>CM070094.1:12326504-12579004 GCA_036178185.1 Liparis tanakae | reverse complement strand
ACCACGTCTTTTAAAGTTGTTTTTATTAGTATGTATATATGTATATATATATATATATATATATATATATATATATATATATATATATATATATATATATATATATATATATAAATAATATTATATATAAAATTATATATATATAATATTAAATACATTACACATATAATATTATATATAATATTATAATATCTTTTAATATATATATTCTGATTTATTTATATAATATTATAATATATAATATATATAAAATCCTCAAAACAGTGGTCTGGTTACGTGATGCACAGCGCCCCCATGTGGTTAAACCACCAGGGGGCTGCAGACGTGTGGACTGAATACCGAAGAGGGGATAACATCCACAGAGTGAGAATGTTCTGGAGCTTCAGTACCAGCACAACATCATCATCATCATCATCATCATCATCATCATCATCATCATCATCATCATCATCATCATCATCATCATCATCATCATCATCATCATGTACCAACAGAAGATTAAAGAAAGGGACGTTTCAAGTTCACAAATTCATGGGTCGCCATCTTCCTTTGCAACATGATAGAGTCATGATATATACTTCTATACAACCAGAGGAGTCGCCCCCTGGTGGTCAAGAGAGAGAATGCAGCTTCAACACATAAAGCATAGACTTCTTTACAACCAGAGGAGGCTGCAGGTTTAACAGACTGACGAAAGTTCTCCTGCTGCTCCACCGTCAGAGTGATGATGACTTCCTGTGATGATGATCTCCTCTCGGTGACACCAGAGGAACTTCAGTAAAACCCGATCCGGCTTCTCTTCCCGCTGCTGACAATGATTTATAGCACAGAACTCTTCTCACTCGCTCATTGTATCCAACGTCTAAAGAGACGAGTGTCTTTACAGGATTTGAGATGGTCTGATTCAAAACTATAACACCAGATGCTGGGCGGGTTGAACAAAGGATCCACCTGAACCTGAATGAGCGCCACACGTCACCAACGAGATATTGTGACACCTTAAAACGTTCCAATAAAACAAGATATTAAGCTTCTTCTCTTTTGAAGTCAACTTAAAGATGCCCCCCCCCCATTTTCATTGGTGGGGGATTCATCCATTTATTTTATTTCTTTAACTCATTTAATTTCATCTACTTTATGTTATTATTGTTCCTGACATGTTGTGTAATCTGTACTGTCTGATGTGGTCTGCTCTGTGTGCTCCGTGTTCTCTGTGTTCTCTGTGTTCTCTGTGTGCTCTGTGTTCTCTGTGTTCTCTGTGTTCTCTGTGTTCTCTGTGTTCTCTGTGTGCTCTGTGTTCTCTGTGTTCTCTGTGTTCTCTATGTGTTATGTGTTCTCTGTGTGCTCTGTGTGCTCTTTGTACTCTGTGTTCTCTGTGTTCTCTGTGTTCTCTGTGTGCTCTTTGTACTCTGTGTTCTCTGTGTTCTCTGTGTGCTCTGTGTTCTCTGTGTGCTCTGTGTTCTCTGTGTTCTCTGTGTACTCTGTTCTCTGTGTGTTCTGTGTGCTCTGTGTACTCTGTGTTCTCTGTGTTCTCTGTGTACTCTGCATGTTTTATTGCATTGTGAAAATTAAATATTACAAAAACAACAACAACATGTCGCTGATAATTAACCAGGACGCGCATTAACGACGTAAACAAGTTAAATTAATCTTGGCAAATGGAGGAAACACACACATACACACGCACATACACACACACGCACGCACACACACACACACACACACACACACACACACACACACACACACACAGACACACAATGCCCTCTCTGGGCCCAGACAGACAGTTACGCAACACATCATCCCTCTTGTGATTACATTGGACAGTTTGGGGATGTCGGATGCCGCAGAGTGAAATGTGTGTTTTATTTTTTATTTTATATGTGCACAAGATCAGGTATTTGAACACGTTTATTTGTGGTTTATTTAAGGGATAAAATAAAGATGAGATAAGATAAGATGATCTTGTATTATTCCTACAGGATGTACTGCAGAAAACAAGAGAAGAAAAAAGTATTTTAAATAAACAATAAGAAAAACAGTAATAAATAAACAGGAAAGCATCCACGATGAATTAAATATTACAATTATCGACGTAATAACTATGATGAACAAGAGGAAGTAAAGCACGTGTTTTAGTTTTCTAGTGTTCCTGAACTCATCTGCTGGTGCTTTATGAACTCTGCCGACGGGCCTTGAGAGCACGGCGGTGTTCATCTTTGAAAAACATCAACAGGTATAAAAAGCTCCCCGCCGCGAATAAAAGCGGAGAGAGAGTGAAACGACGAGCTGGGAGGCGAGAGAGGAAGACGTCGAGAGAAGAAACGAAGGACGAGAGAAAGAAGTCCGGCAACACGAGCAGACAGTGTTCAAGAAAGTAACTTCCTTCTTCACGGAAAACTACTTAAGGTATAGATAGGTTCAGGAAAAACAACTACGGAGTTTGTTTTAGATAACAGAACTACATACAACAAAACTACAGACAACAACACTACAGACAACTAAACCACAGACAACACAACTACAGACAACAAAACTACAGACAACATAACTACAGACAACAAAACTACAGACAACAAAACTACAGACAAGTAAACTACAGACAACGGAACTACAGACAACAACACTACAGACAACTAAACTACAGACAACTAAACTACAAACAACAAAACTACAGACAACAAAACTACAGACAACACAACTACAGACAACAACACTACAGACAACAAAACTACAGTTTGTTTTAGACAACAACACTACCTCTGCGTCGTAGTGACATATGAGCGTTTGTTGAGGAGCCTCGTGGCTTCAGGAGACGAACGCCTCAGTTCATCACTTCATTCGTCATTTCATTCGTCATTTCATTCGTCATTTCATTCGTCATTTCATTCGTCATTTCATACGTCATTTCATACGTCATTTCATTCGTCATTTCATTCGTCATTTCATACGTCATTTCATACGTCACTTCATACGTCACTTCATACGTCATTTCATACGTCATTTCATACGTCATTTCATTCTTCATTTCATTCTTCATTTCATTCTTCATTTCATTCGTCATTTCATTCGTCACTTCATCATCACTTCATTCGCCGTTTCCTCTGCGACACGTTTTCCCCAGGACAATTCTAATACTTGGTGCGCGTGAGGCAGATTGTGGGGATGATGCCCGTTGGATTAACAATTCCATGGTGATTGTGGATTACGGCTGGTATGTGTGTGTGTGTGTGTGTGTGTGTGTGTGTGTGTGTGTGTGTGTGTACAAGAAAATAACTCTTTTCTCATTTGGGAGCTGGTTACGCAATGCCGGTCAGGACCTGTTCAAAAAGGCTAAATCACCGACACACAGAGAATTAATTGTATTTTCATGGTGAATACATGACATCCTGCAACAGACCTGATCCGTTTCTTTTTATTTATCCTCTTCGGACCCCTGGATGTCACTGGGTGAGGACACGGCTCACACGGTAGTACTAGTATTTAAAAACATGGTTTCAGCAAAAAACAATGACCCTCGGATTTTACCCAAAAACCTACGGACCAAACCCTCCTTTACGGTCATAAAAACTAGTAATAACATATTACAGTCATTGATCTCTCCAAAAATAAAAACAGCTCAAAGGTTTCCAGTTTGAATGCTGAGAATCACAAAACTTTGGTTTGTAAGAGAACAAGTGAACGCATCGCCATTCAAAAAACGCACCAATTTGGAGGAAATGGAGGGGTTGTTTTCAGCAAAACATTCTTATATATATTTATATAAACGTATATTATATGTATAACTGTATATATAAACATATACGTATATATATATATATATATATATATAAACATATATGTATGTATAAATAAATATATATATATGAACACATATATATATAAACACATAGACCTATGTATAAAGATATATATATATATATATATATATGTAAAATATATATTATATAAAACTATATATAAACATATATATATATATATATTATATACATTAACATATACATAAACACATTTAAATATATATGAACACACATATTGATGTCTATGTGTACAGATTGTAAAGCACTCCGAGACAAATTTGTAATTTTTTTAAATTGGGCCATACAAATAAACTGAATTAAATTGAATATATAAACAACATACATGTATAAACATATATAAACATATATAAAATATGTATATAATATTCATATATAAATATGTATATTTATAAATAAATATAAAAACATATATACATGTATATAACATATATAAACATATATACATATATATATGTAAACATATATACATAAATATATTTATATAAACATATATCTATAAATATATCTATCTATAAATATTTATATATATATATATATATATATATATATATATATATATATAAACACAAACAAACATAGAATTACAAACAGATAAAGCCTAACCAGATATTTTAGGAACATTACAGTGATAATCCGTGAAAAATAATGCGCGTTATAATCCGCAGCGCGTGGCCGTGAAACACCGTGCGAGCGCGCGCATGCAGGTCTTTAAAACATGCAGGTCTTTAAAACCCTCTCACCTCGCTGATAGCAAAGTGCTTTACACAACACGGCAACTGTCAATCATACTGATGAGCACAGCCTCCTGTTGCCATGGAGAAATCCTGCAGAAATAACACGCAGCCTGCGCCGGCAGGTGCAAGTTCGGAAATTGAACGGATCCAATAATTAGGATTAGAAGACCAAATGTAATGTCCTCTGGATGTAATGTCATTCTATGCTTCATGTATTAAATCGTCATTCTCTCTTCTGACCACCAGGGGGGACTCCTCTGGTTGTATAGAAGTCTATGCTTCATGTGTTAAAGCTGCATTCTCTCCCCTGACCACTACGGGGCGACTCCTCTGGTTGTATTGAAAGCTGTTTCTCAATCAGCGTACTTGTGCGTCCTTTGCTCTTCTTGTGCGTCCTTTCCTCTACTTGTGTCCTCGTGAAGCGTCATCAGTCTCAGCCCGGGTACATGTTCACATTCAAAGTTCGCTTCTCTCAAAGCACGGTCAAAATGCCCGGATGTGACTTGATCCTCCCACTTTACCCAGGATGCATCAGAGGAGACTTGTGCGTACTCTGGCCAGCATATATCCCAGAATGCATTTCACCAGCAACCGGAAACATTTAGCGGAGGAGAAAATAAACTACTGACAGTTGACTTTTTATAAATACTACTGTTGTTGAGTCACGGAATGTCATTTTAGGTTGTTTTGTATATTTAACTGTAAAAAAGAATCGGCAGTGAATAATTAGAGTAAACTCAGGAGCTTGAACAGCTGATGTGGTGACGTCATCAAGTCAGCTGCTGGTCCAATCGCAGAAAGACCGTCCTCCTGTTGTCCCACAACAGTTCAGAGGATGTGAGAACAGGAGTCGACCCCCTGGTGGTCAGGAGAATGCAGCTTTAACACATGAAGCGTGAGATCACTATGCTAGTCGAGGAGTCCTGGCTACTTCCTGGATGTGGCTAATACACATCCCCAAGCCAGGTGAATACATTCAGTTGTTTCTGGGGATCAAACCTCGGTCCCTCGACCCGTTGGAGCGCCTCGCGGGTTTTGGCATGTTTGTACTGACGCGACCAAAAACGACTTTGATGTGAGGACCTGCTGTTTCACCTGCTGCTCCCGTTGTTGTTGTTGTTGTTGTGTTTTTACCGCACAAACAAACCTCCCATACCCCCCCCAACAAATTGAATTAGTCCATTTTGAGATGAATTAAAAGACATTTATCGTCTCACCTCCAACACAAAGACAGCATGCACCCACATTGTTGACTAAAATAACATTTATTTATTTTTAACATGTAATTAATGAAGCAATCAGCTGGCGCCATCCAAGCCGGCGTTGACGCCCCACTGCTGTATGAGATTTTAATAATGCCGTTTAATGACATGCTCCACATTTGGCTGGCAACGAAGCTCCATATGTTGTTACAGCTGTGGGGGTGCCGGCTTCAGAGCATGGCCCCCTGCTGGGCGTGTGTGTGTGTGTGTGTGTGTGTGTGTGTGTGTGTGTGTGTGCATGTGTGCGTGCGTGTGTGTGTGTGTGTGCGCGCGTTGGCTTGAAGTACACTTGACTTGCTTCGCAAGAAAATCTCTGTGCGTTTTCCTACTTTTAATAAACATGCCTAATGTTGCATCAAAGACCCGGCCTGTGATGGAGAGAGAGAGAGAGAGGTTTTCTTTCTTTATCTTTTATCACTTACTCTGATGGGTTGAGGCCATTATCAAACACCATGAACTACTACACAGAGAGAGAGAGAGAGAGAGAGAAACAGAGAGAGAGAGAGAGAGAGAGAGAGAGAGACATAGAAACAGAGAGAGAAACAGAGAGACAGAGAGAGAAAGAGACATAGCGACAGAGAGAGAGAGGGAGAGAGAGAGAGGGAGAGAGAGAGGCTAACATGAGCAAGCAAGACCAAAATAAATTCACAATCATGTATATTTTGATTCAACTGAAACCAGATGGATCCTCCATCACACACACACACACACATACACACACATACATACACATAAAAACACACACAATAAACACACACAAACTTTTGCAAATACATTTCTAAAATATTGAAAACAATATGAGAACAGATTTAAACTGTAATTTAATAAATGCTCAGAAAACTAAATGAAAATTCACTAAATAAACTTAAAATAGAAAACTTTTAAAGATGAAACTTTTTAAACTATTAACCAACGAGACTTTAATATTATTGCAGATTTTAATCTCGAATCCAAACATTCGTCGTTCTTTCTTGACTGGAGAGGTTCAGTGTGACTTTGAATATAATAACTATATAATTATATTATAAATATAAAAACTATATTATATATATAATAACTATATTATATATAATAACTATATTATAAATATATAAATATAATAACTATATTATAAATATAAGAAATATATTATAAACATATAAATATAAGAAATATATTATAAATATAAGAACTATATTATAAATATAAGAACTATATTACTTATTTCAGCTAATTAAGTCACCCATTTGTTACACTTCCTCTCTTTTTGAGCCTCATTACCTTCAACTGCCCATCGCTCTCAATCACAGAGAGCTGAGTACAGAGGACAGAGAGCTGGGACAGAGGATGAGGAGATAGAGCTAAGGACAGAGGACAGAGAGCTGGGGACAGAGGATATAAGGACCGAGAACTTAGGACAGTGGAGGACAGGGGATACAAGGACAGAGAGTTGAGGACAGAGGACAGAGGAGAGAGAGAGAGCTGAGAACAGAGAGCTGAGGACAGAGGATAAGGACCGAGAGCTGAGGACAGAGGAGATAGAGCTGAGGATAGAGGACAGAGAGCTGAGGACAGAGGATATAAGGACAGAGAGCTGAGGACAGAGGAGATAGAGCTGAGGACAGAGAATACTAAGATTCAAGGATGCTGGGATTCAAGGGCGCTGGGAGAGGCTCCAGCCTCCACCCTCAACAGGAACCTTGATTGAAGGTGAAAGATGAATTCTGTTTCCAGAAATAAAACCTCAAAAACTGTTTGAGTCAAAAATAAAAAAATATATAAATAAAGTGAGCTGTGGTTGTCACGGTGTGTCAGAAGTTACATCTGACAGAGTTTATTAGGTGGAGGTGATGAGCTGCAGACCGGGACAGTAGGGGGTCGGGATGGCAGCCACTTCCCATGTCACAACGGATTAAGGTACCTGGGCTCATGTCTGGGAGGAGGGAGGAAAGGAGGGAGGAAGGGAGGAAGGAGGGAAGAGGGAGTTAACAGTCTGACTACAATATCTCGACTCAGTAATGTCTCAATAATGGGATGTGGATGCTCGGGATGGGCGAAGGCTACGAGAGGAGGAGGAGGAGAGGAAATGAATGGGAAAAGGAGGTCAGGAGGACGAGGAGGGGGAAATGAAAACCCTGAAGAGCTCATCTGTCCTCGACAGATGAGCTTCCTCCTCAGTGGAAGAATTGAACACTTTATTTCTTAGTAGCCAATAAAAAGACCCAAGACTTAAAAGTATACGTTGTATTTCTTACAATTTAGTAAATTTCTTACAATTTAGTTAATTTCTAATAATCTTAATTTTACAGTAATTTCTTGGAATTTTCCCAGGAATAAACATGTCATTTAAAACTAATTACAGAGACAATATTGTATGTCACATTCTGTTACTATATATTGTACTTCTTTAAGCAGTCCCATGATACCGACGAGTTTATAGACCGTAAGTAGGGGATGGGGTTCTCCAGCTAGTCGCTAACTTAAATAATAATAATAATTATAGCAGCTTTAATATCAAATTATTGCATATAAAGCAAAACATTTGTATTTAAATATATTGAGGTTGATCGTACATTTATGGAAATCGCAATATGACCCACTGCAATATTTGTTTAAAAAAATGCATGTAAAAAATTATATAATAAATACTAACAATGCACCCTGCAAAGAAAAGAAAAAAATCACACCATCAACAAGTTGGCCAATAAATGTGGCCCCAACGTTGACAAATATATTAATAACATTATTATATAGTTATATAGTTAAGCCATTTACGTCAATACTTAGGAACGTGAACCTGGACAGTTCCGGGACAACAGGGGTTTTCACAGTGTGACGTCTCCCTCTAGAGGCATACGAGTGAACTGCATGTTTAATCTGCATTTTGAAAATAACACGTTTAAAGCGACACTATGTAACTTTTCCCCTGTAGCGCCCCCTTCAGGTATTTAACGTCTGGCTTTCGAGACATATATGGCTCTTCAGTCACGTGATCTCCCAGCTGGTCGATGCGCGCTACCAGCAGCGCTCTCTCGGCAGCTGCAGCGAGCCGTTCAGCAGCGGCATGTCACTCTGTCTCTACACGTCGCGTAGTGGAGCAAATAAAAAGTCACCTGCGAGCGTGTACTGGCACTATAAGACGTTGCGTAAAGCTGCCAGACAGCAAGTTGAACTACTTCCGCCGGAAGTACCGGGTCGTTACCAACCATCTTACATTCAGCAGTTTTCAGCCCACAATTTTTTTTCAAGCTGTTATTTTAAGGTGGAAAAGTTACATAGTGGGGCTTTAATATACCTTATTTGTATTTGTATTATTCATACGCGCTTCTACCTTGGATTCTTTTACATATAATAAACAAGAGAACTATAGAACACGCATTCAAGACAACAGAGTAGCACCATGAACATTTAACAAGTATGTACAGTAGACAAAACAATGACTATGACAATTAATTTTATATTAGTGGAGATATTTATCATGATTTTTCCTTTTTTTAAAGAACCACGGGCTACATCTTTACAATATTGTTTTGTTTGTATTTTTAGTATATTTAGTTTAATATTATTCTATTACATTTTTGTCTATATTGTGCATTTTCATTATTATTCTATTGTATTTGTTTTATATATTGTGCATATTTTTGTATTGTATTGCCTACCTGTATGTAGAAATATGCTGCTGTAGGGAAATATTGTCCTATTGTAGGATTAATAAAGTAATTATCTCTATTTTAAGGTTTTTATAAGGTGTTCCGTCTTTTTTTGCTGGGAATCTTCTTCCTGTTTACATCTCCACGCGCATGCCCAGTAGCTGCCAAAAGTCATGTGATATGAACTTTCGTTTGGAAAATAACTACAATTAAATGTTCTTTTCTTTTCTTTTATCGTCCACATATTGTAGTTGATAGTCATGTTACAATTAATACTTAAAATACAAAAAAATCACATAAATAAATACCGGGTAGCTACTTCCGGTCCCCCCCCCCGCCTGACAGTCAGGTGTCGCCGGGTTGTTTGCAAACAGTCCCGCCGGTCCCCCCTTCACCGTATCCAAGATGGAGAAAAACGTCGACAGCGAGATCATTGAGCACCACGTCGAGGAGGTGGCGGTGCAGGAGGTGGAGGAGGAGAGGAGGAAGGGCGCGAGGAGCCACGCCGCCTCCTGCTCCTCGTTCCCGGGCAGCGTGACTCCGTCCGACCGGGAGGGCCACAGCGGCACGCAGTCCTCCCACCGGCTGCTGGCCTACAGCGACGCGCTCATCTCCATCATCGCCACCGTCATGGTGAGAGACTCGGATGCGGTCACGTGATCACTCCCCGCGTTCAGGGATAGATACCCGAGAACTATTTTAAATTATACTACTAAATGTAATTATAATAATTATATACAACCAGAGGAGTAGTACTACTGACTCTACTACTGACTGTACCACTAGTGGTAGTAGTAGAGTCAGTATACTCAGTAGTATGCTGCTGAACCTCGTGAGTATAGTAGTAGAGTCAGTATACTGACTCTACTACTACTGACTATTACTCTACTACTACTGACTCTACTATTACTACTGACTCTACTACTAACTATTACTACTACTGACTCTACTATTGACTCTACTTCTACTACTGACTCTACTACTACTGACTCTACTACTAATTCTACTACCACTACTAACTATACTTCTACTACTGACTCTACTACTTCTGTCTCTATCACCAACTCTACTACTACTGACTACCACTGACTCTTCTCCTACTACTGACTCTACTACTACTACATCTCTATGGCCAATATCTCAGAAACTAAAGATCTAGATTTAGAAATAGTAACAAACAGTGAGGTGTTTTGTGGTGTACTGTCCCTTTAAGAAACAAGCGTCCTGGTCAGTCTTTAATCAGAGTTTCGTGTCACGTGTCTTTTCACTCACAGATATTACCCGTCGCCCACACGAAGATGAAGGACAACGAGGTAAAGACGGACAGTAGAAATAGACGTGTAACAGAACGTCATTATTATTATAATATATATTTTGTTATAAATGTGTTATAAACGTGTTAAAAAACATGTTATAAATGTGTTGTAAACGAGTTACAAGCGTGTTATAAACGTGTTATAAACGCGTTATAAACGTCTGTCTGCAGGAGTTGAGTGTGCAGCTCCTGCTCACAACAAAGATAGCCGTTTACCTCATGACATTCCTGATCGTGACCGTTGCATGGGCCGCTCACATCAGGCGAGTTATTCATATTACCACTGCTATCGTTATTATCAATAAATATGAATAAGTATTAATAAATATCAATACACCACACGTTTGTTCTTTGTTGAATTCACAGGTTATTTCAAGTTATTGTGCGTATAGACGACTGCCTAGCGCTGCTGAACCTCGTGAGTATAACCGTGTTAAATATTACGCTATATATATATATATATATATATATATATATATATATATATATATTTTTATTATATATAATATTTATATAATACATACATATATATTATAAATATATATTATTATATATATAATATTATATATATTATCTAATATATATATATATGTATATAATATATATATATATATATTTATAATATTTATATTATCTATATATATTTATATGTATATAATATATATATATTTATATATATATATATAATATATATTAAAACGTATTATTAATAAGCTCTGTTTCCTCCAGGCCTGCATGATGCTCATCACTTTTCTCCCGTACACCGTGAGTTTTTAATTTTTTTAGGTTTACACAAAATTAAATGAAAACGTCCGACGCGACCGAACTTCATTTGACCAGTTCCCCCCGTCTCCGCAGTTCTCTCTGATGGCGGCGTTCCCCGAGAACATCCTTGGGCTGCTGCTCTTCTGCGGCTGTGTGATGGTGATGGGTGTCATCCAGGTGAGCTCGGTCCTTCAAAATAAAAGCATGCTGAGACATCTCTCCTGTGCTGATCGACCGCGTTGTCGTCGGTTCTTTGTTCTTATTCTCCGCATTCCGATTTATTCTGTCCTTTAAAATAAAAGCACGCTGCAAAATCTCTCCGGTGACGTTCTTTCTTGTTCCTCTGGTCCCGGCAGTCGGGCATCGTGCTGTACGCCTTCAGCCGGCCCTTCCTGCTCAACGAGCAGATCCAGATGTCGGAGAACCAGACGTTCTACAAGCGCCACATCCTCAAGGTCATCATGCAGGTTCCCCTCATGTGCTTCTTCGCCAGCATCTTCTCCTTCATCTTCTTCCAGCTGGTAACGTTAGTTTAGTTCAACGCCATTAACGAGGTGGATGGTTTGTGATGGTCTAAATTTAAAGACGAATAGTTCTGTGACTATTATTTTCCACTCGTCAGTCGTACGTGCTGCTGGCGGTCGTTATCTTCCTGCCGTACATCTCCCAGTCCATGAAGTGGTGTCGCAGCAAAGCCATCGGTGAGATCCAGTGGTTTCTTTATACGTCGCTGGTAGACCTGTCAATGCCCTTGTAGCCCCGCCTCTAAAGCGTCCCCTGCTTTATGGCCCGTTTGACTCTAAATGACCATAAGGTACTAAATAATAACAGAAATAGTCATTTATATAGACTTCTATACAACCAGAGGAGTCGACCCCTGGTGGTCAGGAGAGAGAATGCAGGTTTAACACATGAACCCGTTTTATTTAAGCATGAACCCGATCTCGCTGGTTCCAGGTTCGGTGCAGCAGAGTCCAGACTCCATGTTGTTTTACACCTACCTGCCCGACGAGCCGCTCAGCAAGGACCGCGTGGAGGCGTTCAGCGACGGCGTTTACGCCATCGTGGCGACGCTCCTCATCCTGGACATCTGGCGGGTTCCACTTGCATTTCCTCGTCATTCATTCGCTCATTTTTGCTTCATTAATAATAATACGTCGTCCTTCCTTCCCCACCAGCGAGGACAACGTCCCCGACCCGGCCGCGGTGCAGAGGGAGTTCGGCGGCAGCCTGGTGGCGGCGCTGTGGTCCTACGGCCCGGAGTACCTGGCCTACTTCGGCTCCTTCGCCACCGTCGGCCTCCTGTGGTTCGTGCACCACTCGCTGTTCCTCCACGTCACCAGGGCGACGCGCCTCATGGGCCTCCTGAACACCTTATCGCTGGCGTTCGTGGGCGGCCTGCCGCTCGCCTACCAGCTGACGCACGAGTTCCCGCCCGACTCCCGCAACGAGCTGGAGGCTGTCCGCATCAGCTGCGTCATCATCTTCTTCGCCGGCCTCTTCCAGCTCGCCATCTGGGTGGCGGCGCTGCACGGCGAGCGGGAGATGCTGCACCCGTACGTGCGCTACGGCGGCCGCGAGCACGCGTTCATGTTCGCCAAGCTGGCGCTGTACCCGTGCGTCGCCCTCGGGACCTTCTTCCTGACGTGCGTCCTGAGTCGCTTCAGCGCGCCGATTTTCCACCTGATGGAGATCACGGTGCCGTTCGCCTTCCTGGCGCTGAGGCTGCTGGTCCGCGTCACGCTGGCGTCCCTCCGGCTAATGTTCTGGCCCAACCGGCCCGGCGCCGCGGAGGAGGCCGACGACGAGGAGGAGGCGAGAGTGCCGTTCAGCACTCTGGTCTCGTAGCTCGATGGCAGGGGGTAGCGGCGGCGGTGGGAGAACGGAAACTGAACGACGTTGCACCGGCTGAAATACTGAATCGGGAATCACGTGAAGACGAAGGTCCGTCGCGGAGATTTCCCACGGTGAAGACGAGGAGCGTCCGTCCAATCATTTGTACTTAAAAATACTTGAATATGCTTTTTTGATTTTAGCAAAATAACCAACGGTCGTCATAACTTCCTTTTCAAGCTCACGTGTCGTGGAAGTGGCAGCCAGGTGATCTACTTCCTGTTTCCAGGTTTTGCTTCCTGTCAGTCAGTAGATTATTTAACTGGAAAAAACGTCTTTAAAAAAATATTGTTGATGTTCTGTGAAATCCGTCCAGCTGGTTTTAATTCTGCATTTCTTTTAACCGCCGTCCACATAAAACACACGAGAGAAGAAGTATTTAAATACTTTTGTGTTCCAGAAGGTTTTCTTCACGTCCGGAGCGTTTGCACTTTAAACATTATGACAGACGGGTTTGGCCATAAAATTGCAGATTGCACCGTTTAAAATATTTGTACTCATACGTCCTTCAGATCATTGGGGTCTGATCTAAATGGTTTAAAAGGTTAACGGATTATCTTTCTATGTGGGTTTAAGCTTTTCTTTTCTTTTTTGCAGGTGAACGTTTATTTTTGTAATTCTCATTCCGGCCACAAGGGTATCTCACTACTCACCAACACAATATGTGAGCTCACCTGGAAGAAGAACAGGAATTCGACCCCTTGTGGCTAGAATTAGTATTACAACAACACATCACCCGAGAAATTAAAGAATTTAGAAAGATTAATCTGGCAGAAGGAGGAAACATGTCAGATCAGAATTGGAGAATCCTTTTTGGCCCTTCAGGGCTTCCATAGTTTTCTGTGCATAGTCAGTGAAAGCCTGATAACCCTTTACCCACGGTATCTTTTGTTAAGGTTTTAGTTTCAGTGATATTATTTGATATATAAGTTCAGGATCAATCATTTTGTTGTTTTATATATTCCTCTAGAGCTTTGTAAAGTCCTTTTCTCCAGAAGCGGTCACTGTAACGACGGCATGATGGACGCGGGTTCGATGCCGACTCCAACCCGAGACACTTTAATGGAAACCTGTCCGGTGGTGAAGGTTCCACACAATTATGGCATTATTATTATTTTTAAATCTTGTTTGTCACTTTTTTATTATTAATATTTAATTATTTGTATTGGAAATAAAAATAAACACTTATCTGTCACCAGTACAACACGTTCATATTGCGTATTATTTACTCCATATTTTCCGAATTACGAGAAATTTTGCGTCAAATTAATCTTATAAATCAGAAAAAAGTCACGCCCCAAATATTTAATTAACGAAAAGAAAA
The DNA here is from genome assembly GCA_036178185.1 of Liparis tanakae. NCBI lineage: Eukaryota > Metazoa > Chordata > Actinopteri > Perciformes > Liparidae > Liparis > Liparis tanakae. Next base: position 12,564,261 of record CM070094.1, on the reverse strand, counting down.
CCTTTTTTCACCTCGTCCAGTAAACGGCGTCACAAACAGCCCCGAGAAGATCTCAGTATGTGGTCCACACATGATCCTTTAATAACAAAATACCTCCTCACTGCCTTATTCACTTCAAAGATAATCAATTTTCAGTGGAAAACATTTCTGCTCAAATCATATATTCACAATATGATAAATTAAAAAGACGAGCGAACAAACATTTGGGAAAATAAAACGTTATTTTTTGAATAAAAATATACATTAGTCCGCAACAACAATTTTGATCTATTTCTATAAATCTGGAGTAGGCCAATGGAATAATATACTTCTTAATTGTAATAATAATAATAATAATAATGATAAATGTGTGAATTATCAAAAACTCTTGAATGGAATGATTAAAGATTATTGAAAATTAAATGTAAGAATATAAGAAAAGAAAATTAACAAGTTTAATAGTAAATAGTTTAGATGATTAAGTTCTAAATTCTTAATAGTTTCCATGGTTAAAATGTTTTCATCATTTAAATGTAAACTTTTTAAAACAAATTATTCCAGAGGCACACTTAAGACTACATAACGACTGTGTGTGTGTGTGTGTGTGTGTGTGTGTGTGTGTGTGTGTGTGTGTGTGTGTGTGTGTGTGTGTGTGTGTGTGTGTGTGAGATAGATCCATACAGTACATTAGAGCTGGTCCCAGAAATCCACCCAGCAAATAAAAAATAAAAAAATGTAATAAACAATTTGAAATGATGAAAACATGACGAGAGCAAACTGGACAAATAAATTAGAACGTTGTTTTCGTCCCAATGACTGAAGAAAGTCCCCCCTGTCCCCCCAGGAAACAGTCTGAGGGGGTGGGGGGGTTGGATCTGGGCCCCGGAACTCGTTGCAATAACAAGGAAATCAGATTTAAATCAGACAGTGCTTTGGTAGCAGTATATATATATATATATTAATTTATATGTAATATATATATACATCTCTATAGAAAAAAAAAGTTTTACAGCAAACTACATTCAAAAGATAATAATTTAACAGTGATGTAATGAACAAGAAGACTTTAAAATAGCAATATTTTCCTATTTTAAAAACAGTTTCACAAACATCGAGTCAGAGGCTGCACCTCCCCCCCACCCCTCAGGGGGAACCTTTGGAGTGGTGTGGTTTGCCCCCCCGCCTCTCCACTGCAGTGCATCATCAATTATTGGTTAAATTGGAAGCTCAACCTCTTCATCTCTTAAAGGGCCAGTTCACCATTTGTACGTGAAGCTCTTGAACTCCTTCATCAGAACATGTAAACTAAGAGTGTGGACGGACTTACAAGTCACAAGCACATTTATGGTAAAGATTAAAGATTCAAATCCCCCAAACTCATTTTACAGATACTTCAACTGAGTGGAGGCTCATTAGTGTCACTAAAGGTCAAACTAATAAAAATAATAAAGAAATATTAATTTAATATATGTAAGTCATGATTTCATAATAAAGACACCATTTACATTTTTAATAAACTTACTTTTTGGGGGTTGGGTAAATTTACTAACTTTAATCTCTGATAATATTCCCTCAATAATTAACAATTTTAATCTTGGACATTTTGAGTTCCCCCCCTGAATATGCCCCCCCCTCCTACTCTGACTCGTTATGTTATTTTTTTGGGACTTTTCAATCTCAAGTGTAGCAACAAAAAGACAAAAAAGGAACAGAGGTCCCAGGTGAGAAATATTGAATATGGATCAAAAAAAAAAATCTTCTTTACGCTTTTCACCTCAGATTTTCCCCAAAACGTCAAAAGTATTCCTTTAAATTCTTATAGTCTACCTAGCAACACCCTCTAAAACCAGCAGCAACATCTACGTCCATAACCTCATAGAAATCTAAAGTGTTCATGCTAAAAGGCAAAACTACAAAAGGAGTTACGGCTCTACTCTTGCATATCAATTATCATAAGCCCCGCCCCCTGCCCCTCCCTCCCCCCAGTAGCTCACACAGGTAGTTATATTATTAGGTATTTGCTCGGCTAAATATGTGTTCAGTATATTTATGTACAGTGTGTTTAACTCGAGTGCTGATGCGTTCGCATGCCTTCGGTCCACCGGCGTTACTTGTGCGAGACGATTCTTAAAAAGCTTCCCGCCGCGGAAGAGGAGAAAAAAAGATGTCCGGCTGACCGAAGATGGCCGATAGGACTCGCGTACATGCTACGTGTTTCCTTTAGGCGGCGAGGACAGTTAAATAGGAGCAGGGTTTAGAAAACGGTATCGGGACGACCTTGCTGCATCATTGCTCCGCCCCCACACACACACACACACACACACACACACACACACACACACACACACACACACACACACACAGTCTCTAGTCCTGTTGCGAGACACTTCGAGGCTCCAGTTTCACGCCGGTAAAAGCTTCTTTAAAAAGAAAACGCCCATCCGGCTAAAGTCAGGGCAAATGTCCGCCGTCCTCGGAAAACAAGGGAACGCGTGCTCCAGAGTCAGAGGGTACGTGTTCCTCTTCGGTCCCATTCGAAAGCGTGCTGGAGTCAACGTGCCGAGTGCAAAGCAACCGGAGCCACGGTGATGTTATTGTTGTTGTTATTGTTGTTGTTGTTGTTGTTGCCGTCGTCTGTGTCGGGGTTTTTCTTTTCCGACCACGTAGTCACGAAAGAGTCTCCTCCGGTTCAGAGTCATGAGCTGGTTGGAAAAGTCGAATGTAGAGCCGTTGCTCTGAGATACTTTAAGTGTGTGTGTGTGTGTGTGTGTGTGTGTGTGTGTGTGTGTGTGTGTGTACACATGCTTACACCAGTCTCACACAGACACACTCTCTCTCCAGTGGGCGTGCTCCTCATTGGGCGCCAGTAGGGGGCAGCATGCCGCGCTCCCTCAGGTGGGAGTGCAGCGTGTGGAAGATGCCGAGCTGCTGGGTGGGATGGAGCAGCAGCAGCTGCTGCAGCACTTTGCTGGGGTTCGGCCCCCTGGAGGCGACAAGAGGGAGACCCCCAGACAAGAGTGAGACCCCCAGACAAGAGGGAGACCACCAAAAATCACAACAAATACATTATACAGAAAAACATTTCATTTTATTATTAATTTATAATATATTAATTTTTCCAAATGATATATACATATTTTTATAAATAAAATATGTAAATATATTTGTACTATTTTTATATATATATATATATATATATATATATATATATATATATATATATATATATATATATATATATATATATACACACACACACAAACTTCCATTTTTGAAATATATACTGCATATATTTTTTTATTATTTTTCTAAAAGTGGAATATATTACAATTTATTTCTTATGTGAGAAAAGGTATTGTACCTCAAATGCACAAAATAATAATAAGCTACAAAGAAATAAATTATATATAAAAAACCCACATCTTTTATATGTGTTTAAAAAAATTACATTCATTTATTTTTAAATATACACAATATATAACTTTTCCAAATTATTTTAATAAATAAAATATATATAAATATATTTTTATATAAAATTAATACTTATTGTTTTTAAAATATATATATATATATTCTTATATATTAACACAATTTTTAATTTATATATTATATATAAAAAACATCTTTTATATGCATTTGAAAAAAAGGAAATTTATTAATACATTTAAAATATATATATATATTTTTTTTTTCATTAAATATATAAAGAAATATCTATTATTTTTAATATGTGTATATAGTTTTTAAATATCTTTCAATATATATAGTTTTATATATCTATGCATACACACACACACACACACTTCCATTTAATATATATATATTTATTTTCCTTCTCCTCTCACCTGATGAAGCTGGCGATGTAGACGTGGGTGAAGGTAGCCATCAGGTACTGGCAGTCGAATCGATCCATGATGCCGCCGTGACCCGGTATGGTGTTGGCAAAGTCCTAGAGAGGAGAGACGTGCAGGTGGGGGGGGTCACTACACTCAACTCAACCATACGGCAAGGACATTTTAAAAACAGGGGGGCCGGTTCCTTACTTTTATTTTGAAGGCTCGCTTGAAGCCGCTGGCGAAGAAGCCGCCGAACGGCCCGATGAGCGAGCCGAAGGACGAGAGGAAGACGCTGTGGATCTGGAACGGGTACATCTTCACGGTCTTCTACGAGGGACAGACAGCAGCAGACTGGTTAACGAACAGAAAGAGGCCCTCTCTATCCAGATACGATGGAGAGTTTAAAAGAAAGAAAAGATGTATTTATTTATTTATATATATATATATATATATATGTTACAAAATATATATTTAGAAAAATGTATATTCATATATATTTTTGACAAAACACAAAATATATATATTTTTATATATCTAAAATATGTATTTAGAAAAATGTATATATTTTTTTTTTCTTTAATACGTGTTTTTATTAATACATATAAAAATATAGACATAGAAAATAGAATATTTATTTTTTAATTATATATATTTTTATTCTCTTTTATATGTGTTAAAAACTAATTATATGTATATATATATTTTGAAAAATCTATATATTTATTTTTTTATTCTCTTTTATATGCGTATAAAAAAAATATATTTATATATACATTTTGAAAAATGTATATTTATATATATTTTTTTTTAAATTACATGCACACAAGCCTAGAAATTTTGTTCTTTTATATGCGTTCAATTAAAAAAAAAAATCTATATAAAAAAATAAAAAAAATCGATATTTTGAAAAAATTATATTTATATATATATATTTCTTTTTTAATTATATATATATATATATATATATATATATATATATATATATATATATATATATATATTCTTTTATATTTGTTGAAAATTCATTAATTATTAATCAATTAATTCTATATAAATATATATATTTAAATAAAATCTATCTAATGATATTTTAAGAATACATTTCAGAACATCTCTTATTTTTCCACATGCTCCTGGTACTTTGTCCTACCCATGCCAGAATGTTCTGCAGCGTGGCGGGCAGCGTGTACTCCGTCATCACGAAGATCTCCGACGGCTCGCACTCCACCATGAAGCCGTTGGTGTCGCTATTCAAGCCCACGGGGCACACGAAGTTCTGGAACTGAGACAGCAGGTGGGCCAGCTGAGGGGTAAGAAGGGGGGAGGAGAGGGGGTTAACGCTCTAATAATGCTAATATGCAAGTGTGGAATATTGCTTGTGACATTTTTTCCCGGTAGACTCACGAAGAAGCCGAAGATCAACGTGCCGAAGAAACCTCCGATGAAGCCCTCCCAGGTCTTCTTGGGGGAGAGCTGAAGGAGGAGGGGTGTGTGTGTGTGTGTGTGTGTGTGTGTGTGTGTGTGTGGGGGGGGGGCAAAAACACATCGTCATGACATCACCACCAAATACATAATAAATAGAACGTCAAGTCTCGTCTTGAAGCGGAAGACGTGAGCGTGAGAGAGACGCTTTCAAATGAGTTTCAATATTGCGCAACAGTGTTGTTGATTTTAAACTATGAAAAAACGCGACTACAAAAGACGCTAAATGTAAAAATCATGAGACGGCCCGGCCCGCCTCACCTTGATCAGCGGAGTCCTCCCGAAGAAGAAGCCGAACAGGTAGGCCATGATGTCGTTGCAGATGACGATGGAGATCGGGACAATGAACCTGGAGACAATAGAGAAGTTATTATTATAGAAGAATTCTATTATATTATTATAACTCTCTTACAGCGGATGCTTGAAAACAGAATGCGCTTCATTGTTTTTTTTATATTCATTGTAGCTTTGTGTCACTTCCTGTTGCATCACTTCACATGTCAGAGGTCAGGAGTTCAGAGGTCACTCACCAGATCATTCCTTCAAACAGGTTCTGGATGACGAGGTGCGACTGAGTCACCACGATCAGCAACGTCACATGAGTCCACGCAAACTGCAACGCAAAAACACTGTGTCACTGGAGAGGAGACAGGCAGAGAGAGAGACAGAGAGACAGACAGGAGAAGAGCAGGCGGCAAATGGTGGAAACTAATTAAAAATAAAAACATTTGAAGAAAAAACATTAACATAAATATAATCAAACAAAAATGTCCTGATCAATATCGTTTATGATCAATATCGGCCGATAAATGAGAAAGCAAAAGAAAGATTGTAGTTTATTCAAAAGAAATAAAAACAATACATATATATACATATATAAATAAATAAATAAATAAATAAATAGATATAATTAAATATAAATAGATATTTATTTAGAAAAAAAATATATATATATACATTAAATAGATGCATTCTTGGCATTAGTAGTTCAATAATTTAATATAAAATGCTTAGAGTTAGTTAAGAAAAGGTCATATTTCATCTCTAATATCTATTTTTATATTGCAGCAAAAACATGTCCAACAAATAGTTATTTATTACAGTGTCCCTCCAAAAACTACAATTAACCAGATTTAATGATCAAATTAAAATGTACCTTAGTGGTGTCAGTATTTTGTTCTCTTGGGTTTTTAGATATAATAAATAAATAGCAAGGAAATGTATAAAAAGTGTCACAAGCAAATCAAATGAGTCAAGAGGCAAGATATCAAAAATAATAACAATATAATATGACATTCTAATTACGTTTCTGATTAAGTTAGTTTAGGATTAAATGAAATGTGACAACTAAGAGTGCAAACAAAATAATAATAATATTTTATTTGGCTTTTAAAAGACCGAGTCGAACGTTTCTACGGATTGAATAAATAAATAAATATCCAGATCATATTCAACGTATTGGTTGTATTCCAGTGAGCAGATGGCAACAAAAAATAAAATATGATTTAAAAAACAAAACAAAAAATCATTTTCAGATGGATGTTTCAGGAAGTAAGAAGCAGGAGTAGGAGGAGGAGGAGGAGGAGGAGGAGGAGGAGAGGGGGTGGGGGGGGGTGGATAACTTTGCTGATACACACCATATAAAACTGCAGGCGGTAATGTTTCTTCACTAAACTCAGCACAAACATGCAGAAACCTGTGAAAGAGACAACATGCTGTCAGTGAAACAAAGTATACAGAACATTAACATAAATAACACAAGTCACGTCCATAAAATGTACCGAAAACACTGTGTGTAGGGGGGGGGGGGGGGGGGGGGGAGAGCACACACGCACACTTTTATTTTGTTATTTTATTTTCTACAGATTGCATCAGAACGTCCTCGGGGCCAGACACTGAGGTTCTGTGTTCATGCTGCAACAGAACCTCCATTCATCATCGGGAGGGAACCGCAGAGCGAAGAACCAGAAGAGCCGCTCCTCTCTTTACATTCATCATTATTATCACATGAGATATTTCTACTTTGTGTTTTTTTTCCCTTCAGAATTTTCCCAGTGACTAAAACATTTTAAATGTGTTAATAAGTGATGTCATTGTTGACATAAACCACTCCCGAACTCGTCCTGATGAAGCCGATGTTTCAATTAAAAATGTTTTTATACGAAACCATTTAACCTTTAGTTTAAAAGAAAATAAAAAAGGGAAAGGTTATTTATTTGTTTTATTTGGGCGTTTTGAGTCACAGTGCGTCTTATCGATTTCCAGGTTTTCACAAAAAGCTATTTTGTTCTTCGGCTTTTCACAATAAAAGCCCTGGACAGAAACTCTCAAAATCTCTATTTATTTCAGCTTAAAGAAGTATCTTGCAGTAGCTTAAAAGGAGACGCAAAAGTTTAACTCAGACTATGCTAGTAATGAGTATTTAGGTGTTTCTAAAATGTGTAATTAAAGCCTTTACAGAGGCTTTAATTTGCTTTTATTTGACTATTGCCAACATTAATATTTCAGCAGGTTTTACGGTTTCATATATTGAACTATGGACTGAGACGTGTGCAACGTCTCTGCTGCCCATTGTGAACCAAATGTAAGATTTTAACACAGATTCTCGTCTGCCTCCCTTCTTCTGTACATTTTAAAACAATAAATCAATTGAGCGGCAGTTCAAAATATACATGATTCATAAAAGACACCAAAATAGTGCGTTATTAGAAGAACATTTCTTCATAGTTTCCACTCGTCTTGCCACACACACGGTATGTGAATCATTAGCGTAGTGAGCGTCTTGATAAAAAGGCCATAACTTTGTGGTTTTATGGTAGATCTGTGTGTGTGTGTGTGTGTGTGTGTGTGTGTGTGTGTGTGTGTGTGTGTGACCCACCTGCGAGGTACAAGGCGAAGGAGATGAAGCGGTGGTAGCGAGACAGGAACTGCAGAGGCTCCTCCCTCTGCACCAGAGCCCCAAAGTAATCTGCGACCGTTTCCCCGTAGAAGAAATAGTTGACGCAAATCAGGAAGTACCTGAGGCAGTGAAACAGAAGGAATTAAGATTTTTGTGATTTCTAGAAAAAACCTCACTCTCAGAAATAAGGGTTCCAAAATGTTTTTTTGTTTCTGAAGGTCTGAGGAGAAGAAAAATAACTTGGTAATGGCTTTAATTACACATAAAAAAAATACATTAATACTAATTAATAGCAGGGTTAAACTGTTGCGTCTCCTTTAAGCTACTGCAAGATACTTAGTTAAACTGAAATGAATGAGAGAGAGTTTCTGTCCAGGGCTTTTATTGTGAAAAGGTAACAACTGTTGCTTCTTTTTTTTTTGGGAGTTCCCTCCTGAGACTAGCTAAAGAACCCTACTCGGTTCTAGTTAACACCTCGATGCGTACTTGAATCCTCTGTGTGTACATTGTGCATTTCAGAATTATGTGTATTCGTATCTACGTTCCATGCTCGCTGTACATTGACCTCCTGTGTGTGTGTGTGTATATTTGTTTGTTTGTTTGTTATGAAGAAATGCCAACAATACAGGGATCTTCGCTCCAATCTGTGCTGAGCAGTGCGATCACAGTGTGTGTGTGTTTAGAAGGTGGTGTGTGTTTAGAAAGTGGTGTGTGTTTAGAAAGTGGTGTATGTGTTTAGAAAGTGCTGTCCCCATGTGACACCTCCTAGTCAAAGTCCTCATGGGGGTCGATTACAAGTATGCATGTGTGTGTGTGAAGAGATGCAAAAAAAGTGCTACATTTAAAAAAAGCCCGTTTCAAATAAAAAATGGCTGCACATATCGTTACGCCGTAAAGACGTCTCGGCATGAATGAAGACCTGAACGAGTGAAACACTGCAGAGTATTTAAGGCAATGTCTTTTGTGAAAAAGGTTGTGAATGTAGACCAGGCAAAAGAAGTTAATACATTTGTTGTCTCTAGAATCATCACAGACATTGTATTGATACACAATCTGGGTGAAAGGTTTCCAGTCTGCGTTCATAATCCATCTGCAGATGACGGCGCGTATAATCAACGTTCTCCTCACCAGCTCAGCGTCCGGAACCAGGGCAGCTCGTAGGAGTGGTACACTCGGTAGCCGATGGTGATGATCTCCTGGAAGCACTTGATCTGGATAGTCATGACCTACGTCAGGACGGAGCAGAGATAGGTCAGTGCTTTAATAACGTTTGACCCCCCCCACAACCAATCAAATCAGAGTGTTTGCTTACCACCAATATTAGAGCGAAGGGTCCCATGTAGATGATGACGAAGAAGCCGGAGATCATGGCCACGGACAGAACCCCTCGGATCCAGTAGTTCTTCCATCTGTGGAAAACGGACATTCGGAATGACCTCATTACGTTGATTTATACTTCCATTTGCGTTTATTTAATGGAAGCGAGAGAAGAGAAATACACGATTCACTGTCTGGCTCCAGCTCTATATTTGCGTGTAATTATAAATCTGTTGGAGGTACAGGGCTGATGTGCTGGTGTGTGATCAGCTGATGGTTGATGAGAGGAAGCGTAGAGAATGTGGTTGAAGCGTTTAACGGCTGTCAGGAGAGAGGACCGAACGTCGTCAGCTTTTAATAACGGAAACCACCGACAATTAGCCTCAAGATGTTGGCGACAACCACGATTCTGTTCTCTTGGAACAAGTAGTCCAGACTAAGAACAAGTAGTCCAAACCAGGAACAAGTAGTTCAAACCAGGAACAAGTAGTCCAGACTAGGAACAAGTAGTCCAAACCAGGAACAAGTAGTCCAGACTAAGAACAAGTAGTCCAAACCAGGAACAAGTAGTCCAGACTAGGAACAAGTAGTCCAAACCAGGAACAAGTAGTCCAGACCAGGAACAAGTAGTCCAGACCGGTACATCAAACAGAGACCTGTCTGTGGCCCTCTATTTGTGAAAATAGACAGTTCAACCTGGGTTAGCAGTATTAATACTGTCATGGATATGTGATATTTTCTTGTGTCTTTTATATATTTAAATATATATATATAAATAAAAACAATATATATATATATATAAAAATGCAATCCTTTTTTTAATCAATTGTTAACTTCTTATTACCGACCTGTTATGTATTGTCAGCTATAGACTATAATTGATTGTAGTTTAAGAACTTTTCCTCCAGTACACTCAGACAATGGCAATCAGCCTTGTGGCTGTAACTAGGTGCATTTACATTTAAATTTAAAGTGTTCATCAATGTAGTTTCCCCTCTCGAACAAATAGAAAAAGCTTAACACTGAGGAACTCCGTTTCTAAAAGCACATGTTCTACAGAAGAAGGTAAAAGTGACGACGTCTTTACGGATTTTACTTCCTGACTTCAACTAGTCGGAAAAATACTTTATTTGACACGACGCACGAATACCAGGTTTAAACAAAGTGGACTCCTGTAGTTGAGTTTGGATTTAAATGTGTGACTAAATAAAACCAAAAAGTATCGATTCCACTGCGATGGGGACAACCTTCTAAGGCAGAACCTTCCTAGAGTGGACGAAACTAGAACGGGCACTCGGTAGAGAGTATACCTTCGAATATCACAAGATTGAGAATTGAATTATAAAATGTTGGCATTAGTTGCATGCCAATTGTGTGAATAGTAAAAAGATGATTTTGACCTTTTCATGACCTTGACCTGATCGATCCCAAAATCTAATCAAATGGTCCCCGGATAATAAACAATCATCCCACCAAATTTCATACGATTCGATTTAATACGCGTCGATCAAAACATTACCTTTCGCATTTTCAATACGAAGGTAATAAGAAGAGCCACACCTTCCCAGAGGCCTCTATCAATGTTTTCCTGATTGTTGTTATTTAGATGTTGGCTCCATTCTCTGCCCAGAGAATTCTTTGCGTTGAAAGAGACGCCAAAAATAAAAAATAAAATTGCAAGACCTTCAGGAATGCACAAGCGTCTCTGAGTGTGAGACTAGAGGACGTGTGACTAGAGGACGTGTGACTATAGGACGTGTGACTAGAGGACGTGTGACTAGAGGACGTGTGACTAGAGGACGTGTGACTAGAGGACGTGAGACTAGAGGACGTGTGACTAGAGGACGTGTGACTAGAGGACGTGTGACTAGAGGACGTGTGACTAGAGGACGTGTGACTAGAGGACGTGAGACTAGAGGACGTGTGACTAGAGGACGTGAGACTAGAGGACGTGTGACTAGAGGACGTGTGACTAGAGGACGTGTGACTAGAGGACGTGTGACTAGAGGACGTGTGACTAGAGGACGTGTGGACTGAGGCCTCAAACTGGGAGCAGAGGGAGCGGCTCAAAGGCTTCGGTGCTGACACTCAGGATTAGTGCGTCGCTCCTCGTGAGCCTTTAAGCTCAAGAAGACTTTTAAGAAGACTCTCCAACGTCTTCAAGAACAACGACCGCACGCGTATTCTTCTCGTGACAATTCTGTTGGTGTAAAGTTTTAACTTCGGACATTAGTTTATTTATTTTATCTCCTCACTACGCCATATATCTCCTTAAATGTTGCTTATTCCTCAGGAATTAAATAGAAATTGGTCCAAGAAGAATAGTAGCACTTCAAGAACTATTCTTCTTGCAGACGTACTATTCTAGAAGAGTACTACTGCAAGAAGAAGAGTACCACTAAAAGAAGAATAGTATCCCCACAAGAAGAATAGTACCACTGCACGTTTTCTTATATTAAAGCTACTACTGTCAAAGACAGAGAGAAGCCGTCCTGCGTGCTGCTTATGAGTTCTGATGATAAGGATCCATGCATGCTGTGAGGCGTGTCGGCTGAACTGGATTCCTCCGGCCTCGCCCGCCGATTCAAGTTTGATCACAAACGACAAACAACTTGTCTTTGCGCCTGATCGCCGTGGGGTCAAACACAAAAGTTGTCTCACTTATCTCCTCCGCTGCAGAGAAGCAGTTACATTTCAGAAGCAGAAAAACGAATAAAATAACTTCTTTGTTTGGGGACTAAATTCATGAGGGAATAAAAAATAAAACCAACAGAAAGCTAAAACAAGAAGATCAAAAGCTCAGAACCTTTTGTGAACGATGATGCAACTAACGAGTCTCTGCAAGGATCTATTGTCCGGTCCACTTAACCCACGTTCACCTTAAACCCTGTCGGGGTCTCCTCAGGAGAGACGCAGGGGCCGAACCGGCTCATTGCAGCGGCAAGTCATTTGGGTCGGTCCAACCTGCACAGTTTAGACATCCAGTGAACTCTTTATCTGGCTCTATTTTTTTAACATACATTCATGCAAGTCATTTTATTTAGAAATATTTATTTTTAAAGCTCCTGGTTTTATTTTCTGAAACCCAATGAGTTTAAAGGTTAGCAGAGGGGGTGGAGTCTTGTTTCCATCTTACTAAACTCAAGACTACGAAGGTGCTACGTGTTAAGGGGCCCTTGGTCCACAGCAGAATGGAACAAGCGGCGCTCTTGTGTGACCCGTGTACCTGGGCGGCAGGCCCTCCAGAGCCTTGTTCAGGTACGTGTTGTCCGTGTCCGCCGTGGAGAGGGGAATATCCGGAGCGTCGAATTTGGAGTCGCCGTCGCATTCTCCCTCCGTGTCGCCTTGCCGGCCAAGCCTGTCGTCGCCATCTGCCTCCTGCACACACACACACACACACACACACACATTCAAATACTGGGTTCAGGCGGCGAGCGTTTCGGGTAAGAAAAGGACGATGCAAATGACGGATTAATGTCGAAGTAGTCAAATAGAGTCTCAACGGAGTCTCAACCAGTCCTGGCTGACATTCATGGTGATCAGCCACGAAAACTTTTTTATTGGTCAAAAATGGCCGCCAGACGTAACCGACGGTTAATTAATATCACTTTTATTTAAGTCTATAAGAATATATTTTAAAAATCACAAAGATGAATTATCCTAGCAGATTAAAAATTGTAAGAAATTACATTTAAAAAGTAATTTTGTGAATTTCTTTCTGCAGAGAAAAAATATATATGTATTTTTTTTAAAGGCCAATCAGTGATTTTCTTTTAATTTTTAGCCTTTGTATAATATGAGCTACACTTTTTAGTACACCATGTTGTTTATAAACAGTAGACTAGTGATGTTTAGTATTCATAGCTACCAACACTAATAGTTCTTATATTTCTCAAATTAAGACCAGTGCATTAAATATGACAAAAGGCAGTTATACATATATGCATTAATAACTGCATTTATATTCTCACTTTACATCCTTTGATGTAGCGCCACTTAGATTTTTCTACAGTAGGTTTTATAATTAAGAAAAACATGTTCTGTTGCGTTCTGCAGTGACCTGCACTGAAATACACTTTTATATATTTGAAAAGGGGAATAATGACATAATAGGAAAAATGCTTCATATTAAAAAAAGGCAAACTAGAAGCTTGAAGCTGGAGGATTAGCTGAAAGGCTACACCTGGCGCCTGCAGGTGAGCGGCCTCCCGATGAGCATCAATGAATCTTTAATCTGGATTTAGACCCAGAAGCACACGCTTAAAAACCACAACTCACCCTCTGATTGAGTCACGTTAACCACGGTTATCTTAATATTCTTCTTAAGAGGTCATTTGTTTATTCAAAGTATAATGTTTGGTACGTTTCAGCTAAAACAAAAGCTTCCGGGAGCCGCAGTGTTTCAGAGTTTATAGCAAAACGAGGTTGTCGTAATTAAAAACGTCAGCACAAAATCTGGGACTGACCTAAAAAAAAAATGCATTATTTATTTATTTACCATGTTTCAAAAAGGTATCATAGTTTTTAAAAAACAGTCAGCGGGAGCACCGGGCTTGAAGATCATAGAGCTTTACTTCAATATATAATAAATAATCAAGGTAGTGGGTGGGGTCACCTGGGTTGGCGCTCAGGAGGGTGGAGGAGGAGGTGGAATTGAAGATTTTTCCTCCTCTGGGGTTTTAATGAGGAAGTTAGACTGACCAGTGGTCTCCATAGCTTTCTTTTGGAATAATCAATGAACTCCAGACAAAACAAGATAATGACGAATTCACACCTAAATACCATCCAGGGTTCATCCACATGGTGACCAATGAACAGGGTTCATCCACATGACCAGTGAACAGGGTTCATCCACATGACCAATGAACAGGGTTCATCCACATGACCAGTGAACAGGGTTCATCCACATGACCAGGGTTCATCCACATGACCAGTGAACAGGGTTCATCCACATGACCAATGAACAATGTTCATCCACATGACCAGTGAACAGGGTTCAGCCACATGACCAGTGAACAGGGTTCAGCCACATGACCAATGAACAGGGTTCATCCACATGACCAGTGAACAGGGTTCATCCACATGACCAATGAACAGGGTTCATCCACATGACCAGTGAACAGGGTTCATCCACATGACCAATGAACAATGTTCATCCACATGACCAGTGAACAGGGTTCATCCACATGACCAGTGAACAGGGTTCATCCACATGACCAATGAACAGGGTTCATCCACATGACCAGTGAACAGGGTTCATCCACATGACCAGTGAACAGGGTTCATCCACATGACCAGTGAACAGGGTTCATCCACATGACCAGTGAACAGGGTTCATCCACATGACCAATGAACAATGTTCATCCACATGACCAGTGAACAGGGTTCAGCCACATGACCAGTGAACAGGGTTCATCCACATGACCAATGAACAGGGTTCATCCACATGACCAATGAACAGGGTTCATCCACATGACCAATGAACAGGGTTCATCCACATGAGCAATGAACAGGGTTCATCCACATGACCAATGAAGAGAGTTCATCCACATGGTGACCAATGAAGAGGGTTCATCCACATGGTGACTAATGAACAGAGTTCATCCACATGACCAGTGAACAGGGTTCATCCACATGGTGACCAATGAACAGGGTTCATCCACATGACCAATGAACAGGGTTCATCCACATGACCAATGGGGTTCCATGACTTTAAACTAAATTTTCATGTCAAAATATTTTGTGAAATCTCGGTGTAAACATGAAAAAGTGATAAAATGTTGTGTTTAAACAGTTAATGAGAATTCTAAAGCATACAGTTTATAACCTTGGATGACATAAATGAATAAGACGATAGTTTTGATTAACATGTACCGGTATGTCTTTTCAGTTAAGATGCGTTCACTTGCAGCGGGAAATATTTGCGATTACGAGAGTATGCCGGCTTATATCATAAACGTTATTCTTTTAAAAAGCATATTAACACATTTCCAGGACTTTCCCAAAACGTTGGTGGATTTCTTTCCAGGACTTTTCCATGACCGTAAGAACCCGTATCATCCGAACAACCTTCTTCTAATTGGGTCATCATAAAATCAAAAAATTAAGATAGAAGCAGAGATTCCAGCTTCTTAATCCATTCATCCTTCTCTCCTTGTGAAAAAGGGACTTTTAGAGCCCACTCGGTTTGTCACGAGTCGATTTGATGAATCAACGCTTTGTTAAAGATTTGCTGATTTTCCGGTTCCACATCATTTTTAAGTGAATGGTTCGGGGTTTGTCGGACATATTCTAGGAGAAGAAACACTTTTCATTGGTCCACAGGAGAAGCCGGTTCAATCCCCGCTCTCCCTGTTAGTTGCATGTTGAAGTGCCCTGGAGCAAGGCACTGAACACCCAGTTGCTCCACTGAAGAATGTACCCAACATTCAGCACTTTTCTTCTTATGCACACATGAATTGTTTACGGCTTCACGTGCGCGAGATTGTTAATTAAACTGTTAACGTTAATTTTTTTAGGAAGTAAAGTCTGCCGACCGCAGTGTAAAAACCTCCCAGATAAACAAAGCAAACCAAGTTATAGTAAACCAAGTGACTTCAATAGTAGGTAGATGAAAATTACAGGGTGGCGGGCGGAGATTTCATGGTGGCGGGCCGCCACTCTATTCTAATGGTAGGGGAAACACTGAAACACCATTACAAAGCTTGTTTACACGGCAGGGCTCCAGACTGCGAACAAATGGTTGCATTTTGCGCCTAGAATTAGACACAGTGCGAGTACATTTTTCATCAACTCGCGCAACAGTAAATTAGCAGATTTTGTTGTTGTTATTAAATATTTTTGTTGCTGACAAACTTGTTCTACACTTCAGCCCACTATAGTTAGTGGTAATGCCTGAATGACTGGTTTGCTAACCAACATTAACTCCAGAAGAATCGCGATGAGTGGCTGCGCGAGTTCACCTGGCTCAGGTGTTTCAGGGAGACCAGTTCAATGAACCGTACAGTCTGCTGTCGATTCCCACAACATGCGGGGAACACGACATGTGCTGATGAGACTGGCACTACACGATTAAAACACGACACGCTGGTCAAACACAACACCGGTCTGAAACATAAAATGTGCCGCGACCTGTGCAATGAGAGTGCAGCTTCACTCCCGGTCGCATTGAGAAGACAAGATGCTGCTAACCAGTGCGCCGAGGAGGCTGAATTCAGGGCTCTCAAGTGTCACGCATTGAGCTTGAGACTTACGCATTTCGGTCTTAACTCACACACTCCCGCCACACATCGTATTTCTCACGTTGAAAAAAACTCTCGCCTTTTAAATGTTTTAATTTGCCGCAGCGTGCAAACATTAGCTAGCCGCGCTAATCCTCACTGTGGAGGAATCAAGCGCTCCCCCGGAGTTTTGATATGTCACGCTTGCCTGTCTTCAAAACTCGAGAGCCCTCCACTCCTGGTCGCGTTTAGAAGACAAGAGGCTGCGGCGGTAAACGGTGCTATTAATTCCTCAGTATTTCCATTCAAAATTTTAGGTTCCAAAATGGACAACAAAAATCCTGTTTTAGATTTTCTTTTACTTAAAGCTACGGACAGGTTTTGAATCCACAATCGATAGCGTATGTCGATAAAAATCTGAGTGTCTCATTTCAATCAAACAAAACGATAACAACACAATATTAGCATCATTACCAGTATTGTGTTTCAGCATCTTCAGACGCCATTGAGAGAGAGAACTGACAGACTGAATAATTAACCAATGTAAACATTGGCCAAGCAGACAGCGCACATGAATATACACAAACATCTCTAAATATAAATATGGGCCTGTGTGTGATCTTCACTCTTCTAACACTCCCTGATGAAATCTCTCTCTCTCTCTCTCTCTCTCTCTCTCTCTCTCTCTCTCTCTCTCTCTCTCTCTCTCTCTCTCTCTCTCTCTCTCTCTCTCTCTCTCTCTCTCTCTCTCTCTCTCTCTCTCTCTCTCTCTCTCTCTCTCTCTCTCTCTCTCTCTCTCTCTCTCTCTCTCTCTCTCTCTCTCTCTCTCTCTCTCTCTCTCTCTCTCTCTCTCTCTCTCTCTCTCTCTCTCTCTCTCTCTCTCTCTCTCTCTCTCTCTCTCTCTCTCTCTCTCTCTCTCTCTCTCTCTCTCTCTCTCTCTCTCTCTCTCGGAGAAAGTGTTCGTTGGGTTCAGAGGTTCTCGACGTCTAAATAGAAGTCACAAGGACTGACAAGTAGTTCATTAACTCGCTGGAGGTTGGGCTACACAAAGACTACTGCATATGTGCCTTACCTCCTGAGATAGTCACGGAGAGGAGAAGCCCCTCCCCTTTCAGACAAACGACCAACGTATCTCAATTCAAAGAACACGACTACAGACTTGTGTTCTTTTGGAGTCTGGTCTTGGGAGTCCAGACTCCGGAGGACGGGAGGACGGTCTTTCTGTGATGGGACCAGCAGCTGACTTGATGACGTCACCACATCAGCTGTTCAAGCTCCTGAGTTTACTCTCATTATTCACTGTACATTATCTTTTACAGTCAAATAAACTAAACATCCTAAAATGACATTCCATGACTCAACAACAGTAGTATTTATAAAAAGTCAACTGTCAGTAGTTTATTTTCTCCTCCGCTATCGTTTCCGGATGCTGGTGAAATGCATTGTGGGATATATGCTGCACAGAGTACGCACAAGTCTCCTGTGATGCATCCTCCGGAAAGTGGGAGGATCAAGTCACATCCGGGCATTTTGACCGTGCTTTGCAAGAAGTGGACTTTGAATTAGTACGCCGATTTAGAACCGCCGAATGTCTCCGGACCACGAGTTACATACAATGAGTACACAATGGAACAAACCATTTCTCTGAAGCCACGATGCCTAAATGTACGCAATCGGTAACAGGATGTTCTCACAGCAGTAATGTCGCAGTGTTGTGTTCCTCAACTACGTTGACACAAACATCAGCGGCGTTCGTCTAGAGGCGTCCGTCTAGGGGCCTCCGTCTAGGGGCCTCCGTCTAGGGGCCTCCGTCTAGGGGCCTTCGTCTAGGGGCCTTCGTCTAGGGGCCTTCGTCTAGGGGCCTTCGTCTAGGGCCTTCGTCTAGGGCCTTCGTCTAGGGGAGTCCGTCTAGCGGAGTCCGTCTAGGGGCCTTCGTCTAGGGGCCTTCGTCTAGGGCCTTCGTCTAGGGGAGTCCGTCTAGCGTCGTCCGTCTAGAGGCGGCTACTGTCTAGAAGCGGCGTCTGTCTAGAGGCCTTCGTCTAGAGGCCTTCGTCTAGAGGCCTTCGTCTAGAGGCCTTCGTCTAGCGGCGTCCATCAGGTGGCGTAAATGGCGGCGTTGCCGATGAACGCCTTGGCCCAGTTTCAGAGGCGTTGACGCGAGCGTGTTGGTCAGAGGGTTCTTCTCAAAGAGTTAATCAGTGGGGACGGTGGGATTGCGCAACCGGCCCTGTAGACGTTACACGGGTGATGGTGGGAGCTGTGCACGTGGAGCCGTGCACGTGTGTGCGTCAACTCTGACCTTTGAAACAGTCCAACCCATTGGAAGACTCTGGGGAACGAGGAACTCTAGAGTGAGCCTCGTGGTAGCCGTCCATTCAGATTATGAAGTGACAACACAGCAGTTATACTAGAGTATATAAACTGCAGATTTAAATATTTTTATAGCTTTTGTCTTTTTGAAATAAATCTTTTTTGGATTCTAACCCTGTACAACGGTCCGAATCGTAAAGCCAAATTAAACTACCAAGGTTATAAACTATATGCTTTATAAAATCTCATTAACTGTTTAAACACAACAATTTATCACTTTTCCATGTTTACACCGAGATTTGAAAATTTTGTTTAAAGTCCTGGAACCCCATTGGTCATGTGGATGAACCCTGTTCATTGGTCACCATGTGGATGAACCCTGTTCATTGGTCACCATGTGGATGAACCCTGTTCATTGGTCACCATGTGGATGAACCCTGTTCATTGGTCACCATGTGGATGAACCCTGTTCATTGGTCATGTGGATGAACCCTGTTCATTGGTCATGTGGATGAACCCTGTTCATTGGTCACCATGTGGATGAACCCTGTTCATTGGTCACCATGTGGATGAACCCTGTTCATTGGTCATGTGGATGAACCCTGTTCATTGGTCACCATTTGGATGAACCCTGTTCATTGATCACCATGTGGATGAACCCTGGATGGTATTTAGGTGTGAATTCATTATCTTGTTTTGTCTGGAGTTCATTGATTATTCCAAAAGAAAGCTATGGAGACCACTGGTCAGTCTAATATAAATAAAAATATATATATATATATATATATATATGTGTGTGTGGTGTATGTATACATACACATGTATGTATACAGTACATATACATACATATAAAAGGGTCTCTGAAAGCCTCGCACCGGTTCTAAACACAGATCCACCTGTCAAGCTAATTATTCAGGGGACATTGATGATGCCGTACTCATGACGTCATTGTTCAAAAAAAAACTAAAACAAAACCCACACACAAAAAAATGGTGTGACATTCCCGGACCGCGACGAGGAGGACGTGAACCTCGAACACACACACGCGCGCCGCGTTATTACGTCCTGCTCACGCGCCGACAGTCGCGTCAGGATTAACCCCGCGAGCTAACTCACTGACAGCTCAGCTCGCTCGGTTGGTTCGCCAACGGCTGAGAACACGAACCGGACTAACTAGTTATTTATTGGAGGGGGAGGGGGGGAGGTAATGGCGAGGTTTCGAGGGGGAGGAGTGGGAGGGGGGGGGGGAGGAAGTCGCCGCGGTGCCGGTTTACCTTGCCGCTGGTGTTGTCGGTGCTGTCCGGGTCTCCTCCACCGGCGCCTCGCCTCCTCAGCTCCGTCATGTTTCGCTCGTTTTCGTTAATGTGTCACATAAACCGAGTCCGAGAGGAAGGGAGGGGGGGGGGAAGGGGGAGGTTGGAGTGTCGGTAGGGTAATAGATCCTGGTTGTTTTCTCCTCGGGCGAAGTCCTAGAAACACCCGGGTTTCTGAGCGTAAAGCTCGGTCCGTGAAGAAGGTCAGCGTCCCTGAAAGTCAGCCGTAGAAGCGCCGCATTGACACCGACCGCTGTACTGCGTGTGTTTGTTTATCACCGCAGTCCCCGGTCGTTGGCTCCGCCCACTGGAGTCAAGCTTTTATAGAAGGCTTCCGGGTGGGGTGATGAAGGGACCTTCGAAGTAAAAGCTTATGGCGAACTCACTTTCATGTATTTATGTATTTATGTTTCCATTCCTTCATTACACACAACCCGAAAGAAATGCAGATCACATGGAATAAATCTAATGTAACTACACATTTTTCAAACAATATTTTAAGTGCACATTGTACGATATAATCATACCTAAATCCGTATGAAATATATCTAGAGTCTAGATGTATTTGAATACAATCTTGAACTTTAGCTTATGAATTTCGACTGAGATAAATGCAGGTATATCTTAACATTATAAAATGATGTGTTTATTGAAGTCTTTTAGAATAAAATGTTGCCTCCAAATTAATGCATCAGTATAATAGACCAATAATCTAAGAAAATAAGTATTTATCATGAGGAATAGTCCTTTTTAATTTATTTTAAAGTAACTTCCGGTCTGTATTTCTCTGTCCAACTTCACACGGGGCTGCTGCTGCGGTGAAGACGGCTCTCTCTCTTCGGTCTAATCAATGCTCGCTCGACCATCGGCCTCTTTTCATGCTGCAGTAGAAACAACTACCAGTAAAAAATCAAACTTTGACCCGTTCGTTGAATGTCAATACTGTAAAACAGAGTTTTATTAAATTAACTTTTTTCGTCTGCGTAAATTTTTTTTTTTATAACTTTCAGATTTCCCCCCAAATATTGATTGACGGTAAAATACCATTTATAGTATACATAAAATAAAATAATTTAATTAATTACAGTAGCTAAATATATTTAAAAGTGGATCAATTAGTTTAACTTTGTAACTCACAAATTGAATCTTTGTTTGATAAAAAGTGTCAAATTTGCTGATAAATCCATCATCAAAACCATCACTTAATTATACTTTTATAAATAAAGATAATATATTTATATTTTTTAGTCATACTTTTCAGATTTTCCTTCCTGCCCCTTAATTTACAAAATATTGCCCCTAAAATTGAAGAAGTGAGTCAGTTGGTTTTTTGGTGGTAAACAGCAATTATTTATTGAAATTAAATAAAAAAGAATAAGTACCAGATCTATTGCATTATTGTAACATGTTGTTTCTGTAAGGGGGGGGGGGGTACTCTACTGTTTGTTTATTCTGGTAGGATGCCGTGAACACAAATATACAGGAACATTCAGCTATCACAGATACTGTAGTAATGCAGTCGAATACAAGACCACCAAAATAAAATGCAACATTTTATATTTTTTTCTTCTTCTTCATTTTGTCTTTAAAATGTTTTTTTCTTCTTCCATAAAGAGTAGAAAAGTCCTCCCAGAGTCGGGGGACATGACCTCCGGCTCACAACTCATCAGACAACGAACCTCCCGAACAAAAAAAACAAAACAAATAATAATAATAATAATGCTGAGAACATGAACAATGCACCGACACAGAAAGTCAGCTGTGTTAATAGACATGCAACAAGTCACCAAACTTGCTGAAATCGCAATAATAAAATCATTTAAAAAATAATAATCTAGAACTAGTTATTATAATTGCATAAATACTTTGTACAGTTTCGTGACACCCAACTTTCTGTTAAAAAGGACGAGACGTGAAGCACTGCCCCTCTTCCATCTGTACACGTGGAGGTGAAGAACAACTCTTGATTTAGAATAACAGAATGATTAGAATAACAGAATGATTAGAATAACATCATCATTATTATTATTAATATTTGTATTATTATAACGACGTCAGCTGATGTGTTTAAGTCTCTTTTGTTCTTTTACGTTTGGTGGACTCTGGAGACGAGTGGGAGAATTACAAAAAACAGTTCTCTCTCTCGGAGGGGGAGAGAGAGAAAGAGAAAAAGAGAGGGAAAGTGAGAAAGAAACAAGAAAAAAGAAAAGAGAGAGAAAGAAAGATACAAGAAAGAGAGATACAGAAATATAGAAAGAAAGAAAGAAACGAGAGAAAGCACAAGAAAGAGAGAGAAAGAAAGGGAGAAAGAAACAAGAAAGAAACAAGAGAGAAAGACACAAGAAAAAGAAAGAAAGAAAGAGAAGGAAAGCGAGAGAGCAAGATGCACTTGAATGCGCCGTTGCAGAACCTCCAGCAAAAGAAACACACTTTTACATTTTAACTCTTATTGTGAAACATCACATATATATATATATATATATATATAACATGGAGGTCAACCAGAATTATTTTTTTTATAGATCTTTCTGCATATTTCATATTTAAATCTCCGCCATACATTTGAACAACAAGCTCATGTTTGTTCATCTCCGTGTGTCTGAGTGTCGGATTGCCCCACGCTATCAACATGTCATCAAACTACACACAGCTCCAGCCAATCAAACTCCTGATGACTTCCAGAACCCAATGACTTTATTAAAGATGCTCGAGTCTAAAACGTCTTCATTGCTTCCTCTGCGTCAGGATTTTGGAAATTAATCGAAAAAGAGTTTCATAATTTCATAAAGCGCAAAAGAATAATTCACATCTTCTAGAGAAGGAGGAAAACAACAACAAGGACAACAAACAGTAAACAAAGAGTCCCTTTTAGAGTGCGTTGAAAACTAAATGTGCAGCGACTTTAAGAAACTAATATGTATTTATATTTTTTACATGATGTTTTTCTCTCAAAATGCATCTCAATGATATGGTTTAAAAACATTAGAATAAAATCTAGAATGACGACGACATGAAGCAGCAGCGACAACAACAACAACAAGGGAAATAATATAAATGGACAGAACCGATGATTCTTTAAAGAAAGTCATGATGATAAAACATAAATCTCTCTGTGACGGCAAAGAAAATAACAAAAATAAGTCATTTTGCATTAACTAGACACACACACAGTCACACACGCACACACACACACTCTCTCAGACACATACACCCACACACTTTAGTTCTTAAAGCCAGTTAGTCGCTATGTTACAGGCTATTTAGTTTTTTCTCTTTCTCACAACCTCATTTTTTTTTTTTTTTTTTTGTTTGTTTGTTTGTTCTGCGTTTTTGTTCCTGGTGAAATTAAAAAGGCTGCGGTAAATATTTACAATATTAACAAGTTTTGTTATGTGTGGCGGTGAAAGGAGGAGGCAGAGCTTCTTCTTCCTGGTCTTGATCTCAAAAGCAAAAAAATAAATAAATGGCGGGGGGTTGATTGAAAGCTTTTTTTCCTTCCTCCTCTTCCTCTTCCTTCTCCACCTTTGGGTGAGTGCAGGTGGTGAAAGTGGTGATTTTTGTATATTTATTTTGTAGTTTTTAGTGTATTTTTTTTATACATTTCCAGGTTTTCTTCTCCACAACCTCTTTCATCAAGCCGGTTACAGTTTACTGGATAAAGGGGGCGTGGCCAGGAGGCGGAGCTCAGTTCCTGCCGCCGTCCTCGGCGCCGCGCTCGTGCTGCAGGTTGTAGAAACAGTTCTGACAGACGCGCACCGGAGACGAGATCTTCAGCCGCTTGATCTCCGACTGGAAGCGGCTGCACCTGAGGGACCGGAGACACGCGGCTGTTAGACATGTACTAATTATTTTGATCTACAAAATATTGATTTTAGCACCTCAAAGAAATTAACTCTAAAAATAAAGAATAAACATTTTCTTAAAATAATGAGGTTTAATGACAATAATCGTTTTTAGAATACATTTAAAAAAAGTCAAATAAAAATAAATAAATAGATGAAACAAATTTGAATGAATGAAAACTCTCGAAAAAATAATGAGATTTAATGACAATAAAAAATCTTATTTTAAGAATAAAATAAAAAAGATTATGAATAAGAAATAGATAAATTAAGAATAAATGTTTTTTAAATGTTTACGAAGCTGCAAAATCATTCCTCACTATATAAATAAAAGTGTCTCTCTTAAATTAACAATTTCTTTTTCTAAAAACAAGAAATGAAAACTCGAAAAATGTATGAACTTTTTCTTAAAACAGTGAGATTTAATGACAATAAAAAAGACTTAAGAACAAAGCAAAAAATCAATATATCAATATATAAAAGAAATGAAAAAAGAAAAAAGAATGAAAAAAGAATTCCCTAAAATAATGATATTTAATGACAATAAAAAAAAAGTAGTTTGTTAAATTTTTCCAAATATTCTAAAAATATATTAGTATAAAGAAACAGAGCCTTTTTTAAGAGACTTCTCTCCAAAGTGAGTTTTGTATTCTCGTATCCAAAAAACCCATTGCTGCATATCTCATCCCTCACTGTATATAGAAAACAATCTTATTTTGAAAATCCACCGAGTCTAACGTCACGCCTTCGTGATGACATCACTCACTTTTGGCAGAACAGCTGGCCGCAGTTCCTGCAGTGGTGGCGCCGCTCGGTGAGCGAGAAGCGCACCGCACAGCCGGAGCAGCTGTCCACCACCTCGTCCTTCACCCAGTGGTCGGCCCGGCCCGGCTGCTCGCTCACCGACCAGCTGAACACACGGCCACGCTCATCGCCCACCAGGATACGACTGTGGTCCCTGGGAGGGGGGGGGAGAATAAGGAGAATAACAAGAATAAGAATAAGAAGGAGAAGGAGAAGAACAAGAACAACAAGAACAAGGAGAAGGAGAACAAGAAGAACAAGAACAAGAAGAACAAGAAGAACAAGAACAAGGAGAAGAACAATAACAAGGAGAAGTCCGCTACATGTTTGTCCTCCTTTATTCCTCTCATCCCTTCATCCCTCGTCTCTTACTTGGAGATGGCGAGCGTCGTGATCTCGGCCGGCTGGGCGTTGTCCTTGCGGTCGAATGCCGTGTGCATGGTGAGTTTGCTCCGGAACACCAGCTGACGCTCCCACCGGTAGCCTGAGAACACACCGGCACCTTCAGCCGGTAACCGAGGGACGGGAACCACCCCGGTTACCGGCTGGACAACGGAAAACAACAACAACCACCAATCAGGAGGACGCTCACCGGCCCTCAGCTGGTTGTACGGCCGTGCGTCCATGGTGGAGGGCTGTGGCACCAAGGCGTGGCCCGGATGAGCCGGGTGGTGGTGGTGGGGGTGGTGGTGGGGGTGAGGGTGGGGGTGAGGGTGAGGGTGGGGGTGAGGTGGGGGTGAGGGTGGGGGTGGGGGTGGGGGACTTTAGTCTGGCCCTCGGAGTAGTTGACGAACACGAAGCCGTCCTTCTCGTCGACGCTCAGCGTGTCCGACCAGCGGCGGGAGTCGTCGGAGCCGCTGTCCATCGACCACGACGCGCCGGCTCGAGCGGAGGAGGGGCCTAAAGGCGGGGAAAGGGGGAGGAGCTTGAACGAACAGGAAGCAACGCACAATGGTAACCTACGACAATGCATCAACGTCGTTTTGACTCGACCGCGCCCCGTTTCCACGGCGACGGGGCAGGGTACCTCTCGGCCGGTGCACGGTGCCACCGGGCTGGCCGCCTCCGCCCGTGGATGGGGGGCCGCGCGGCGCTGCGGGCTCCAGGCTCGGGCCGGCGGGCTCGTCTCCGTCCGACTCGCTGCTGTCGTCGTCGCCGTTGTTGTGGCTCTCGCCGCCTTCTGTGACCACGACAACGACTTTCACTTTAATACTTCAGATAAAACTCGCGGTTCGGCCGCCGCTTGGAGCTCACACCAGACTCACCGATCTTCTCCTCGCCGCAGCACTCGGGCACGTCGGCTTCCGCCGGCTCCGGCGCCGGGGTTTCTGGGACTTGGAGGAACTCCATCCTCCAAAACTACGAGAAACACGGAAGGACTTTAACGACTCAAAGTCATGCGGAAAGAGAAGATGGTGGGGAGAGGAGGAGGAGGAAGAGGAGGAAAAAGAAGAAGAACAAGAAGAAGAACAAGAAGAACAAGAAGAACAAGAAGAAGAGGTTACCCTGACGACGCCGTCCGAGTGCCCGGTGACGATGACGTTCTGCGTGTCCCACTCGTTCATCTCCGACACGCAGCAGCAGCTGATCTGTTGGCTGCGGCCGGTGAAGGTGTTGGCGCTGGCGATGGGGCTGCCGTTGATGCTCCACACGTGGATGTATGTGCCGGCGCACGACACAATGTCGCCCTGCACACACACACACACACACACACATACACACACACACGTTATGTCTGCCCCCTCGTCCGTGTTAAGCCTAGTTTATGCTTCTCCGTCGCGTCCTACGCCGTCGACGCGACGCACTCGTTGAGCATTCGAAGTTCTGCTTCGAGGGAACGCGTTGCTCTGCGTTGCTCTGCGTTGCTCTGCGTTGCTCTGCAATTCACCGCCACGTCGCCAGGGCTGTGTGGTTGTGTGGTTTCAGGGGTTTTAGCCGAATCCGCGCTTTTACTTCCGGTCACAGTAAACAATGGCGACCGAGGTGGAGCGGCTGTATTTGCAGTTGGAGCTCATCAATGTTGAACAGCAAATACTTATGTTGCAATTGTTGAAGCGCAGGCGACAGAGAAGACGTTTGCGGAGGTGGTCTGTACGACCACTAAACCGGCCGGAAATCACGTTCTGAGCGGACCAATCACAGCGCTTGCGGTCCGCGTCGACGCGACGCGTAGTTAGGATTTTTTGGAGGCGCGCGTCAGGCTCCGGCGTAGGGGTCTGCGTCGACGACGTAGGTACGCGACGGAGAAGCATAAACTAGGCTTTAGTCGACCCTTTGGGGGCGGGGCTTACCGTCAGCTCGTTGATGCACAGGGCGGAGACCGGCGCCCGGTGGCCCCGCAGCTGCGTGACGAAGGAGAGCTTGTTGAGGTCCCAGATGATGCAGGTTCGATCCCGGGAGCCGCTGACCACGATGTGGTACGCCGACGACGCAGTCAGGCACGTCACGGCGTCCGTGTGGCCGAGCAGCGCCTACGCAGAGAAGGACGTGAGACTCGACCACGCGGCACCACTTGATTGTTTGTTTGTTTGTTTGTTTGTTTGTTTGTTTGTTTACCTGCTTGAGCGTGAGGGTCTTGGCCCTCTCCTTGGAGGAGCCCGTCTCCCACACGCAGATGGCGGTGCTGGTGCCGCCGGTGATGACCAGCTTCAGGTTGGGACAGATGGCGCAGAGGATCTGACCCCATTCTGAGAGACACTCGTACACCACCAAGGCCTGGGAGGGGGAGGGGGAGGAGGAGGAGGGGGAGGAGGAGGAGAAGAAGGTGGGATATATTCAGCATCTGTATTACAGTAATATGCTAATCCTTGGAGTGAAAGTACAATTAATTTAATAACAGTATTCATAATCTGCCATTTGCTGATTTATTAACCGAGGATTAAAACAGGAAGTCGTTAATTCCTTCAAAATAAGAGCTCAAACCTTCTGCAAAAGGCGTTGCTGTAAAAGCTGAAGGGGTAAGTGAGGAAAGTGCATTTGCATGTTAGCACCAGCCACGGGAGTATAACATGGTTATCTATATATATAAATATATACACAACTGTTACCTTGTCAGACTCGTAGTTCGCCAGGCGGCAGCTGAGGTCAGCGTAGCCCCAGGCGAAGGTCTTGCTCCAGGTAGGGGGAACCAGGACTTTGTTTTGCTCCACCGCGAGAATCCCCTTATCGGTGCACATGATCTGCCCCACAGGGTCCTTCAGCTCTAGACACACAAAGACACACAAAGACACACAAAGACACACAAAGACACACATGTGAGGGCGAGACTAAAGAGATTCATACACCTTGCGGTATGTACAGGTACTTAGACGAAAATGTGTGTGTGTGTGTGTGTGTGTGTGTGTGTGTGTGTGTATAAGTGTATATATGTGTGTGCAGTGTTGGGGAGTAACGGAATACATGTACCGCCGTTACGTATTTAGAATACAATTTATGAGTAACTGTATTCCGTTACAGTTACAATTTAAATAGATTGTATTTAGAATACAGTTACATTGTTAAAATCAATGGATTACATGACGGTACTTCTCTGTTTCACGAGTTTATTCACTCTCTAAATCAGGGGTGCTCAATACGTCGATCGCGGCGACCTGCCAGTCGATCGCGGCGTAGTATTGGTAGATCGCATGACATAAAAAAAAAAGTGCCCGCCCCCCCTGTAACTTTCTCTAAAGCTAATTCTCTAATTCTCTAATGTCATTTCTGTCTCTAAGTGTCGCGTTCACAGTCCTCTGTCTCGCGCGCAGCAGAGCGCGGACGCTGGGTTGGGCGCAGCGGGGCGGAGCAAAGAAAAAGTCACTAGCACCCCCCACACTTATTAAATGCAATTTAATGTGGAAGTAATCCAAGTATTCGGAATACAGTACTCAGAATAGTTCATGTATCGGAATACGTTACAGATTAAATTTTTGGGCATGTATTCTGTAACGGAATACATTTTGAAAGTATCCTTCCCAACACTGTGTGTGTGTGTGTGTGTGTGTGTGTGTGTGTGTGTGTGCATGTATATATGTGTATACGTGTATATGTATATATGTGTATATGTGTGTGTGTGTGTGTGTACCTTTAACTGGTGCAAGAGAAGGCCTCAGATTGTCCAGGTGGTGGAAGAAGATCTTGTCGCCGTTGGAGCTCGGAGGAGCGCTCGCCACGTCCCCGTTGGCCTTACCGCGGACCCGTTTAGGAGGGTGGGGCTTCTTAAACAGCTGAGACACACACACACACACACACACACACACACACACACACACACACACACAGTCAGCCAAGAGAAGAACAGGACTTTGACACAACCGGATGCTGAAGGTCGACCCTCCGGCCCGGAGGAGAGGGTTCTGACCTGTTTGGGTATTTGTCCGAAGTTGTTGATGAAGCCGATGGTCGCCGTCTCCTTGAGCGGGTCGTTGATGTTGTAGATGTCCACCTGGCCCTCGTAGAACAGGTGGTGGAAGACGTTGACCGCCTCCACGGCCGGCGGGCCCTGCTGCTTGTACCCGAAGATCAGATCGATCCACTCGTGGAGGTGGGCCGACACGTAGTCGCACTCGAGCGCCTGCAGGGGGCGACCACACAGAGGTCAACGCTGTGCTCACTGGAACCCAGAACCGAAAGACTGAGTGAGTGGGTCGGCGCCCTACGTCTCTGTGGACTCTGATGAACTCCCGAGGGTCGCCCTTGGCCCAAGGCGGCAGGAGGACGTCGCCCAGCTTGGTGCCGTTCTGCTTGGCGCCTGGTAGAACAGGCAGACCCAACATTAATACACACACACACACATACATATATATATATATATATATATATATATATATATATATATATATATAAGTACCGACCCAGGTCGAAGTTGTTGGCGTTGAGCAGGAACTCGGGCAGGTAGAAGAACTCGGGGATGAGCTCCTTGACGTCGGCCATGTTGTGTTTGGAGGCCGAGAGCCAGCCTTCACGCACGCTGTGGAACATCCGGTCGGCCAGGTCAAAGTGACCTCCCTGGTGTGCGCAAAAATGTAAAAAATATGTTATTATATCTTTTATTACCCCCCACACACACACACCTTTAAACAACTTAAAACACTCATCCATGTTACTTACTAAATTAATAAGAGGAGTTATAATGTACACAACTAGCTAACACACAATATACGTACCTTTAGTGCGACTTAGTGGCGCCCTCTTAACATTCAGTTTTTTTTTTTAAAAAGTGCTAACCACTGAGCCACCAAGCTGCCCTCTTGTGGCCGAGATGAGTATTACAACAACACGTTTTCCTTTCTCCTTGTTTCAGAGACTATTTAAGCGTCTTACTTCTCACTTGATGACGAGCAGAACATTGAAGAGTCCAAACCTGAAGTCTGAGGAAGATCTGCGTGAAGGGCTCCATCCGTACCAGATAGGAGGCCACGATCATGGCGGAGGAGTAGTGGGTGCCGTAGTGGTACGCGGGGGTTTCACCTGGCGGGGACAGAAAAAAACGACACATTATGTCGCTATGACGACCAGCGGTTGGCGGTTTGCTATGGTACATTCGGCTCCGCGCCGCTAAAAGGAGAGCTTGGCCTCGAAGGTCTCACCGGTGGGGTCCTCCCAGTCCTTGTACCTCTTCTTGTACTGCGTCAGCCGGTTGTCGGTCTGAGCGCCCATCGGCTTGGCGAGGTTACGGAACGTCTTGGGGTTGTTCAGGTCCAGCTCCTGGTGCAAGGAAAGAAAAATTTGTATTTTATATACTAAAATAATAACATAAATAAATATGAGAATACTACTACTAATAATAGTTATAATATATTTATAAACACATGAGAATACTGTATATATCAAATAAATTATATATATATATATATATATATATATATATATATATATAGAATACTGGTCGTTTATTGTAGTTTATTGTGATTATAATTGATTTATCTTTTATATAGCAATCCTGTTTTTTTTTTTGCGTCAACCACACACCTCGGAGTCGAAGTCGGCCAGGATCCAGGGGAACACGGGGTACTGCATCAGGTCGTTGTAGGAGCGGCCAGCCAGCGTATTCAGGTGCATCAGGTACTGGAAGTTACTGATCTCTCCTCTCTGGAACACAGGAGGGGAAGAAGAGGCGTCAGCGGCACGTCTCCATGCCCAGATGTTTAAGGGCCAACGAGGCGTCTTACCTCCCACCGCTGGGTCACCGACTTCTCCCCCACCAGCGTGCTGAGGAGCCCAGACCTGATCAGAGAGGTTACAACAGATCAGCATCAATTAGCTGTTAGGCGACACACGCGATGCATTAACGAGTCTCTTAATGATCTCTGATGACTGCAGAGCCCGCCTCCATTATGTAAGGAGATATAATTAAGTTTCTACGTATGACTCAGCAGATTCCCATGAACCCTCTCACGACCTACTGCGATGGTCGATCCGTTCCCAGAGTTAATAACCGTATAGTTTGAGGAGGCGTTACCCTTGTTCCACGCTGGTGTTCGGCCTCTGGCCCGATACCGACTCGGAGCTGTCGGCCAGTGAAGGCACCACCGCCAAGAACCTGCAAGGAATTCATTCAAAAAGGTTTACATATATACAGTATTCTTATATATATTTATCTGTAAATAAGTAAAGAAATAAATGCATATATTTATTTGTATACATTTATAAATAAAAAATAGAATGGTGTGTATGTATATATTTGTATATATATTTATTTATATATATTTATATATATGTAAATATATAAATATACATATACAAATTATATATATATACATATATGATTATATATACATACATAATATGTATATATAAAGCTATATTTATATATGAATATATATATATATATATATATATATATATATATATATATATATATATATATATATACACACTGTATATACAATACTGGTCGTTTGTCATTATAATTCATTTATCTTTTACATTTGAAGCTTTGAATGTCAGTCTTCACCGTAACAAAAACTAATTAAAAAAATCCACAAACAAAGCACAATTAATTTAGTATTTTTCTATTTTTCTATTGAACTAACATTCTTTAATGAATGTAACTGGCCGGAGTCTCTCTTTGTGTTTGGCTGGCGGGCAGTGGCACATTGAAAGGCTAAATGCCAACAAATATGGATCATAGCAGAACACTTTAAGATAAAAAATACGTTGTGATTTTAGGAAATGATTCCTTTGATCTTTTTCCCTAAACATTTTGGCTTCATGAGATGAGCTTCTGTCTGATTCGGTACCTTTGGTAGACTTTGTTGCGGACTCCTTTCTGGAAGGCCAGCAGGTAGTTCCTCCCGTCGGCTGAGAACACCTCCACCGCCATGGGCTGAACGGTGAGGATACACATCACAAGGCGGTGAGTCAGTCAGTCACTGTGTGTGTGTGTGTGTGTGTGTGTGTGTGTGTGTGTGTGTGTGTGTACCTGCAGCAGGTAGCGTCTCTTGTGCACTTCCTTGATGTCCTCGTAGGCGAAGATGCTGCAGGTCCTCTTCAGCTGGCTCTGGCCCTGTCTCGCTCCTCTGGGGATGATGGCCTCGTGCAGACTGTCACACGGACAACACATTTTCCTCGCACCACAGACGGCTTCATATTCAACACAATTTCATTGTATGTCTCAAGAGATGAGTATTTATACTAAAGTATAAAAAAAGATTTACAAAAAGCTAAATAACTGAATTGTATTCTACCTCTGATTATTATTTCATTTATTTAATTTATTTATCTAATGTATAATTTTATATAAAAGAATATCCCAAAATAGTGTAAAATTTCCATCTGCATAACGCCACCCTAAAGTGTCTTTAGAATTTAATTTAATTATTATATATATAATCAGGCACGTGCACAGACATTTTGGGGGGCAGGTGCTCAAACCCCAAAAAAGGGCACATGCCAAAAAAAGATTCTGACAGAGTTAAAGCATAAGCAGCAATATGACCTGCGTTTCCTCTGGGCAGCATCAGGCAGCTATCTTACACTTCCTTTATGAATAAAGATGAATTATTATACAACAACAACAGTACAAGCGTTCTGATTGGCTAATGGGTCGTCGCGCTAGCCACGTATCGCCCTCCTCGCCGGTCTGATTCGGATGCGTATTGTCCTCTTACATAATTTTCAAAATGAGCGATATTGATAGACATCAACAGCCAAGAGCAGTGGTCCTCAAACTAAGGCCTGCACATGTGGCCCTCTGAACCAGGGGCGGTTTTTCCTACAGGCGGTATAGGCGCCCGCCTAGGGCGCCATTCAGAGGGGGGCGCAAAGAAAATGCGCTGCCCTCTGAAAAGATATACATAATTTTTCAAAAATGTTTTTGCCACCGCTTGGGCTTGAACCCCAGACCTTGTGTCCCCCAAACACGCGCTCCTACCCACTAAGCCACAGCACCTAATTAGATTTTTTTCACACTGCATCAACTTCTCTTCTTTACCAAAAGTACAAAGCCGGGGGCTCGTGAGCGGCGCAGAGCATGTCGGGGCGAAAGTCTTACAAGAACTAAAATAAATGCCCCGTCGGATATCAAAACACATTTGGGGGGACTTGATGACAGAGAGATTAACTTTTATTCTTAAACACTGATGAATGAAAAAAAAAAGTGCCTCCTGAATAAAGGGCACTTTTCTCATCCAGGGCAAAAGGGGCTGGTGCCTGAGCACCACTAGGGCTCTATCTGTGCACGTGCCTGTGTATAAATAAATATAAATATATATATATATATATATATAAAATAATATATGTAATAAATATATTTGGAAGCCAACCAAATGTTTGTTTTTAATCTGATAAACAACATAAATGGGCATAATTAATTAATATTAATTGACTTAATAATAATATTGTGATGCATAAAATAATATATATATCTTATAAAATATATATTTATATATATTATAATAAGTATATGTTATATAGATATATATTATTATAATATAGATGTTATACATTATAATATATATAATATTATAAATATATAATAATTTATATATATATATATATATATATATATATATATATATATATATCGTCACCTCACTTGACACCTGAAAACAAATATATGTATGAAATAAATGTCTCCATCCCACGGCAGTGTCCAGAGGCACGATGACCTACTTGGGGGGCAGCGTGTCGATGTCCCTGATCTCCCTGGAAACCGTCATGGTGTAGCCGTCGATTACATAGAAGTGCTCCTTGCCGAACAGCAGCAGACCCTCGCCGGTGTCCAGACCCTGGACCCGGGCACAGCGGTACATGTGCTGGATCTGGAGCGAGAGTCGGGATCATATACAGTACTTGTGTGATTGACAGATGTCGTGTGACCGAACGTCTCCTTTTAAAACCATTTAAATCAAATATAAGTTCTAATGGGGACTACAGGGCTAAAGAGACTGAGACGTGTCTTTAGCTCAAACACACGTATTATTTAAAATCTTGTTTAAATAATCTTGTTAAAATTTAATTGATAACAACACAATTCACAGAAATTCTAAAAAAACAAGAAATAATGGCGAGTAAAGAAGATTTCTCCCAAATATGGTTATACGTCAGTGGCGACCCGCTGACCTTCTCCCCCTCCTCCAGGAGGCGCAGTAGAGACGTGTTGTCGGTCCTCTGCTCCTCCTCAGGCCCTCCGGCCTCCAGCAGCTGCTCCTGGAGCTGCTCCTGGCTCTCCTCGTCCGGCCCGTCCGCCGTGGACCGAGACCTCTTTAGGGGGGCCTTCACCAGGCCTGCGGGGGCACAGCAGGGAGCTTGTCAGGGAGGGAAGGTGAGCAAAACAAACGCTCCTGGTCCTTGAGGAGGAGTCGGTACCTTTGACCCGGGCGATGGTGTCCTCCCCCCCGTGCTCCGGCTCGTGCTGGGTGGTCTCCCCCTCCGTGTTGTGCTCCACAGAGTGCTGGTACATGCCGGGGTTTCCAGACAGAAGTCGAACGTAGTACTCCTTACTGTCGTAGCTGATGGCCCGCCGGTACCGCAAGGGCTTCTGGGTAATGATAATGAAGAGGTTTACACACCGAGGATGTGACAAAGAAACACCACAAAGTAACGCCTGCCAGTCAGTGATGTGTTGATGTCTATTTTATTAATATACATTGAGTATCACTATATTGTGAAACATATTGATTCTTAAATGCACGATTTGTAATTTGAATTTGTAATAAATAAAAAATAAAAATAAATAAAAAATAAAATAATTAATTACACACATCAATATCAAATATAAATATTTGTAATTTAATTTATCAGAATAAAAATGACAATATATATATATATATATATATATATATATATATATATATATATAAATAAAATATGTATATATCATATATATTTGGGGTTTAACAATTTCCCCACTGTGGGATTAAAAAATGGACATTATTATTATTATTATTATTATTATTATTATTATTATTATATATATGAAGCATTATTGTTTTCATTTATTTACCAAAAATAAAATAAATGTTATTCCGTTATGCTGTAACCTCTGTGTCATTATATAAATCACGCCCTTGAATGTTTTCTCTCGTGTATTGGTGCGGACGACCAGATAAACGCACGAAGGGGAACTATCAGAACCAGGTCCTTCGATGTCTTAACCTGTAATTTTAAAAATGGACTCAAGAGCAGAAGGGTTTGGGCTGATGGGGACGACTATGGGTCAGTGGGTAGCAGGTCCGTCTTTCAATCAGAGGGTTGGAGGTTAAATCCCCTACTAGTCGATGTGTCCTTGAGCAAGACACTTAACCCTGAGTTGCTCCCTGTAGCTGCGTCGACGGTGTATGAATGTAACAGAATTGTAAGTCTCTTTGGATAAAAGCGTCAGCTAAATGATGTAATGTAATGTAATGTAATGATGTGACATCCTTCATATCCTAACCAGCCTGATCCGTAACACCAAGAACTCCATGCTCTCTCTCTTGCCTTCTGCTTCCCGGCCGTTTGTCACGTGTATTTATGAATAATGGATGAAGTCACAGCAAAACACAAGGGGTCACATGCACAGGAAACCCAAACACAGGGAGGCTGCTTCCCGTTCGCTGAGCCGTGGCAAAGCAACACTGTTACTATCGTGCAGTCACATCAGGCCGCAAAAGGGGGTGCTCCATTGTCTCTATCCCGTGGGGCTTTCGGGGAGGTTACCTGGGCTCGGTCGAGGCCCCGAACAGGGGCCGAGGAGGGTAAGAGGGACACCAGAGGGGGAGGAAAGGGCTGGAGAACCAACAACAAAAACAAGTGTTTCAATTGTCTTTTAAGAACCCACGGGGGTTCTCTGTAAAGTCTTTGCGGGAGAGATCAACGCTGCAAAAGGCCATCTGGTACCCCGACTCTGAAAGTCACCTTCACATCCTTAATAAATGTATATGTGTATAACGACGACACTTTGAGCTGAAATTCACCGTGTTCAGTCGCAGTCCGCGAGTGTGTGTGCGAGTGTGTGTGCGACTGTGCCACGCACGTGACGGTGGAGCCAATTATACAATCTATGAGCCGGAACTCGTCACCCTCGCCGGGTGCTGCAGTCTCCACTGAGCGGCTTTTCATCGTGGGATAATCGTTATGAGTTAAAGTCTGTGACGATTATTTTGACATTTAAAGCTTCTTCCATAGTCAAAGTCTATGATGTAAACACCCCAAAAATGTTGGGGTGATTACATCATAGACTTGATGATAAAAATTATAAATATATATCATTTTTTTTGACACTTTTCTTTTTGTTGAGACTTTTTGACGAAAACATGTTCCTCAACCAGATGAATAAATTAAAAGTAAAAAGCAAAAAGCGGGATATATATATATATATATATATATATATATATATAAAAAATAATATATCTAATAATAATAATGTATGGATTTGAAAGACAACAGCAGTTAAATAATCGGTAGGTCCCAGGCTGAATTAATGTTAAATCACCCCAAAATAAACACAAACAAAATCCCCAATTTGAATTTGAAAAATGAAAGATCGATAAAACAAAACGTGTCCCGTACACACACAGGGTTCTACACCCTTCAAACCATATTTCCGTGACCAAACGTTGACGTCTGTAAGAGCTCCTCAGGAGTGGAACGGTGTTATTGAAAGCCGAGGCCGTACCTGGGCCGGGTTGGTGCTGGGCTCCATCTCGGGGTTGTAGGGGTAGTGGATGTAGAACATGTCGTTGCGCACCATCTTCTTCCTCATGCGGCACGGCCCCTCCGTCATCTCCAGCACAAACTTGTCCAGGTGGGATCCGATGGGCGGACCCCACAGGCCGCGCTCACGCAGCAGCTCGTACTCGATGGACGCCCAGTCCTCCGTCACGTACTTCAGGGCGTTCTGCTGACGCTGGGGGGGGGAAGGGGGGGGTTAAAGAAACAGGGCTATTAAATAGAATAAGTGTTTGTTGTGTAATGTGTAAATCAGCTGCAATAAACCAGATTGATTGTTTTTGTTAAATCTGCTTAATGTTTCTATGATGGAGGAGGAGGAAAAAGAGGAGGAAGAGAAAGAGGAGGAAATGGGAGAGAAAGAAGAGGAAGACAAGGAAGAGAAATAGGAGGAGGAAGAAAAAGATGGGAGAAAGAGGAGGAGGAAGAGAAAGAGAAGAGGGAGGAAGAGAGAGGAAGAGAAAGAGGAGGAGGAGGAGGAGGAGGAGGAAGAGGAAGAAGAAAGAGGAAATGGAAGGGGAGGAGGACAAGGAAGATAAAGAGAAAGAGGAGGAGAAAGGGTCGGAGGAGAAAGGGTAGGAGGAGAAGAAGGAGAAATAGGAGGAAACGGAAAAGGAGACTGGTCCATCGTGCCTCTACATGTGGTAAAGATGGCGCTCGTACCTCCTGGTGTTCTTTGTACTGCATGGCCACGAGGTCCCGCACCACGGCGATGTGCGTGAACATCCACTGGAACGTCTCCTGAGCGTCAGCACACACCACATGAAGATGAAGCCGACGCGCACGCCACACGCCACACGCCACACGCCACACGCCACACGCCACACGCCACACGCCACACGCACACACCCAACCTTCACGCCGCCCGCCGCGTTACCTGCGCCGACAGGCTGTTCTTGTTCAGGCTGTTGTCCCTCTTGTTGCGGCGGCCGCCCGTCAGCTTGGAGAGGCCGAAGCCGCTGCTGACCCGGGACAGCTTGGACTGGGTTGCCGGTGGCAACGCCTCGCCGCGGCTGATGCACTTCTTCTCGTGGACTGGACAGCAGGGGGAAGAAACAAAAAACACGAGGCTCGTAAGCAAGTGGGTGTGGTTCCAGTGTGCGTGGAGTATATGTCTAGGTGTGTGTGGGTGTGTGTGTGTGTCTCACCCAGGTGATTCTGCCAGCTCTTCAGCGCCGGCTCCTCCAGTGCCGGCCGGGCCGTGGCGATGTCCACGTGGCCGCGGTCGTTGCAGGGCAGCGACACCTTGAAGATGTCCTCCAGCATCTGACGCTTGCTGTGCATGAGCTCCGTCCACACGCGGTTCACCGCCTTCAGGAGCAGCTGGCGGCCTGCAGGGGGCGTGAGGGGGGGGAAATCAATCAATCTGTTGTGCTTCAGACATTGTAAACAAGTAAACAACGGTCACGCTGGTAGGACCAGCTTGAATGTCCTGGTGAAATTATTATATATATATATATGTACATATTATAATATATCTAATAATACATTTATATTATATTATTATTATTATATATATATTATAATATATGTATTATATATTATTATATATATGTTATATATATATTAATATATAAT
The DNA here is from genome assembly GCA_036178185.1 of Liparis tanakae. NCBI lineage: Eukaryota > Metazoa > Chordata > Actinopteri > Perciformes > Liparidae > Liparis > Liparis tanakae. The sequence goes on along the minus strand of CM070094.1, from coordinate 12,525,549 downwards.
TTACATATATGTCACATATATATATATATATATATATATATATATATATATATATATATAAAAAAATAACATTCCACAGAAACACATAATCCAAGAGCAAGACGTGCATTTCTTAAAAGAGGATATTCTTAGACATCACACACGCAAACAGTCAGCAGGGTTAAACATGTTCACACAAACACAGCCTCACCCTCGCTGACGTCGTGGCTGTGCGTGGCGTCCGCCTCGTTCTCCGTGGGCATCATGACGTGCCAGGTGGTCATCCGGGCCTCCGCCTCCAGACCGAAGCCCTCCACGCTGCTGCGGACACACACACACAGTTTGCTCTCTGTAGTCGAAAAGTGTGTTGTGTTACAGCATATCGTTTCCCCAACATGGGTTGGAAACTCTGTCCATGCTGCATCTTCGGAAATTGTCGGTATTTCTTGCAGTACGTACAAAAAAATATTTTATTTCCAGCCGCATGCCGCTCACTTCCTGCCGCATGCCGCTCACTTCCTGCTTCTTGCCGCTCACTTCCTGCCGCATGCCGCTCACTTCCTGCCGCATGCCGCTCACTTCCAGCCACATGCCGCTCACTTCCTGCCTCTTGCCGCTCACTTCCAGCCGCATACGGCTCACTTCCAGCCACATGCCGCTCACTTCCTGCCTTTTGCCGCTCACTTCCAGCCGCATGCCGCTCACTTCCTGCCGCTCACTTCCTGCCGCTCACTTCCTGCCGTTCACTTCCTGCCGCTCACTTCCTGCCGGATGTCGCTCATTTCCAGTCTCATGTTGTTCACTTCTTGCTGCATGCCTCTCACTTCCTGCCTCATGCCGCTCACTTCCTGTCTCATGTTGCTCACTTCCTGCCGAATGCCGCTCACTTCCAGTCTCATGCCGCTTACATCCTGCCTCATGCCTCTCACTTCCTGCCGCATGCCGCTCACTTCCTGTCTCATGCAAACGGCCGTACAAGTAAACCCCGCCCCTGACCCCTGACCCTGCCCAATGTGACCGTACCTCCCGCTGTGCAGGCAGATGAAGCAGTGGGCCAGGCAGGCCACAAAGTCCTGGTCGTGGTTGCCCGGCCCGAGCACCAGGTTGCGGTTGACGGTCAGGACCCGCAGGGAGTCCAGCAGCGCCACCTGCTGGGCGACCGTCTTGTGGGGTCGGCAGAGCTGGTAGAGCACCGTCCGGTTCAGGCAGTGGTAGATGGCGTCCAGGGAGAGACCCTGGGAACGCCTCTTGGACTGGAGGAGGAGGAGAAGGAGAACAGGGGGAGGGGTGTCGTCTATTATCCACTCTCAAGTGTTTTACCAGCCAGGATGTTGTGTTGCAGTTATCTGAAGATGCCTTTTCATTAATACCCCTTGGCCCCCCCTCACCTGTCCGATGAGCTGCACGATGAAGTCCACCACCAGCTTGGAGTCCTTGTTGAACATGCCCTGCCACAGCTTGTCCACCACCCTCTGGCTGAAGTAGAAGACGTTGTTCACCAGGATCTGGTAGCTGCCTCCACTGCTGAGGGGCAGAGAGGCGTCTTCACCTGGTGGGGGGGAGGGGGGAGGGGGGAGAGGGGAGAGAGAGAGTAGATTAGAGACACAAAGACACAAAACAACAACATTAGAAAATAAACCTACCACAGACACACACAAACCACAAATAAAAAGCTACAGACACTACATTACCACAAAACTGAAAAATAAAACAACCACAGAGATAAACGAAATGTCCAGAAAAGAGACGCAGAACAACTTCTGAATGAGGGGAGGGGCCTAACAGAATGTTTACACTAGTCTGGCGTAGCTGGGGATATCTGCCGTAGATTATATGCTGTAAGAACACCGAGTTACGAGCTCAGATTCCTTTAGAAATGAGGTCTGAAGCTTTCAAAACACAAAGCCATGTTAAGGTCTTCTAATTCATATTTGACATAATGAAGAAGCCGGACTGCAGACTCCATATAACCCAAGAAGCTCTGCTGACTCATGATGACGCATCAGAGCCTCTCCCGGAGCCAAGAAACGGCTCCAAGCTGCTCATCAGGGGACATGTTCCCGCATCATCAGCTGTTTGTGAGCTGCACGGGCAACTCGGTTGTTTACGTTCGTCAGAAAAAACGTTGTTCTGACCCAGAAGGACGTCAGCGGCCAGGAGGTGCTCCATCACGCCGTCCAGGATGTTGGACTGGAACTCCTTCTGCTGCGTCCTGGTGGAGCGCTCCGGAGACGCCTGGGACAAGGAGGAACAGTTATAGAGGAAACAGAGGGCGAGGAGGCAGAGGAGGAGACAGAGGGCGAGAAGGCAGAGGACAAGGAGGCAGAGGGAGAGGAGACAGAGGAGGAGGAGACAGAGGGAGAGGAGGAGACAGAGGAGGAGGAGGCAGAGGGAGAGGAGCAGACAGAGGAGGAGGAGGCAGAGGGAGAGGAGCAGACAGAGGAGGAGACAGAGGGCGAGAAGGCAGAGGACAAGGAGGCAGAGGGAGAGGAGACAGAGGAGGAGGAGACAGAGGGAGAGGAGACAGAGGCGGAGGAGGCAGAGGGAGAGGAAACAGAGGGAGAGGAAACAGAGGAGGAGGAGGAGACAGAGGAGGAGGAGGAGACAGAGGAGGAGGAGGCAGAGTGAGAGGAGACAGAGGGAGAGGAAACAGAAGGAGAGGAAACAGAGGGCGAGGAGACAGAGGAGGAGGAGGAGACAGAGGAGGAGGAGGAGGCAGAGGAGGAGGAGGAGGAGGAGACAGAGGGTGAGAAGGCAGAGGACAAGGAGGCAGAGGGAGAGGAAACAGAGGGAGAGGAGACAGGGAGAGGAGAAAGAGAGTGAGGAGGCAGGGGACGAGGAGGCAGAAGGCGAGTGAGTGGGTCCTCACCTCCAGCAGCAGGTCGATGACGGGCGTCTGCTTGCTGGCCGGCGTCATGCACAGGTTGTCCATGATCAGGACCCTCATGAAGTCAAAGACGTACTTCTTGGCCGGGTGGTTGGTTAAGGAGGTCTTGGAGCCCACGTTGCAGTACTCCGATTGGCTGCGGTTCATGCCAGACGAGTCCCCGGCGAAGCCCTTGAACTCCTCGGTGGGAGACCCCGCCTCGTCATCCAGATCGGTGACCTGGAAAAAGCAGAGTACATACACATGGTGACCAATGGGCTTCCAGGAATTTAAACTACATTTACATGACCAAACATTTTAAGAATATATATATATATATATATATATATATATATATATATATATATATATATATATATATTCATGTATTCATATATATGTATAATATAATATCATATAATATATATGTATAATATATATATATATATATATATATATTGTATTTTATCTATCATATATATATATATATATATATATATATATTTACACACATATATATAAATATATATATATATTTATATATTTACACACATATATATACACATTTATAGATACATATAAATATATATACATATATGTGTATATATATATATATGTAAATTGTATATTATTTATCAGATTTCCAGGACTTTTTCAAAACTTTTGGGATAGAATTTTTTTCCAGGACTCCGACTCAATCGATAACTTTCTGGAATAAAAACACTTGCGGCCGCCTCACCATCTCGGAGTACGGCCGGATGTTGAAGGGGAAGACGGCGGCGGCAAGCGCGCACAGGAACTCAGCGCTGTGCCACATGGGCGCCAGGTCGGATACGTTGTGGTAGAGGTACCGGAAGAACTGCATGAGGGTCACCGGGTACTCCCTCAGCCAGGAGCCCTCCTCCTCCGACTGCCACGGCTGGGAGAGAGAGAGGAAGGGGGAGAGAAAAAACAATCAAGCATGGACTCGGCAGACGTATCAAATAAACAAGTCTTCTTTCCATGAGCCCTCACCAGGTTGAGCATGCTGCGCAGCATGGCCAGCAGCAGGAAGGCCGCCTCCATGTACACGCTGTGGATAGAGCCCACCACGGTGCCACTGGAGGCCGGGACGCCGAAGATGAAGGTCCAGATGGAGTCCAGGTCGAACTGAGAGGGAGGACGGAGGTAAACACACCCCAGGTAAACACACGACACGTGGTCATACGTGAATGTTTTCTCCCTCCTACATAGGAGGGAGAAAACATCAACTTTGAGAATGTATTTCTTCCATCACAGTTGCATTTAAATCGTGGTTAATCCTGCAGGATGTAAATAACCCTGAATATACAATTTGAATCATTATGACACATTATTATGCCGTTTTAATAAACGTGTACATCATTTGATTTAAAGAGTGTTTGATTTAATGAAAAGACATTACGGTCACATTTTTATGATTTCATGTTTATTGATGTTTATGGAAGTCTTGAGAGGTAAAATATTTGATGAATTCAAAAAAGTAAATAAAAGTTGTTTTTATTTATTTATTGTGCTTGTTGTCGTCATCCTCATGTCGGCCACAAGAGGCGAAAAGTGCACCACTACTCCGTGGACTAAAAGCATCCATGTGCATTTTTTAGTTCTCTATTCAACACAAGTTCTCAAGTTAAATAACATTAAAGTTATTATTAGAACACATCGTGCCCGTCAGCCTCTTGTGGCCAACATGAGTATTACAACAACAAACACTTCCCACCAGTTTCACAAATTACCGGAATGTTATTTTTTTTTCCTCGCCAGCCTCTCGGAGCTTCCTCAACACAAATAAACTGCAAATAAAGCGTAGAAGAAGAAAGAAAGCGTGGTGGTACTGACATGTACCTGCAGGCTGTCCGGCAGCTCGGTGACGGGCTGCTGCAGGAACAGCGCCATCAGCAGGAAGTAGAGCTCCGGCACGTTGGTGTGCTTCGGCAGCAACGTCTGCAGCACCGGGAGACCCGGGAAGTGGCACGCCTCCCGGTTGATCTCACGCAGCGTGGAGCGCCCACCGGCACTGCGGCCCACGTTGAAGCCTGGAGGGGGAGTAGGAGGAGGAACAAGAGGAGGGGGAGGAGGAGAAGGAGGTAGGATGAGGAGGAAGTGGAAGAGAGAGGCGGAGGAAGTGAAAGAGGAAGAGGAGGAGGCAGAGGGTGAGGAGGAAGCGGAGGGAGGAAGAGGAGGAGGAGAAGGAAGAGGAGAAAGAGGTAAGAGGAGGAGGAGGAAGAATAGGAAGAAGAGGAGGAGGAATGATGCTGTTGGTTACATGTATAGGCTTGATCCTCTAACTTTGCGCTTCAAGCAGGATTTAAAGTGAAAAGGATCAAAGCTCCTAAAACAACGGGTCGGGTTCGAGAGGTCGAGAGCTTCAGGTCGGCCATGACAGGTCAGGGAGGTCAGTGGTTCTCGAGGAAGAGGAGAAATTATCCAGATCTCAAAGGTTGAAAACCACCGAGCTCGGGGGGAGGGGGGGGACTCTGCGGCCGCAGGAAGTAGCGAGGGAGGCAAACACTAAATCTAAAATAGATCAACAAAGCTAAAAAGAAAGAAAACGAACCCTTGGCCGCGAGGCGCGCACACGGCGCGGCTCGCTGCGCACTGAACGACGGCCAGCTCCGACGGAAAGCGTTGCCAGAGTGAGGAGAGGCGTCTGCTGAGCCACATTACAACACACAGTACACATACACTGCACAACGCCCCGCCCCCCGTGGCCCCGCCCACTCACCCAGCACTGTGCCGATCTTATTGGTCAGCACGGCGTCGGTGTGGTCCAGCCAGCCGCCGCCGCACAGGCCCTCCTTGAAGCGGTTGAGGATGGACTGGTTGGAGAGCAGTACCACCAGCAGCCACAGGGCGGCCGTCACCGTGCTGGAGTGCAGGTGCTCCTCCATGAACATCAGCAGCCAATCGAAGCCCAGCGTCCGCACCAGGTCCTCGCACGCCCTGCGGTCGGACACACGGCTTTAACCCTCGATGTCCGAGTCACATGTGGGGGGGGCGGAGCTTAGTGGTTAGAGGAGACTCACTGGGCGTTGACGGTGCACTTCTCCTTGGTGGTGAAGAGCAGCCGCAGCAGGTTGTCCAGCAGCCGGTTCCTCAGCAGGATGAGGCTCGCCGACAGGAGGCCACCGAAGTCCTCGTCGTTGCCTGGGAGACGACACGGGTTAGGAATGTGGGTTCTTTTACCAACAAAATAGGATTTAAAGAAATGGCGCGTTACCTCCGTCGAGCTTCTCCTCGTTGTTGATCTCCATCACCACGAACTTCTCGCACACAGCGAACGTCGGCAGAGTGGAAGAGATGAACTGGCCGAACCTGAGAGGAGAAACACAGGTTTTCATTCCAGGTCCGTCCTTTTCCGTTTCCCTCCAGATGTCGGGCATCGAGCGGCCGAGTGCGTGTTCACCGCAGCAGGTCGTGGGCGCTGGGGAAGCCCTGCAGCAGCAGGCTGAGCACGGCGCCGATGGCCGCCACGGTGGGCTGCGACAGAGAGGCGTCCCTCAGGGTCAGCAGCAGTCGGGGGATCAGCTGGAACTCACGCAGCAACTTGGCGTTCTTGGCCGCCTCGCTGTTAAAACACACACACACACACACACACACACACACACACACACACACACACGTTAAACACTGGATGTCCATAACTTTAAAGCCCCACTATGTAACTTTTCCACCTTAAAATAACAGCTTGAAAAAATGGTGCCGCTACAATGACTTTTAATATGTTGATTTGCGCCTCCGCCACTGAGGGGGTCTGTGGCCAGAAAACTGCTGAATGTAAGATGTTTTGGCCGCCCGGTCGCAGGCTGTAGTACCCGGCTATACGGCAAACTCTCATTAGCGCCCCTCCCCCACCCGCCACGTTAAATACCTGAAGGGGGCGCTAGCCGCGCTACAAGGGAAAAACTACATAGTGTCGCTTTAAACCAAATAATAATTTTTCCAAAACTTTTGTTATTTTAGATTTTTCTTTCAATGACTTTTCCAGGCCTGGAAATAATCCCCCTCCCCCCACACACACACACTTGCCTGGACTCCGTCAGCAGCTCGATGAAATGCTCAAACAGAGACAGGTGGAGCTCGTAGGGAGCGTGGAGCCAGACCTGAGGAGCAGAAGGAGGAGGAGCAGAAGGAGGAGGAGCAGGAGGAGGAGCAGGAGGAGAATGAAAATAACCGTCAGGAAGAGGTGGCTCCTATGGTACAGATTACCCCCCCCCCCCGGAGCCCCCCAAAGCCCCCCAGAGCCCCTCACCTCGAAGTCACACAGCAGGTCCTGGAAGGCGGTGGAGTTGGGGATGATGGAGGTCTCGTGGCCGCTGTCCACCGTCCCCACCAGGGAGAAGGTGAGGTGGAGGATGTGGCTGTTGAGCAGCGAGCGCTTCTTCTTCAGCAGCATGGCCAGCAGCTGGGGGGGGGGGGGGGGGGGGGGAGGAGGAGGAGGTGTTAACTGGACGAGTTTCTTTTTATAAAAGATTACCCAAAGGGAAACAGGTTTTGGAGATATCGCAAAACTACGATAAAACTAAATTTACAGAAGGAAAAATAGGATTTTTAACTGAGTGTACATTTCGAAAACAAAAAGAAGAAGGAGGAGAAAAAGAAAGAGGAGAGGGAGAAAACAAAGAAGAAGAGTCCTCCCTCTCACCTGGTATCCTCTGATGCGCTCCATCTCCTTGCTGGCCAGCGGGTTGCTCTTCACCACGCACACCAGCGCCTTGACGGCGGCGTAGAGCCCCTCCACGTCCGACGCCATGGCGACCAGGCCCAAGATGGCCGCCGCCCCGCCCACGTACTGCAGGTTGGTGGCCACGGGTTTGGCCACGAACGCACGGACGCCTGCAGGGTGGAGGGGGGGGGACACGACAAGTTCACACTCACAAGTTATTATATTTATATATTTATATTTATATTATATGTATTATATAATATAATATTTATACTACATATAAAATATTTATATTGCATCAAATGTATACTATATATATTATATGTATATAATATATATATTTATAATATATATATATATATATATACTGTATATAATATAAATATAAAATAAATATATTTATATTATATAATATGACTTTCGTTTTACCTAAATATCCGATGACGGCGGCGCCGATGGTGCGCGCCGGTCCGTTGAGGTGGCCGGCGGCGTTGTGGATGAGCTTGACCGGGGTGGCGTTTTCATGAGAGGACACGGTGAGCTACACAGAGGAAGAGAGGAGAGGGTCAGGTGAGACACGGTCACGGTCAAGGTCAGACAGTGTTAACTTGCATTGCTCAAAAGAATATAGAATAATTACATACTATAGAGCGTGAGAAATAGGGGAATGAATGAATGAATAAAGGAGATGTTTGCTTAAACGTCTCCTTGTTTCTCTCTCTGTGGATGCTGCAACAGACCATAATGCTGAAGGCAGCGGATCGTGTACAAAAAGGTCTGGACTTTCTAAAAGAGCTTTTGTTCAGCCAGTTAATGTGAAATATGGGAGCAATTTAGCGAGAATGAAAAGAGACGCTCCGTTGCTCCGCCTGCAAAATACTCTATTAATTATTTTTAACGTGATTTAGCGAGGGAGAAAAGGGGTGAGCGATACGGCCTTCGTGCACGGCGGTGTGTATTCTCTATAAACGCTGCCTCGGCACTTTCTGAGCCGTCGGCTACCTGCGGGGTCGCCGAGAGCCGAGGCTCAGCGGTGCAGAGCAGTGCAGGCTGGGAAATAACTTGACAGGTGGGGAGAGAGATAAGGACGGAGGAGGGAGCTCATGTGGAGCTCTGACACACATATATATATATATATATATATATATATATATATATTTAATATATCATTTAAATATAATATATAGTATAAATATGATAGGTATATAGTATAAATATTATATATAAAATAAATATAATATATATATATAATTTAAATATAATATAATATATATGTATATAATATATATATTATAAATATATATTATAAATATTATAAATATATTACAAAAACAATACATATACATATAATCTAATATAAATATAATATATAAAACATACAAATAAAATATATATTTAATATAAAGATAATATACATATTATAAATATATTGTAAAAACAATATATATATAAATATAATCAAATATATATAATCTAATACATATATGATATTAATATTGCGTTATATACAATTCTCAGAGTGAAATAAATATGAATATTTAAAGTGTGTTTAGCTTAGCGTCCCCTGGACTCGTCTCTTGACCTCTGACCTGCTTGGCGATGGCTTTGCTGTCCAGCTTGTTGTAGACCTTCCTGATCTTGGCCACCGTGAGCGTGGAGACGGAGAGCGCGTAGAGGCTGAAGGACACTTTCTCCTCCGGAACCAACGCCACCGGGGCCGCCGGCGCCACCTCCGCCTTTGAGTCTTTACCTGGGGCAATGAAGAAGATAAAAGAAAAGATTTAAAAAACATTGAAAAGAAAGAGTATGGGGGGGTGAAGCTGCCACTCACAGGGCAGGTAGACGGCCTGGAAGCTGCCCACGTAGATGGGCCCCAGCTCAAAGATGGCGGCGACGCTGGCGGCGGGCAGCACCTCCTCCAGGAAGTGGCTGGGCCCCAGACGCCACACCAGGCTGGACAGCTGGCGCTGGGCCGGCGGCGTGCCCACATAGCCGTAGACGGTGCTCAGCACGGGGGGGTTGGTGGAGCCGGAGCCGCCCGGCGTACTGTGGACGTAGTGGAGCTGGGGGGGGATACATCACACTTAGAGACACACGTTCTTTTCTTTTACTGTGATGGTTTATATGAAATCAGAGAAGCCCCCCCCCACTACCTTGACGGTGCCCACCAGCTGCCCGTCCAGGTACAGCGAGGCCATGCTGTTCTTCAGCATGCCTTTACTCATCACTAACACCAGGTGGTGCCACTGGCCCTCCAGGATCAGCTCGCCGCAGCGGAAACGAGCGCAGCAGGGCAGGATCTCGTAGAAGGACGCCTCCTCGCTCGACTCGTCCGCTGCTCGGGATTTTTTGGGGGGTGAGGGAAGAAGAAAGAAGGCGGTAAAGAACATGAAGCTTTGGGTCTCAGACTGAAACCGGCTTCGTTAAGGAGTCACGCAAAAAAACTAACGGTTAAAACTGTCTTTGTGAAGTCAAATAAACACAGGAGGACTCCAGTGATAATGATGTGTGTGACACACACACTTAAACACACAGACAGAGACACATGCAGACAGGGACACACACACAGACACACACACAGACACACAGACATACATACACACACACACAGACACACAGACATACATACACACACACACAGACACACAGACACACAGACACACACACAAAAACACACAAACAGACACGCACACATACAGATACACACAGACACACAAAGGAAAACGCACACTTTCCCCAGGCCTTCTCCCGGTGTTCCAGGTGTTCCCGGTGTTCCCGGTGTTCCCTGTATATGTAGCCGCCTCCCCGTGTCACACAACACTTCCCCCCAGGAGGCCGAACTCAGACTCTCCATGTCACGGAAGGTGTGGGCGCTACTCACCGTGGGCCTGCAGCAGCTCCTCCTTGGTGGACACGCTGAGCGAGCGGTCCTTGGCGGACAGAACCACGGCCAGGCACACGTAGTGCTGCTCGGAGGACGTGGCCCGGCGCACCACGGTGAGCAGGCGCACCGGGTGGGCCTGGGGGGCGGCGCTGAAGCGCTCCACGCAGAACCAGGTGGAGTAGCTCAGGCCTGACGGGGGCGGGAACAAGCGCTCCCCTGGAGGAGGAGGAGGAGGAGGAGGAGGAGGAGGAGGAGGAGGAGGAGGAGAAGGAGGAGGGGGTGCAGGTTATAGTTTAGTTTGTCATTTTATTCCACATGTGCAAATCAGTCTGTTTTTGTTACAGCTTCTCGTGCTTCTTCTTTACACAATAACGGTAACGGATCCCCGTATAGGAATGGGGGTGAAACTTACTGCTGGTGAAACCTCTTTATTTCTCTCTTTAGGTGAATAAACATGAATTAAAACTGGTAAACTACCACCTCCTTGTCCCCGCCGTAAGACGCCAGCCTCATACGGCTTCATTAGAACTATTAAACGTTAAATAAAATGCGCATTTGTCCGTAACATCTGTAGCAGTACTGTCAAGTTTATACATAAAATAAAAGTGCGCTTCCTTTTAACCTTTCAAAATAAAACTCAGATTGAACTCTAAGAGGAAGTAGATTAAAACGCGTAAAAAAATATTAAATATAAAAAGGCATACATCAAAACCAATAAGGCAGATAAACAGACCATCAACAGACAACACAAAACAATAAACCCGTAATATGGTTATTTACAATAACCATATTACGGGTTATTACGGGTGGGGGTTTTAAGGTCACTAACTGCATGCGTCTCAGAGTGCTGAAACGTTTGTTTCCGCTCATTTGCATAAAAAGGGGACAATTTGGCATCAAATATCCGCGCATTACTTTAATAAAATTTGTATGAAAACGACACAGGAGATTTTTTTGTTTATGCAAATTCATCCCGACGGTTGTCTAATTTTCTCGGATTTATTTTGTTTTTCTTCGACCTCCAGGAGGATTCAACACGTCGCTGCTCGTGTGTGTGGAAGGAAAAGGAACGTTAATAATGCGGGAAAAGAGACGCCGAGGCACGGGTACTTCCTGAGCATGGTGATGAATGAAAGTCTCTCGATGATGTCATCATGAGGATATGGGTCGGGTAGGGAGTGAGATATGGGGAGGAGAGAAGATGGGAAGAGGAGAGACAAGTGAGGCGAGGAAAAGTAAAGATGGAGGGAAGGAGAGGAGAGAAAAGGGGGAGAAAGGAGGAAGCAACGAGTGGCGGAAGATAGACAGAGAAAAGGATTGTGGGTTGGAGAGTGACGCGAGAGATGAAGAGGAGGAGAGGAAGGAGGAGAGGAAGACGCAAGTGACAGGAAGCGACGAGCTCTATTAATAGTGTTGGAGACGGAGAGAGGAGAAAGGGAGGTGAAGGAGTGCAGAGGGAGCCGATAAATAGGTAAAAGGAAATGAGGAGAGGTGAAGAACTGGAAAGACGAGGAGAGATGAGAGGAAAGAAGAGGAAAATGAAGGAGAGGAAAGAGGGGTGGATGAGTGCAGAGGGAGCAGATGAATAGGTAAACAGAGGGAGAAATGAGGAGCGCTGAAGGAGACGGGGGAGGGCGATTAAGAGAGGAGGGGATAAGGAGTGGTGAAGAGAAGAGAGGAGAATATAGGAGAGAAGAGGACAGGAGAAGCGAGGACCGGAGAGAAGAGAATAGGAGAGGAAAGGAGAGGACAGGAGAGGACAGGAGAAGAGAGGAGAATAGGAGAGGAGAGGATAGGAAAGGACATGATAAGGGAGGAGAGGAGAGAAGAGAAAAGGACAGGAGAAGATAAGAGAATAGGAGAGGAGAGGAAAGCTGAGGACAGGAGAAGAGAGAAGCTAAGAGAATAGGAGAGGAGAGGAAAGGAGAGGACAGGAGAAGAGAATAGAGAGAAGAGAATAGGAGAGGAAAGGAGAGGACAGGAAAAGAGAGGAGAGAAGAGAATAGTAGAGGAGAGGAAAGGACATGATAAGGGAGGAGAGAAGAGAAAAGGACAGGGAAGGAGAGAAAAATGAAGGAAAACAGGAAAGAGGAGAGGAAAGGAAAGGTGAAGGAGAAGAGAAAAGGAGGAAGATGAAAGGAAAAGAGGAGAAGAAGAGCAGGAAGCTGGCTGTGCTCTATGGGCTGTTTCCGGGTGTCGATGCTTTTTCTTCCCACATGATGAAAACCAGGAGACACGGAACCCAAAAACACTGAGATTAAAGAATCCAGAGAGGTGTAAAGAGAAGAGGAGAAGAAATAAAGAGAGAACCAAGAGGTGGTAAACAAAAGGAAAGACGGAGGTAGAGGTCGTCTGTCGTTGAACTTGAATATAAAAATGTGTCGCAATGAAATGCTGAACATCAAGTTGTTTAATATCATGACTGCTGACTGAAGTCGGGTCAATAACGGACGCCGGGGGTTGGAAGTGGCCAGAATCAGGACAGGCAGCAGCTGGCCACCTTCCTCTGGGCGGCCAGCAGGACCCCTCTGGGCTTCTCTTACCTGAGCCCATCCCGCTCAGCACGGCCCCGTCGCTGACCCCCGAGGCGCCGTTGGTGTTGTTGGTGGGGGCGTTGTGGGGCGCCAGGCTGGGCAGGAACAGGCACCTGCAGCGGGACCCAAAGAACCAACCAGTCAGAACCGGATGGAACCGGTCCGGAGGGGACGCGGGACAGACGGACACACACATTGCTTTGTGTCAGAATATGGAAATCTACAAGTGGAGGATTAATAATGCATGATGAAGCATGAAAGAGAACATTCAGGCCCGGTTCTGCTCTCCTTGTGCTGGGTACCGACGACAGGGACCATGGTCGACTTCCTGCTACAACCACGGGACCGTTACTCCCTTTGATAACGAGGCAAGAGCAATACGAAGGACTTCTGACACAAGCAGACGAGGGAGGCGTCTCCTCTCTACATCCCCCAGAAGGCACCGGGGCTTCTGGGGGATGAACGAGGAAGAGGACCTCAGATCCGCTTCAAAGGCTTTTGGTCATTTGCTTGTTCACCTCAATAATAATAACTCTAAACATTGGATATAATAATCAATAATACTAAACAACGTTTAACTGAAACGAGTGACATTAAGTTACAGGTTATAAAATGAACGCATAAAATGTACATATAATATGTATGTATAATAATATGTACGTATAATATGTACAAATTATATGTACCTATATATACTATGTACTTAGATTATGTGTGTAGAATAATATTTACGTATAGTATATGTACGTGTAGATAATATGTACGTATAATATGTATAATATGTGTACGTGTAAATTATATATACAGTATGTAAAATAATATGTATGTATAACATGTACATATAATATGATAATATGTACGTAAAATAATACGTACGTATAGTATATACGTATAATATATGTATGTGTAGATATATGTATGCATAATGTGTACGTATAATATGTATGCATAATAAGTACGTAAAACAATATGTATGTATAATATGTACATATAATATCAGCGAGTGTGAGACACCAGGAAGTCCACTGAGGGTTGTGGGCGGGTCAAACACAGGACTTTCACTCGGGAGACCGGCGTCCGCGTCCCGCATACCGTCGGCCGGGTCAATCTTTTTTAATTATTAGCTCTCTACATAAATTCTGCATTTTGAAAGAGACTTGAGCTCCAAAATAACCAGATTTTATTCAGTCTCTCTCTCCCTTTTAGTTTTCTCCACCTGGACAGACGTCCCTGAACCTGGCAACAATTCAACGATGTGTTCAGGGACTCTTTCTCAAGGGCAGACGGTCCTCAGACACCAGCCTCATGGTAACTTCACGGATGATGTCATCTTAGGCTTCACCAAAAATACACGATGCCAATTCTTTCCTGGAACAGGGGTGGGGGGGATTGTGAGTGTGCATTGGTGTGTGTATGTGTGTGTAAGCATGTGCACGTGTGTGCAACAGAGAGTGTGTGGCCTGTGTGTGATTCCGAACAGCAGCGCAGGGGCATCAATATTTCATGGTGACAGATGGGGGAGGTAGGAGGGGTGTGTGTGTGTGTGTGTGTGTGTGTGTGTGTGTGTGTGTGTGTGTGTGTGTGTGTGTGTGTGTGTGTGTGTGTGTGTGTGTGTGTGTGTGTGTGCGTGTGTGTTTACGGTGAAGTGAAAGTGGGCCAGTGCCTCGTTCTCTGTGTTTTCAGGAGGAACTCCATGTTCTATTCTGAGGAGGCCAACGGGTTCTTGTGGGTGAAAGGAACCCAAAATGAAAGTCCAATTAGAGCCTTCGAGAAGGGAACCAATGAGACGCCTCGTTAAGTCTTAGTGTGTAACGGGAGAGAGACGAGAATTATTCATTCTTGAGCAAATGAAATACAAGGAAATGACTTTAGAAACCTATTTAGCATTCTTTAGATCCCATTAAAGAACATGGTTAATTCTGTTAAAATATGACAAAACTAAATATGGAGGACGTAATTCTTTGACAGAGACGATCACGGAGGTCTCAAACATGGAAATACTAAATTAATAAATAACTCAAGGTGCATTTATAACTCTCAGCTTCACACGTTACAAACATGGCGGAAGGCGGCCGCCGCGCGTCGACCTTGAGATCAGGGAACTTTAGAAATAACGAGACCGAATCAGGAAACAGAAGATAACCTTTTCTCTCAAACCGGCATCCTTATGAATATTAAAGATTTTGAAAAAACGTATCGTACTTAAGTTTCTCTCGGCAGGTTGTTTACCGCGTTGTCAGCGCCACACGTGTGCGTTGCAGAAAAGTGTGTGGGCGGCCGCCAAGGTCACATCACAGCATTTCCGCTGTCCCTCCCGTCACACAAAAGGGCGTCGTATGACAAAAGGCGTAAAATGAGCCTCTCTGTATGCGGCGCCACAGCCGGAGGTCGCTGAACACAACCTGTTCAATAGTAGTAAAAACAACATGTGGCACCCTGAGGCGTGTGTGTGTGTGTGTGTGTGTGTGTGTGTGTGTGTGTGTGTGTGTGTGTGTGTGTGTGTGTGTGTGTGTGTAAGTGCGACGAAAATTATTTGAGACGGGGACCGGCATCCTCTGCTACAGCTGATTAAAGAAATTAAGATTTGTCCAGTCGGAGTTCCTTACGAATATATATCAAATAGAATATAAAATATCAAATAGTAAATGGAGAAAGGAAAGGCTGTACGGATGATTCATTCCCTCATTTTCTTTCCTGGAATAGTTTTCTTATTTTTTTCCATTTTTTTCTTTTAAATGTTGTTGTTGTTTAATGATTTCGATTTCGATTTATATAGCGCTTTTCTGAGTACCCAAAGTCGCTTACAGAGTCCAGAGTCCAGTCATACACACACACAGTCATCCCGGTGGTGGTGAGCTACATCAGTAGCCACAGCTGCCCTGGGGCAGACTGACGGAAGCGTGGCAGCCAATCAGTGCCTACGGCCCCTCCGACCACCACCAACATTCATTCACATCCATACGAACCGGGCTGAGGCTGTGTGCATGTCTTTATGATGGTGGGGGAAACCGGAGGAAACCCACACAGACACGAGGAGAACATGCAAACTCCACACAGAAAGGACCTGGGACGACCGGGAGGACCGGGATACGAACCCTGGACCTTCTTGCTGTGAGGCGACAGTGCTAACCACTGAGCCACCGTGCTGTTTATCCAGTTAATTTATGATTTTGGTGTCCACAAAAAAAACTGAATGGAATGAACACTGCGCTGAGGTTTTCATCTTAATGCTGGTTGTTTTACGTTCTACAGCACCGTTTACTGCTCTGGTTTCATCGTTTAATTTCCAGCAGCAGTATTGAGACCCCGCCCCTTTTTCTGGGCGACCAGAAGAGTAAACACTCACCCGAAGCCCTCCAGCGAAGTGTCGAACTCCACGAAGGCGGGCGTGACGGCCGAACCGTGCAGACGGATGTCGTGGGGCGTCGTCATGGAAACCAGGCACTTGACCCGGGTGAGGGGCACCGTGCTGCCCTCGGCCGAGCGCACCAGGCTGCGGCTGATGCGGTACTGGCCGTTGTCCTCCGCCGGCGTGGCGAAGACGCTGTCGGGCCCGAAGCCCTCCATGGACATGGTCATGCTGTCTGTGGAGTCAGGACGGAAACAGAGACGGGAGGGGGTCAGTTCACTACTAGTATTATGGGATGTTTCTATCTCCCAGAGTAAGAACAGCTGAGCTGAATGCTGTCTCCTGCGTTCCTGATTTAATGATAATAATAACAATTTATAAATGATGTTAACTTGTTTGTTTTTGTAATGCTCACTTTGGCCACACGGGGCTGAAGTACACCCAGACCCTATGACCATTTAGGACTAGAAGCATTCATGTTTTCTCCAAGGAAAACTTTTGCACACATATAAATATATAATATTTATTTTATATATATATATATATATATATATATATATAAATATACATTGTATATATATATATAATATATAAAATATATATTACATATTTTATCAAATATATATCTATATATAATATATATATAGTATAAATATATACAGTGGGGGAAAAAAAGTATTTAGTCAGCCACCATTGTGCAAGTGGACTTAGAAAGATGAGAGAGGCTTGTAATTTTCATCATAGGTAGACCTCAACTATGAAAGACAAAAAAATCCAGAAAATCACTTTGTCCGATGACGGAGGTCAAACGTGTTCTGTAAGTCTTCTCAAGCGTTCCACTCACTGCTGCAGGTATTTTGGTCCATTCCTCATGCAGAGCTCCTCTAGAGCAGTGATGTCTCCTCTAGAGCAGTGATGTCTCCTCTAGAGCAGTGATGTCTCCTCTAGAGCTGTGATGTCTCCTCTAGAGCTGTGATGTCTCCTCTAGAGCAGTGATGTCTCCTCTAGAGCAGTGATGTCTCCTCTAGAGCTGTGATGTCTCCTCTAGAGCTGTGATGTCTCTGGGCAACACGGACGTTCAACTCCCTCCACAGGTTGTCTCTGGGGTTGAGATCTGGAGGCTGGCTAGGCCACTCCAGGACCTTGAGATGCTTCTTCTGGAGCCCCTCCTCTGCTGCCCGGCGGTGTGTGTGGGGTCACTGTCCTGCTGACAGACCCAGCCACGGCTCATCTTCTGTGCCCTTGCTGATGGAAGGAGGGTTTCACTCAGAATCTCCCGATACACGGCCCCATTCATTGTTTCCTTCACACGGATCAGTCGTCCTGTCTCCACCCCCATGCTTCACTGTAGGTATGGTGTCTCCACCCCCATGCTTCACTGTAGGTATGGTGCTCTTTAGATGCAGCTCAGCATCCTTTCTCCTCCAAACATGACGAGTTGAGTTTTTATCAAAAAGTTCTATTTTGGTTTCATCTGACCATAAGACATTCTCCCGATCCTCTTCTGGATCATCCAGATGCTCTCTGGTGAACTTCAGACGGGCCTGGACCTGTCCTGGCTCCACAGGGGGACATGTCCTCTGGCTCTGCAGGGTTTGAGTCCCTGGCGGCGTAGTGTGTAACTGATGGTAGCCGTGGTTACGGGGGTCCCAGCTCTCTGCAGGTCATCCACTAGGTCCCCCGTGTGCTTCTGGGAGTCGTGTTCCCCGTTCTTGTGACCATCTTGACCCCACGGGGGGAGATCTTGCAAGAGTCTTGTACTATCAGGGGTCTTGTACTATCAGGGGTCTTGTACGTCTTCTATTTTCTAATAATTGCTCCCACAGTTGATTTCTTCACACCGAGCTGCTGACCTGTTGCAGGTCCAGTCTTTCCAGCCTGGTGCAGGTCTACATGTTGTTCCTGGTGTCCTCTGACAGCTCGTTGGTCTTGGCCATAGTGGAGTTTGGAGTGTGACTGTTTGAGGTTGTGGACAGGCGTCTTTTATACTGATATCAAGTTCAAACAGGTGCCCTTAATACAGGTAAGGAGTGGAGGACAGAGGAACCTCTCAAAGAAGAAGTTACAGGTCTGTGAGAGACATCAATCTTGCTTGTTGGTTATTGACCAAATACTTATTGTACCGAGGAATTTACCAATAAATAAAAAAAAAAATCAGACAAAGGGATTTTCTGGATATTTTCCCTCATGTTGTCTCTCATGGTTGAGGTCTACCTATGATGTAAATTACAGGCCTCTCTCATCTTTTTAAGTGGGAGAACTTGCACAATTGGTGGCTGACTAAATACTTTTTTTCCCCACTGATATAAAATAAATAATAAGATATATAAAACCCTCTTTTTACACCTGGCAAACTGCACATCTATTCTTACGTCATAAACACAGGAGACAACATCTTCCATCTCACATCCACATGGCCCTGGTAGGTTATTACTTCTCCTTCTCACACGTCTCCTTTGGATCAGGCAATAAAAGGATCCGTAATGTTTTTATGAATGCATAATGAGAACAGCAGATGCATAAATTAATTATATTTATATATATTAAAGGCTTTTAAAAGACTAACTTCCTCATCCTATAAGGACAATATTTCACCTTCTCTTAAGAGCACGTGATTGGTGCTCTCGTTTATTATTCCATCTAAACAAAGACACCTTGGCTCTGAGCAGGAAGTGCAACGACTAGCGGCGGTGGCTAATACGACATGCTAGGCGACGGCGTGTTGCTGTGTAAAGAGCAGTAATTAGCACGCGGCTCTAAATCCATTCGCAGCTGGGGAGGAGACACAATAAGCAATTAGGACGCGGCGAGGAGCCAGATTACAAACATTAAGGGGGAAACAAACCGCGGCAACGTGATCTGTGCTCAACACGCAGAGGTTACAGACCTCACTCGTGTTCTTTTTATGTTCAACGTTTGTTCACAAAGTCAAGCGACCCATGATTCTACATCCGGATCAGTCAAACGAGATCCTAGGAGTCGGTTTACAGTGATCTGAACTCTGTGAAGACGAGCCGGTTATTTACAACATGGCCATTAAATGTCAAGCGGGAAGCTCGTCCTCCGCAATCACCGCTTCTTGAGAAGAAGAAGAAGAAGAAGAAGAAGAAGAAGAAGAAGAAGAAGAAGAAGAAGAAGAAGAAGAAGAAGAAGAAGAAGAAGAAGAAGAAGAAGAAGAAGAAGAAAGAAGAAGAGAAAGAAGAAGAGAAGAAAGAAGAGAAGAAGAAAGAAGAAGAAGAAGAAGAAGAAGAAGAAGAAGAAGAAGAAGAAGAAGAAGAAGAAGAAGAAGAAGAAGAAGAAGAAGAAGAAGAAGAAGAAGAAGAAGAAGAAGAAGAAGAAGAAGAAGAAGCTCTGAGCTCTTCAACTTTAAGCCATTACTAAATCAAGTCGCACAAATTTGTAAAAAAATGTTATTCACTAGAAAATGCATTAAAGCCGTTTTATGGAGGTCAGGAGACTAAAACTCACTACAGAACCCAGTAAGTGTTTTCTGTAGGCCTCTCAGAAACCCACCCCCCCCCCCCCACCCTCCGGTGACCCATAGTACCGCCTTACTTCTCATCTCGGCGTCGTAGCTCAGCGAGCTGGGCTTGTGGACCCGGTACTGCTTCAGCAGCTTCTTGTCCCAGGCGCCGCAGTTCAAAGGGTTCCCGAGACGCAAGAACTCTCTGTAGGAGGAGAAGATGAGCAGGACGACGCCATTAAAGACAACACCAACGAAGAAGAACGGAAAACACAGAAGGAATCAAATGGCAATAAGAAATATATATATATATATATATATATATATATATATATATATATATATATAGATATATATATATATATATATATATATATATATATGCATACATACACTCTTGATTATTTTCAGGAACATTTAATAACAACAATAAAAATAACATATATATATATATATATATATATAATATTTTTTGGAGGTAAACCTTTATCCAATTGTTAATAAATTAATGTATGAAATTAAGAGGCAACCTTTTTCAATCTCTAACAGTTGGTTAGGTTCATATTTAAATATACGGTAAATATATTGTCCTTTTATTTCATGAGGTAGCTTAAGAAGAACTTTAAATCTGACGTGGTCTTTTAACTGAGGTTGAAACGGAACCAGAACTCATTTCTGGAGTCTGGAAAGAAAATGGGGCAAAACGTTTACAGACTAAATACATTTGAATCACCCGTGAAACATTAAATGTACACTCGCTCGACAATATTCCAAAATATCGACACGGAACACAAAGACAGAAATTAAGATTAAGTATTCGACGGGAGACGAATGCTACCTGACGATGCATTAGACGGACGCTTATCCACTGAAGATGAATGCATCAATTATTTAAAATTAAAACACAAATGAAACACCATGACACTGGAAGGAGGAAGAGATAGAAAGATGAGGAGGGTGAACATGCGGAGGAGGAAACAGATCGACAGATATGTTAAACTCCGGCGAGCGAATAACAGCCAGAGATTTACATATAAAAAGAGCCCCCCCTCCCCCCCTCCCCCCAATTTCCCTCAACTAGTCAAGCGGGAAATGAGCTCCGTTCAGTTTGCATCTATTCTTTCACACGCTGTCAAAGCAGATTACGCAAATTAGGTAAAACTACAAAGCTAGTACGCTAGTTAGCATGTTGGAAAAAAGCTAAATGTGGCCATCTTTTAGATAATAGCAAGATGCTAAATATTGCACTGCAAAACCATCTCAGTGGGCCGTCTTATCGACAGCCAAATAATAAAAAAAAGGCATAAAATGCAACCATTTAATACTTTGGGCTAAACTTTTATCTTACGTTAGCTAAATGTTGCCCGCGTAAAGGCAACCCTTTTTTAATGCATTTTAGCCATAACTTGAGATTAGTGTATTTTAATTCAATTCAATTCAGTTTACTTGTATAGCCCATTTTCCCAAATTACAAATTTCTCTTGGAGTGCTTTACAATCTGTACACATAAACATCCCTGTCTCAAAACCTCACATCGGATCAGGAAAAACTCCCAAATAACCCTTCAGGGGAAAAAAGGAAGAAACCTTCAGGAGAAAACAGAGGAGGATCACTCTCCAGGATGGACAGAAGAAATAGATGTCATGTGTACAGAAGGAATCATTATAGACAAATTAAAACACAGCAACAAAACAATCAATGAATATGACAGTGTATGAATAGTTGGTAGTAGGCATATTCCACAATCCAGAGATATTTATTATGGATATCAAAGTAGCAGTATGTATGCACGAGGACCAGCTACACCACCTGTTGTCGGGTCCCTTTACCCCACCATTGAATCCCTCCCATCAACAAAAGGGATGTTTTAAAGCACAGGTGTCAAGCAAAAGGCTCGCCATGTCATTTTATGAGGGTACCTGAGTGCCATGGGCTGCAGGGCCTGAGACGCCAGCCTCTCGAACATCCTCTGCAGCGGCGGGTGCAGCGGGTGGTCCTCGTCCCCCAGTGCCTGGCTGCAGCGCTGCAGCAGCCGCTGGTGGAGGCTCGCCTCGCACAGAACCTGCTGGTTCCGCTCGCTGTTCACCAGCAGCTGCAGGATGTTGGCCACCGCCAGCTGCAGGTCCAGTGCATGCTGGGAAATCAAGGCAGAGTCCATGATTTAGGGGATTGTATCTGCCATGTTTACTGAGCATAGTCGGGAAAACTGAATTTAAATATCAATTTGGTTTAAAAAAATAACTCAACATTTGTTGTTGTTGTGCATTTGTTAATGTTAATAACACATTCGGGAAAAAGCAATACGAGTCATTTAAGAAATTAAAGGTCACAAAGAAGAGCTTTAATTATCTATAATTGTCAGAACCTCATGAATATTCAGTAATGAATAGCCTAATATGTCACTTGACATATTTCAATCCATTAATTACAACAATATTCAAGTTTTTTTAACCAAATTGAGATTTAAAAACCTATATCAATGTAATGAATACAATAATATAGCTTTTTATTAGAGATGCACCGATCAGGTTTTTTGGGCCGATCACCGATCACTAGTATCTGCCGATCCCATAAAACCGATCACGGCGTTGATTGAAGCATTCTATTTATAGTGTAGCATTATTGCCTCGGACTATGAGGAAATACACATCTAAAGCACCTCAAACATTAAAGAAATTACAGACTTGTATATGTTAAGGTACGTTCACACCGGACGCCACAACATTTTGTCGCGCGACAAGTTTACATGTTAAGTCAATGCAAAGCTGCGACAAAGCTGTGACGCTGGTTTTTTTCCTGCGTGCAGCGCGTTAGGCGCGACAGAGCAGCACGAACAGAGCGGATGTCGCGGGGCGAACTGAGCGAACAGAGCGATCTGTCATGGGGATAACATGGGCGGAGGGGCGGTGGGCCGTGGAAGTCAGGACCGCAGAGTCCAGAGAGAAGGAGAGAGAGAGGCAGCAGCAGGGCGACTCACAGGGCGACAAGTGAAGACACAACATCTCAGTCTGGTTAAGGAAAAGATTCATATGGCTGAAGAAGCGGGCGCGATAAGCCACGCCCCCGCTGTGTCGCGTCCGACGCGTCCGGTGTGAACACCCTTTTTTTGTTGCGCGACAGAATCCTGCGACAGGCGCGACGAGAAATGTTTTGTCGCGTCCGGTGTGAACGTACCATTAGTGTATGATTTGTCGACATCTTATTTTGAAAACCGGATGTTGTTTCACGTGGCTCTTTCCGCTAACTTTGTAAAACCGGATGTTGTGTCATGTAAATCCTTCCGCTAACAGTTAGCATTCGATCAGGAGCGCGCAAATTAGCCGCTAACTTTATCAAAACCCTCGCTCGCTCCTCATGGAATGCGTGTAGCGTGAGCATCAGTCTGTAGGGTCAGACATGCGAGTGTCGGTGAATTGACCCAGAGGTTCAACTCGGGGACGGGACGCCGCTCGCTGCGTGAGGATCCCCTCGTGGACCTCTCACTCTGCGGCACTCGGCGGGCGCATCGTCTCCGTTGCGGCGCGCAGCGATTGAAATGTCTGATAGTATTTCTCGCAGATGTGACGTCATCTGATCGATCGGTTTGATCGGCCGTTTTGAGAACGCCGATCAAAACCGATAATGAAAATATCGGCCGATATTGATCGCCGCCGATCAGATCGGTGCATCCCTACTTTTTATATATCAATTTGGTTAAGAAATCCGATTGTAAAAAAATATATATATAACTAAACATTTTGTTTTATTGTTCGTTCTCATAACAGATTCGAAAAAAAGCTATATTATTGTAATTAATTGCCTAATTCGCTTTCCTTTAAAACAGGAAGTGCCCGCGAGCAGCATCCTCACCTCTGGTTGGCTGTCGGAGCAGACGGAGGGCAGCAGGTCCAGGATGGCCAGCACGGCCCCCGGGTGGATGACCACCATGTCGGACGAAGAAGACGAGGAGGAGGCGAGGTGGGAGGCGTTGGCCAGGTGGAGCTTCAGGTCGGTCAGGGCCTTGACGGGGGCGGGGGGGCCCGATGTGCCGTAGTAGCCTTGTCTGTGGAGCACATGGTGAGATTCACAGGAAGATTTATTTAAAGGATTCAGACCACTTTTCCATCACTTTACATGTTTAAATCTACACTTCTCTGGCATAGTGGATTAACCCGACCACCTCCCTGGCATAGTGGATTAAACTGACCACCTCCCTGGCATAGTGGATTATCCCGACCTCTTCCCTGGCAAAGTGGATTAACCCGACCGCTTCCCTGAGCTACTGTTGCTATGGGCACCAAACCTTACGGTTAAGGTTTTTTTTTTTTTAAAGTCACTCTTCTCAAAAGCCTCGGACATTATTCGGACTGTTAAATATCGGACTGCAGGATATATATATGTATATATAAATATGTATATGAATATTACCGATGATTAAATGACTCTCTTACTTACCGTTTTTATTGCAGTGAGCATATAAAAAAAAGAAAAGGTGATACAATACTGGGTTTAATTCTTTAATTTAGGAATCTACAGCTCCGCAATCAACAAACACTGATTGCTGCGAAACGCCTAGAGATTTTTTTATTTTATTTTAATTTTTTTAAACAATGCAGATGCTGAGCAGATTAGCCTCTAAGCTTTTCCCCTCACTGTTGAGCTGAATCTGAGGATTCAGTCTCATACAACTACATTTCCCAGAGTACACCAGCAGCAGCAAACCGGCTGCTTGTCACCTGATCAATCAGTGTCACTGATTTGGAACAAGCAAACGGCCGAGAAGACGCTTCAGGTTCATCAGCGGTTCAGTCCAAAGACGGCTATGGTTGGTGAAATGGTTTATTTACTTTCATGGCGTTTAAAAATGCTGCTTAATATGTTTAGCTGCTGTGTAGGCTGGTGAATTAAAACACATTGCAGCGTTAAATGCATCGATTTTGTTTTGAAGGATTTGTGCTAAAATATTTAATTTTAAAGGTTGGAAAAAATTAAAAGGATAAGATGTTTAATTACATTTTTAAACCCGTTAAAAATTCTGTGGAAATGTTTACTTTGAAAAGATAATTTCTGTTCTTTGTCTTTAAAGGTTTACAACCTAATTCACCGACAGACCAATCAACTAACAAAGCCAAAAGGAAAATAAAAGTGATCGAGTCGGAAATTTGAGTCGTCCTTGTGTCCTTTGGAACGGTGAACAAGAATAGGACTTGATACTCACAATGAGAAGAAGAAAAACACACGAGAGAGAGAGAGAGAGAGCGATAACGTTTACGGTCATCAAGGCAGGAGTTGTGTGTTTGTGTTGTTGTTTTTAAGCAATTAAAAGGGTACAAAGAAGAGCTTTAATTATCTATAATTGTCACATGATAACAACCTCATGAATATTCAGCGGAATCAGTTTCACCTCGACAGTTATTAAAGAGGACTTTTCTTTTTGCTCCTTTTAAATTAAATCCCTAAGAGTGTGAGAAACTTCAACTGAGAGGAAAGGGAAGAAAAGGAGGGGGAGGGGGGAGGGGGGCGGGCTACTTCAGACCGAGAGCAACTTAACGGATTCTCTTCACGTCTTCCTGGAGCAGGACAAATGGTTCACATTGAGTGTTTGGACAGAAACGTAATGGGGGGTAGTTGATAATGTAAATATTTATTTAGTTATTTATCAGAAACGATGCTAGGGATCGTTTATAGGCTGCAAGTTAACTATCGATCAATCTTCTAATCACAGGGAGAGGATTATTCAGTTTGTTAAAATCTGCAACCTCACCAAATCCTTCACACTTTTCCTTTAAATCAATAACACACACACATCATTAAAGCCTCATACTTGAGAGGTTGGATTCATCAAAAGGTGCCGATCTTCGTAGATCAGATGTGGGAGGAGTTAGCGGAGATCATTTGTGGGAGGAGTTAGCGGAGATCATTTGTGGGAGGAGTTAGCGGAGATCATTTGTGGGAGGAGTTAGCGGAGATCATTTGTGGCCACTAGAGGACGCTGTGGGTGCCGACTGAAGACGAGCAGAGTGACGGGAGGAGGTGACACACAAACAGAAGCTGTAGCTACCTCTTCCTGGTGAGGGCCGGCGTGCCCCACGGCGAGGGCAGCGAGGTCTCGTGAGTCAGGCAGGGAGGCACCTGCTCCGCTCGACTGCACACAAACACACACACACGGACGCACACAGGCAGACACACACACAGACGCACACAGGCAGACACAGACACACACGGAACCGGGTGCCGAGGATGAACAGCCAGACGGCACCAGAGATTAGAGGTTGAAGGAAGGAAGAGGGAAAGAAGAAGAAGAAGCTGTTAGTGGAAAGGAGAAACAGGAGCATGCAGAGAAGACGCTTCCCGCTGCACGTCATTTATTCTTTTTTATAAACGTGGCCCCTCTGACCTGTCGAAGGAGTCGGTGGCCATCTTGTACAGGTAGATGAAGAGCTTGCTGCAGTGCTTGAGC
Organism: Liparis tanakae; assembly: GCA_036178185.1. Taxonomy (NCBI): domain Eukaryota; kingdom Metazoa; phylum Chordata; class Actinopteri; order Perciformes; family Liparidae; genus Liparis; species Liparis tanakae. The sequence goes on along the minus strand of CM070094.1, from coordinate 12,499,351 downwards.
GTGGGGCAGACGCTGTCCCCCGCGCAGCCACCGGGGGCAGCCTCGTCCTCCAGCAGCCGCTGGAAGGGCTGCGCGTTGGAGGGGAAGACGGACGTGGCGCCCAGCTTCTTGGTGTCGGAGAAGCAGCCCAACAGCCTGATATGGGGGGGGCACATTAGTCTTTTCTTTAAATATCAACTTTGATTGTAAAAGAATATAAAAAATATTGTAAAAAAATGTAATTGTGCATTGTTATTGTTATTAACACATTATTTTTAAATATATTATTTTTAAATATATTATTATTTTTATTTTTTAAATTGAATATTTCTGATTATAAAGAAATACAACACACTTTTATTTATTGTGTTTTTAGTTGTTAATAAACACATTACGAAGAAAGCTATATTATTTATATTTTTTTAATCAGAAATACACAAGTTTTAAGATTTTAGATTTAAAAAGGAATATTATTGTAATTAATGGCCTAATAATAATATTAAAACAACATATTTCTTTTAATTGTGTGTTTGTTATTGTTAACACATTCTGATAAAAGCTGTATAATTGTAATTAATGGACTAAATTAAATGACAGAATAAATGTCATCTGTTACCGAGTCATGTGACCAGAATGATGACATCACAGATGCGGCACGACAGAAATTATTCATGAACTACGAGGTGAAAATAGTCGACCAATCAAATTCACCAACAGAGACCAAGCAGGTGACCCTCACCTCACGGCGTCGGCCAGCTTCTCATACTGGACCTCTGTGCGGAAGAAGTGGGAGTTGGCGGGCTCGTAGCGCATGGCGGCGGTGAGCGTGCAGATGACGGTGTGCAGCAGCTCGAACACCTGGTTCTGGTTGACGCACTCCCAGCCGTGACGCGGCGGCTGGCACAGCGAGCGCTCCATGGCCACCAGCAGCGACGTCAGGTACACGAAGCCGCCCACCTTGCGGAACACCGTGCGCGTCCGGTGGCTCTCGCGCAGCACCGCCAGCAGGGCCTGGAGAACCGGGGGGGACAACGCAGGCGTTCTACTACGGTTTATATTCGTGGTCCCGTCAACACGTTCTCACAATGCTTTGACATTTTTGTTCTTAAATGATTATTTTCCCCCACAATACATAATACTCTTACAGTTCCTCTACATATTTATGAGCCCCCCCCCCCTTTTGTAAATAGCTTTGTTTCCCTTTTTTGCATTATTCTACGTTCTTAAGTTTTATGATCAACATCTGGAAAAGGATCCTGAACCGAGACGTCGAGCTGTGACCTGGATGCGAGTCATCGCCTGAGAGAAACCAAAGTGTTTTAAAGTTTTTAATGAGCGGCAGGAAACAAACACGGCGGGATCAGAGGGTTGGAATATTACTTTGCTGCTGCTAAAAACACCAGCACAAATTAAAAAAGGGGAACAAAAAGGTGTGTGTAATTGTGCATAGAAACGGTGATGTCGTCACCCAGAAGGAAGTGGAGGAAGACATGTGTTATTGTGGTCATATGTCTACACTCGTGGGAAATAATCTTAATGGAAGACCATTTTTCCTTTTATTTTATTTCTTTTAATTTATTATTTAGTTTATTATTATATATTATCTTTATGTATTCTTATTTATTTGGATTATTTATATATTCACTTGTATTATTTATTCCTATTATTTATGTTTTCTTATTTATGTTTTCTTATTTATTTTAATTATGTATTATTATTTGTATATTATTATTATTATTATGTATTATTATTATGTATTATTTATGTATTATTATTAATGTTTTATTTATTCATTTGAACGATGTATTATTAATTTATTTTTAAATGTCTTCTTTTAAATGAGGATGTTTAACTGCTAATAATAACTCGACCTGGAGTTGAGATTTATTTATTTGCTATTTCTAGGGTCGATAATGAACTTCCCTGCACAAGATGTAGAACTAATCGTCCATCAAATTGGCCAACATCCCGATTGCATCGCCACCGCCGTACGAACGTACGACTCTGGAGTCTCCTTCCAGTTTGAAATGGTCCATTATAGCAATTATGTGATGACGCATCCCGACAGGGGAAGGAAGGAGGAAAAGAGAAGTGAAAAACGGTGAGATGGCGTCTCCTGCTGCATGGAAATACTGCCAGACTCAGCACTCGGTGAGTAACCAATCACTGGAAAAATCTCTGGTTAGTGCTGATGGGTTAATCCAGCCGAAGCCTTTAGAAGGCGTGAGAATCACATCGGCGGGAAGAGCAGAATTAGAAAAGAAATGTAATTATGCTCCGTAAAATGAGCCCTGTGTGTGTGTGTGTGTGTGTGTGTGTGTCAGTGCCTCTGTTTGTGTGCACTTAGCACCCAAGGGTTTGAAGCAATTACTGTATATGCAGGGCTTCAAAATGCACATTGTGTTGTTTTTGAACTTCAACGAAATTAATTCAAAGCATTGGAATGATTGAGCATGTCAGAGTGTGTGTGTGTGTGTGTGTGTGTGTGTGTTTCTATATGCCGGTGGGGTCCACCATCTGACATATCACTGTTGTCGTGGGGACCAATTTGCATGTGTGTAATTCTATATCCTGATGGGGTCCACCACCTGACATAACACTCACACTGTGGGGACCAATTTGTGTGTGTGCTACTATATCCCGGTGGGGTTCACTTACGCCGTAGGGACCAATTCTTGTGTGTGTGTGTGTGTGTTACCCGTAGTATGTCGGTCTTTAGCTGCAGCTCACTGGGCGGCGCCGAGTGCATGAGGCCGAGCAGCGTGCCCATGTCGTCGTCTCCGCTGGGCGACAGCACGAGCTGCTGGATGACGAGCAGCGCGTGCTCCCGACACTGACGGTACTTCACAATGTTGTGGACGCAGCGAGCGCCGCCGAACTCCCGGAACAGAGCTGGGGGGAGACGGTGGAGGAGGAGGGGAAAGGGGGAGGGGTAAAGGGGGCTGCCGAAATATCTCTTTTTTTCCTCGTTCCTTTCTAATTGAATAAAGAAAGTTGGAGAGCGTTCCTGAAGGTTACTCATGAAGGCTCCTCACCACGCATCAACATACACATCGATCATGTGTATGGCAGTGTGTGTATGTATGTGTGTGTGTACGTGTGCGTGTGTGAGATTACCTGCGTTAGTGTTGGTGGTGTTGGAGCCCTGCAGCAGCACCGTCAGCGTCTCCATCACCAGCCAGGCCAGCTGCTTCTGCTCCTCCGCCACGCTGTTGTTCTTACAGTCGGCTGAAGAGAAGAGGAGATGACATCATCATGATGTCATTACAACAAAGCGTCCGCGTGCTCCACCATCGGGCCGGAAGGAAAACTGAAGTTAATTTAACCGTATTTGAAGAAAAGTACATCTTTGTCCATGGTGTGGTTTAATGTTTCAGCTCTGTGTATAAGATAACAAATAAAAGACTAACTGTCCATCTACTGAACTATAAACCTTTAGACGGTTCTCCTGACTTCAGTGGTTTAACTCTTTCTGCAGACTTATAACATCACCGTTGTCTGGACTGTCCAGTTATTCTATTAATTGATTCAATCACACACAGCCTCACGTTTCCTTCTACATTTGGTGTGTGTGTGTGTGTGTCAGTGTCTCTATGTGTGTGTGTGCGTGCGCGAGAGCCCTCCTCACCGTGCTCGTTGCTTTGCTGCTGTGGCGCCGCCGCTGGGTCCTTGAGCAACGCGGCGTACTTGTGCAGCAGGTTCACCAGCACCTCCAGCAGGCCGACCTCGCGCAGCACGTCGCTGAACACGGCGTCGTGGCGGCACAGCTTCAGCAGCGTCGTCACGGCGACGATGCTGCAGGCGTGCGACGTGCTGCCGGACTTGAGAAGCACGCTAACGCCGAACAACTCCTTGCACGGCACGTAGTTCAGGCCGAACACCACGAACTCCAGCAGCTCGAAGTACTTGGCCTGTGCGGCCGGCAGCCGGGCCACGCGCTCGGCGAACTGCGACAGCGTGTGCTGAGACTCCAGGATGAAGTAGTTGGCCGGCTCGCCCGAGTAGATGCTGCCGATGGCGTCCAGCAGCATGGACGCCAAGCGGCCTGTCTTGGTGCGCAGGAACGCATTCTGGAGCACCGCGAAGGCCTGGATGTTACGCACCGTGAGGCCTGCAGGGCGGGGGGGCATTTTTAATGACTACAAATACTAAAAGAGTTTCTGCACCCACTCTGACTCCATATTGGGGGTTGAATATCTAACACACACACACTATGGCACACACACACTGACGGACACACTATGACAGACACACACCCTCTCTCTTTCTCACACACGCACGCACGCACAAGCTCTCTCTGTCAAACACACAAACCTTTTCTCTCTCTCTCTCTCACAAACACACACACTCTCTCTCTTACACACACACACACACACACACACACACACACACACACACACATCCATGAAATGACTTTGATGCTCGGCTGACTCCAGCCGGCTTAACCTGTTGACAGTCGCCATGGCAACACTGCCGCCTGTCACACTGCTGGAGACGAATGGCCGAAGCCTCGCGCATACTAATGAGCTCTCTGGGGTCCAGAGATAGAGAGAGAGACGTCTCGGACAAGAACATTCACGCTGCCAAAGAACCCGTTCCCCGTTGACCTTTGACCTCTTTTTCCAAAGCTATGAAGGAACTATATCAAGACAATGTTCAGGACGTATTGATTTATACTTCACCAATAGACACAGGATATTTCCAGCATTTTACACCCTTCCAATATTTTATATATTATATAATATTCCGTATGTTAAAAGATTATAATACAAATAAAAAAAACATGATTTCTTGCAAATAAACTATTTAAGCTTGGATGTGTTGTTGGGAATCGTTTAACCTTTAACCTTTTTGTGTGTCATATGAGTATCAACGCTGCTTTGTGGATCTTTATGTGGAAATGGTTCTTATAGAATTACACTGAATTATAATCCCTTGTTATTATGTTAATTTATATAAATATATATATGTAAACTAGATCAGTGGTTCTCAACCTTTTTTCAGTGATGTACCCCCTGTGACATACTTTTTTCATACAAGTACCCCCTAACCAGGGGGGGGGGGGGGGGCTCACTGCTAACGCTAAACGAGGTGCGCGCGAGCAGTGTGAGACGGGGTGTGTGTCCGTGTTTCAGCAGCGTTGCTGCTATAAGAGCCGCAGTGAGAGACGGTGCAACGTTGGGTCAAACCATCCTGATATGGTGGGAGGGGGGACTCTGGATTTTTAGGTTAATTAAATTAAATTGCCTACTTAATATACAATACAGTTTATGAACTTACACTTGTGTTTTATTAAATATTTATTAAATAACTATTTTTAAAGGATTTTTTAATGGATGCTCATTTTAAATAGATTAAAAAAAAACTCACGTACCCCCTGGAGTGCCTTCACGTACCCCCAGGGGTACGCGGACCCCCATTTGAGAACCACTGAACTAGATCATATGTATATAGTCTTTCCCCTACCATTGTAACAGGGTGGCGGCCCGCCCCCCTGAAATCTCCGCCCGCCACCCTGTAATTTTCGTCTACCTACTATTAAAGTCACCTCCCCCCCATAACACTTATCGGGGCGCGGGTGAGCACTCTCTCTCACTAGCACCCCCCCCCCCGTCAATAATGCAGGTGCGCGCCTCGCCTTGGTGGGATTGTTTTGGATTTACGAGATGCGGGGGGGGGGGCGTGTTAACGCACCCTGAGGGATCTTCAAAGTGCTGCACATTAAACGCTGACTCAGCGATAACCCTCGACCCGTTAGTCTTGTGTGTTTTCTGGTTTATGACTTTTCTCCCTTTGTGGTGGCAGCTTCATTTTAATGACGGTCATGTGGCGTCATCTACTGATGATGCCCCGCCCCCTCTTGAACAAGTCTAGTCTGTTGCGGGTCATGTGTCATTGAAAACAGCTTATTAATAACATGTCATGTATCATATGTTAGAAATGTTACAATCCACTCAAGTGACCACATCAATAAAGCCCAGTTTCTTTCTTTGTTGGTTTTATCCGCCATCTTGACTTTAAAGTCAACTCTCCTTCCAGTTATTTCTGCTCCGGTGCTAACCCGATCAAAAGGACGTGACTTAATGAAAATTTGAAGGCCATTGAACGCACCTTTCCCAGAAGGCTGCGGGAGCACGAAGCCGGGCAGCAGGAACGGCGCCCCGGTGGTCAGGCCGGCGGGCTTCAGCTCCGTGACCCCGTACGTGGTCAGGCAAGTCACCAGGTTCACCAGGTCCTTCAGGGCGTCTTTAGACTCCTCCTCCTTGCCTTGTTCCAGTCTGAGGGGGGGGGAGGGACAGAAAAGCTTATGGTAAAACGTCCACACACAACAACAACAACCACAACCACAACCACAGCGACTGGTACCTGAGCGTGAGGTCGCATAGGAAGGCGTAGCCCTGACACATGCGGAAGTCGTCCAGCAGCGTCTGCGACACGTCGCTGGAGTCCTTGAGGAAGCACGAGAGGCCGGCGAACATCTCCACGATCTCCAGCGGCGACAGGTCATCGGACTGCTGCATGTTCTGGACGCACGTGCCCAGGCATTCCTTCTCTGGAGCGGGGACAAACACAGGGGATAAAGATACATACATACACACACACACACACACATATACATACATACGTATACATATATACACATATATATACATACATACATACATACATATATATATATATACATACATACATATATATATATATATATATATTATTTTATTGTATTGTGTTTGTAAACATGTTTGCTGCTACTTCAAGGAAAGTAAAATATCATATTATATGTGTATATATATATTGTTCATTATTATTATCTTAATTATTTTTATCTTATTCTATCTTATTGTATCTAAATTTAATTTATTTAGTGTATCTTTTGTATTTATTGTATCTATTGTATCTTTTGTATCTTATTTCTTTTATTTAAATTGTTATATATATATATATATATATATATATATATATATAAATAAAATTAAAAATAATATATATAAATAAATGTTATATATATATATATATATATATATATATATATATATATATATAATAAATACATAAATTAAATTGCAGCGCATATTACATTTAAGATTGAAATGGTAAAGGAAATGAAAATGTAAAAATGTAATTATATATATTAATTGTATTTGAATATAAGTGTGTTACCTGTAAACTGTTTGACAGCTTATATCTAAACCTAGATATAGATTTAAACATTGACATTTTTACACACCAACCAGGTGTATTTACCATGGATGTACTTGACCACGTTGACGCTGAGGCCGTGCCGGGAGATGGTGGTCAGCACCTCCCCCGCGCTCCTCCTCCAGGGCAGGTTGTGGGGGGGGCACCAGGAGGTGATGGCGCTGAACAGCAGCTGCAGGTCGTCCTTCTGGGCCAGCTCCTCCGCCGGAGACACGAAGGTGCAGAGCTTTACCAGGATCTGGAGGGGGGGGGGATCAAATCTGTGTATTTTAATTAAATTCTATACTTTTACACTGTTTGTGCTGATTTGAGACTTTTTCAATATTAAGATGATTTTTTATTATATTTTGTGTATATGCGATATTATTATATTTATTGAGTTTTTCTTTTCATTTCCAATATTATTTAAAACTTAAAAGTAATATACCCTGCTTTAATTAAAAAATGTATTTATTATTTATATATATATATTTTTTAATTACATTCATAAATAAAATACAATAGCAGGGCATTTTACATTTATGATTTTATGTATATATATATATATATATATATATATATATATATTTACAAAATAAAAATATTCCAAGCTATTATAGTTTATTATTTGTTAATTTAATTTTTTTATTTATTATAAATATATATATATATATATATTTATAATATAATAAATAAAAAAATATATGTCGTTTTAGAATTCTGTTCATGTCAGTGGTTGTTCTGGTTTTCTTTTCTATCATGAAATAAAATCTTTATAATAACTTTATATTGTGTTAAATGAATACATTATTCTTTTAAAAAGATAAATTCCTTTCTACCTGGACAAAGACTTTCTGGAGCATCACCCTGCGGTCGGCCAGGGGCAGCTCCTGCTGGGTGTGGCCCGCCGTCTTCTCCTGGACGAGGGGAGGCGTCGGTGGCGGTGGAGGAGGGGGCGTGGTCGGCGGCGGCTGAGGGGCGGAGCCTGCCGGGGCCTCGACCATGTGAGGCAGGTCGAAGAACAGGTAGAGGCACTTGACCAGCGTGGAGGGAACGGACATGGTCGTCATGCAGTCCACCGTTTTCTGGAAGGAGGGAAAGATTGTACATGAGATTTAAATATATATACATATTATTATAATAATAATATAGACAATATATAAATGTTTGGAAAATGGTTATTTCTCTGTTATTGCAATTCAAGGTTTCTGTGAGGATAGAAAGGGCGGTAGTAGCTGCGAGGCCTTGTGTGTGCCTGGAAAAAGAAAAATGACTGGTTTGTGCTCACTGAGGTGAATGATTCTGATAATCAAACGCTGCCCAGAGTTTTTCCTGCATAGAGAATTTGGGCTCGCGCCGAAGCCTTTTTGCAAAATCCCGAGCGCCTAAAGCAAAAAAAAAAAGTCTGCTCTGAAAAAAAAAGAAAAAAAAGAAGGTGCGCGAATGGACGGAGCGGCCAGCTGTTGATACGGCAATGAACGCGCCGACACAGGAGCTCTGCGCGCACGGGTGAGTTCATGCTCACTAGCACCACACACACACACACACACGCACACGCACACGCACACGCACACGCACACACACGCACACACACGTTCCTTCTTTCACTTCAACACAGGAGCTCTCAGATGACAATAAACACACACACACACACACACACACATGTTCCTGCTTTCACTTCAACACAGGAGCTCTCATAGATGACCATAAACACACACACACACACACACACACACACACACACACACACATGTTCCTGCTTTCACTTCAACACAGGAGCTCTCATAGATGACCATAAACACACACACATCGGCATCGACTGTGGAAGCAGCTCTACGGATTCTCAAGTTAATCCTGAGTCACTGTCATGGAGGATGAACCTGTGAGGTCTTGTGTGTGTGTGTCTGTGTGTATGTGTGTGTGTGTGTGTGTGTGTGCGTGCGTGTTTAAAGACTATGTCTGCAGCTTTAAGGTCAAGGTTGCTGGGAGCAATCAGCAATAGAAAAACCAAGAGACGAAGAGACATTTACTGTGCGTGTGGGGGGGGGGGGGAGCGAAGGAGCGAGATACAGAAAGAGGAAGCATCGCAGTAGGAATGGCGAGCATCCTGTGAAAGAAGAAGAGAGACTCGATTACACACACATATTGCAGTGTTAATCAGCGTTGGAGCATGGGTGTGTGTGTGTGTGTGCGTGTGTGTGTGTGTGCGTGTGTGTGTGTGTGTGTGTGTGTGTGTGTGGGGGGGTTACGGCCTGAGACACCAGGGGAAAGGAACACAGATTCATTGAACCATTAAACCCAGTCACTGCTGCTGACACAGGCAGACTGGGAGTTTGGTAAAATGCTGGTTGCTGGCGGCCAATGGAACGCTGGTGTCACACAGGAAGTGATCCCTCCATCACGACCGGCTGCTGCTGAATTCAGATGGCGGTAAAAAACAATAAAACCAGCAACCCAGCGACAAGAGATCTGAAGCCGGTCCGACCAAGACTTTAGGACCAGGTTCCTTCGGCCACTAGGGGGCTAAAGACCGGCGGCCATCGGGATGATTAGTCCACGATGAGGAAAAGTGAGGTGGGGGCAAAGGCCTCCCCTCTCTCTCTCCTTCTTTTACAGGGAGCTCCGCATTCCTAATGCGACTTTATTTATATATATATATATATATATATATATATATATATATATATAGATAGAGATAGAGATAGAGATAGATAGAGAGGTCCTCTATCTTTATGAATGAAAGGGTCCACGAATAGACCAATCGTCGACAGTGATACCTGCAAGCTCCGCCCCTAAAAGGTTATGGTACTGTTCCCCTTCCAGGGCCTTATGAGAGGACTGGGTCCAGGACCTGGTCCCTGGGGTCCAACGGTTCCTCGTCTCTGGCTAAAGTCCTAGCTCTATAAACTGAATTGAATGCGTTGGTTTTTATGTGATTTTTACAGTCACGGTTTGGGCTTTTCTTCTGCACACGTGTGGGAGCCTGATTGTGTATTGTGTTTACTGTGTGTATTTTCAGTCCGCTGTGTACACAGAAAATACCCGAGGCGTTTATCCTTCAACGTTGCAGAGAACATATGCATCGAAAAACTAAAATACTATCAAATACGATAAGCCCACCTTTCTTTCAAGCTGCCAAATGACCCCCAAAACCCCCAAAGACGACGTGTTCACGGTGGGTTTGGACTAGACAGGATCGGCCCGAAGGATCACACGACGTCTGCTGGCCACACCAGAGTCACATGACTGAGCTTTAAACCAGGGGCCCGACAAGCTGCCGCCTAATGATCCGTGTTGACCTTTTGACCTCATCTCACTTTCATGCGCCCTGCCAGACGCCACCCGTTTCTTCCCCGATGCCGCGTGCCCGATAACCTGAACTCACGTGGCGGGCGCTACCCGTGAAGTTCCGGAGACAGAATGCAGAGGAACAGGTTCTTTTTCCTTCTTCACTGATTTCATGAGGGGCCCAAACAAGGAGAACATCAAAGAGAACCCACCTGTCCGGAGGAGGCCAGCAGGTTGATGGTGGTCAGGAGCATCCAGCCGCGACTCGCCTCCTCGCTCTGGTTCACCTCCAGGAACTGGACGATGGCTCGACTGGCCGCCTCTGTAGAGGCACACACACACACACACACACACACACACACACACACACACACACACACACACACACACACACACACACACACACACACACACACACACACACACACACACACACACACACACACACACACACACACACACACACACACACACACACACACACACACACACACGCACGCACGCACGCACGCACGCACGCAGTTAGCGTGATGGAAAGTGACGGTGCGTCGTGGCGGGCAGACATACCTCTCATAGGGGGGAGAAAGGGGACACACAGAGAGAGACACACACACACACACAGGTTATCATACATGTCGCCTGTATTCTGCGGAGGATTCTGTCATCAGATGTAGATTTTTAAAACGTTTGCTTCCAAAAACCTTCAAATCCCTGGTTTGTGTTTTCGAGGATGACTGAGTCATCCACAGAGGCCTGGTGACCGGCTGGAGTGTGTGTGTGTGAGTGTGTGAGTGTGCGCGTGTGTGTGTGTGTGAGAAAAAATAAATAAATCAGAGTGCTTGAAAATAACATCACATGTTCAGAGAGAAGAGAATGAGAAAGAGAATGAGAGAGAGAGAGAGGGAGGGAGAGGGAGAAAGAGAGAGAGGGAGACAAACACAGAGAGAGAGAGAGAGAGAGAGATAGAGTAGATCTTCATCGTGCCGCTCTGTGGTGGTAAACGTCAAAAGGAGCCATGAACAACTTCCTGTTCCACCTTCAGCCTCCAGGGGGCTCACCTGTGGACTCACCTGTGGACTTGTTGGAGGCTCTCCTTCTGATCTCGGTCACCATAAGCCGGGACACCTGGGTGGTGAACTGCAGCAGGTCGGAGAACTTTTCCGTCATGGTGCTGGGCGGAGCGTTGCCGAACACCTGAGAGGCGGAAGAGCAGCGGTGGTGAATTTAAGAAGCAACACTTTAAAAAGATGTGCTAAGATACATCGCCCCGGGAAAAAGAAGCGTTCCTGGGGGCGCATATTCTTAGTCTCTCCTTTTATTTACCATCCTGCTTTTTTACATACATAAAAAATATTTTCTTTTGAAATGTTAGAATTTCATGCCTTTTCTCTTTCTCTGCTCTACATTATTATTATTTACTGCATACGTCAACAAAACAAGCCGTGTAAAGATGTCACTTTGGGCTCTAAGGGATTTAAATTGTTTACGTTAATCTGAAAAGTAAAGTAAATAAAATAAAATAATATATATATTTTTTTAAATAAAAATAAACAAAATAGCAAGGGCATATTACAATCAAGATTTAAATAATAAAGGAAATGAAAATGTAAAAATAAATATATATATGTATTTATAATAAAGAACCTCACACTTCAACGCGTCTCTTTTAAGCCACTAAGTCAACATACAAGTCAACAGATTCGAGCTGCAGGCTGTTGAAACAGAATCCGCGAGGAGGATAGGAAAGGAAATGAGGATTTAAGTTCCCCAAACCGACCCCAGGTGCACTCACCCTGTTGAACACAGGCAGCATCATGTAGAGCTTCTCCTCCTGCTCCTTCTGGGTCATGTGGCGAGGGGGGTGGCACAGCTCGGAGAAGAGGCGGCGCAGGTGCATGAGGCCCAGCGCGTTGTCCTGGGGGCTGCACTCCTCCTGCCGCGGCCGGCCCATGATCCTCTTCACCATGTTCATCTTGAGCGGCTTCGTCCGGGCAAAGGCGGCCCTGAGGGCGGTGGAGGGAGGTCAGAGGTCATGTCGGGGGCCTTCTTTGGTCCCGTTAAATACATAAATCAGCATTTTTAGACGATGATAAACAGCATGTTAATGTTAAATACTGTATGGGCGCTTGTTTATTGTCAAATTATTTCCATTAGTACCGTTTACGGAGCACTGTTATTGTAAAGAGCATATTAGCATATTATAATTTGTTATTAAAAATGAGACACCGACTTTGCTTTGAGAGCGAGATAGGGATATATAATATATATTAAAAAGTACTGTAAATAAATTTGGATAATTAAAAAAGATAATAACAATGTCAACAGAAAACACAAAACAAGTCTTCTGGGAGACATCATTTATAAACTTAATTAGAATACCACAAAATAAAAACACATCACATTAACTAATAATAATAATAATAATCCATTTAATTAATATAGCTCCTTTTAAAGTACTCAGACACTTTACATGTCACATTCATACAGCGCAGACACAGCTACAGGGAGCTATTCAGGGTTAAGTGCCTTGCTCAAGGACACGGTGACCTTGCAAAACAACATTATTGTGCAAAACAAGATTCAATTTGACAAAGAACCAGATGAAACGGAGAAACACACACACACACACACACACACACACCACAACAACAAAAACGTGCGGAATTTTGAGAATTCTCTGGGAGACCAAAAATCCCCAAACATACAAAATGTATTTCCTCTTTTTCTTTGCAGCACCGTCGATGTGTATATTTATATTTAGCCGCCATCATCTCCACACGGCTAATTCTCCCCAGACTTTCTTTAAGCCGGTTGCTAGGAGACGGAACAGCAGCGCCGACACACAACACAGATAAACATCGTACAATAAAGAAAGAAAGGGATGAATCATAACACATCTTTAAAAAACAGCCAGGGACTACAACTGCACTGACGCAGCACACCTTGCTCAAGGGCACACTGACATGGAGAGGTGGTTGAGGCCGGGAGCCTCGGACTCCTTCTTTTGGTAAAGGGTGGAGGTGCTGTACACGACTGCATCGTGTGACCTCATCCACACGTCAGGTACAAGTACACAACATGTCCTCTGAGGTACTGACACCCTCGCCCCCCACCCCCCCCTCACAGTGGATTAGTTGTGACGAAATAGGCCCCGCCCCCTCTGTATGAAAACAATAGCATGAAGTTACCGATTATTTTTGTTTCAGTGATCAAAAAAGCTTCAAAATGTACTCGAATAAAGTCAGCTTAACAAATTACTGCTATCCAATAAAAATAGGGGACAGAACCCTAAAAGTATGTATTAAATCATATTTAAAGCCCCACTATGTAGTTTGTCCCTTGTAGCGCCCCCCTCAGGTATTTAACGTTTACTTTGGTGTCGTAAATACCCAGTTACGATAGATCAGGGGTCGGGAACCTCTGGCTCTGGAGCCATATGCGGCTCTTCCGGTGACGCATATGGCTCTTTTGAGTTTCAGTTTAAAGAGATATATATCTCCGCCCGCCCCCCTGTAACTTTCTCTATCCTCCAGATCAGAGGTCCCCAACCTTTTTTGAGCCACGGACCGATTCCGTGTCATAAATTAGCGGCACCATTTTTTTCAAGCTGTTATTTTAAGGTAGGACAAGTTACATAATGTTGCTTTAATAACTAAACAATACAATGCACCGTACAGAGCTTCAACGTGAGAAGTCTGTCTCAATGGCGCCTGTGGAAGTCAGGCTGCGCCTCGTGACCACGCTCTCTGTCAATGAATCTGATATATGATTATGTCTAGATTAATCAGGTCATCATGTTGTCCGGAATTGTCAATAAATGACCATTTCAAGTCTTTAAAGTCCCGTCAGTTGAAATAAAAAAAAACACAAAGATTTGACAGGCTGTAAATACATGCAACGTTCTGCCAATGTTTTATAACTTCTGAAGAGGAAATCAATTCTTCACGATTAGCTTGCAGTTCATTTCCTTTCAGACTAACCACTGACAGACAGACCAACCCCCCCCCCCCCCCGTGCGTTCAAGCTCTATTCAGTAAAAAAAGGCAAACTGTAATGTAATGATGTGTTCAAATGTCATCGCGTGAAATGTATTTTTCTGCCGAGAACTTGAATAAGGAGATGCGTTTATATGAATTTAAAATAGATATTAAAAGAAGGACTTGGCCTGTTCGTGGCCTGTTTAACCGTATGTATATGTATATATATATATATATATATATATATATATATATATATATTCTTTATTTCAGTTTACGATCACTTTCCACCGACGCCGATCAGAACTTAATTTTTGCTTTTCATGAAACTAATTCACGATGCGTTCAGGCTCCGTTCTCGTAATCTCCTTGGATGCATTTTTTACTAAGGAATTTAAATAATAATTTTAAAAAATATATGTTTTCACATGAATATAAAACGTATATTAAGAGATAAATAATGAGCTCTAACCAGTTTGTAATACATCATTACAATTAACAATGAATCTTTGTTTGTTACAAATACAATCTTTTATTTGCTCATCATTTGAACTGTGTGTTTAAAAAAAAGAAGAAGAAAACGCTATAGAAGAGCATGACAAAGTAAAAAGGACAACATTAAGAATCTCTGATGGTTTACAGACTTCAGAAAAGGTTGAAATAATAATTTTTGGACAGATGGCCGACGTTTGGAGTTACATAATCACTTCCATCACATCGATGTTTGGGGCTTTCTCCTCATGGTGTGTGGATAGACGTTCAGGGTTTGACATTTACCGTTCAGCTCTGCCCGTCTGAGATAAGCTCCTTCAGAGCGGGGGGGGGAACGACGACGATTTCCAAAGAGGAAGTGAGTCTCTTTCACTACAGGAAGCAGGAGGAGTTATGAACTACAACTGTTGACAGATAATGAATAAATGCAATACTGCTGCAGGACGAGACGTGAAAAGATGTTTACAGGCGGCAGATGTTTAACCACGGCTCACCGCGACGTGTTGGCACGCTGTTAACAACAACAACAACAACAACAACAACGACAACGACTGTGACACTGATGACTGTATTGCGTACTGCAACACCTGTGACTGTAACACCGTCGTACTGGTGCGCTGTGTGTGTGTCGGAGAGTCACTGAAGCCAGAGCTCAGCGAGGTCCAGGGACCTCAAACCGTGACAAACACATGGCAGGAGATGTGGCATAAGGCGGAGGCTGGAAGATCAACAAGAGGAGGGCGGCGACGTGTAGACAAATGCAGAGAGAGAGAGAGACAGAGAGAGAGACAGAAAGAGACAGAGAGAGAGAGACAGAGACCCAGAGAGAGAGAGACAGAGAGAGACAGAGAGAGAGAGACAGAGAGAGAGAGACCGACTGAAACTAAAGAGACGTGGAGATGTAATTTGGGCGGATAAATGACCATCTTGTTTACTACATCAGGAGGAGCAGATCTTTACCCCGAAGCTACATTCTCGGTGTCGTTTGGCCTCCTTCATTTCAGTAACGTCACTATTAGTGACACTTGGAGAAACTTGAAGTGGGGCGGAAACTATTTTTAAAAACATACGTAAATGGAGAACATTTGGACCGCTATTGCATCTGGTATTTATGGTGTGAGATGTTAGTCATTTTTCAGAAATAAATTATTTGTCAAATGGTGAGATTTTTTGCAGGAATCTGTATTTAGACCAAAAATGCAAACCTGTCACCTCCCTTCGGTTGTTTGATAATGTCCAAAAGGAGTGGAACAATGAGAATATTGGCGACATGCCTTGAGCAGACACTGAGCGCCTCCTGTCATTAAAAAAATGCCATCGTCTTCAATATCTTTTTTTCGATTCTGAATATTCTGGTGGAAAATATGTCCCTCTCTGATAAGATTCACAGCCAAAAGGATCCAAAAGGATTCGAAATGACAACGTCAGCAGCAGCGGGCAGTGAAATGTAAATCACAGCGAGCCACAGAAAGAACCAAACGCCTTGAATGTGAAGAGTCGATGGTAAACGAGCTCCACGCACCGAGGTCGGCATCGCCACATAACGGTAAACAAACTCCCGGTTGCTGCGGAGACGAGCTCTCGAGTTCCCCCCCTACCTGCCGTTCCCTCTGCGCTCCGCCAGCATCTCAAACTCATCAGTAGCAGCAAAAAAAATGGAAATCAACGCAATAATATTCCACCGCGTGTCGAGTCCTTTTCCTCGAGAAGAACCAGAATGAACCGTCTCTAAAACGAGGAGACGACGACGGAGGAGGAGGAGGAGAGGAGACGAGGAAGAGCGGAGGCATGGCTCGTCTTCTTTGGCAGTGCCACAGGGCTTTGTTCGCCAGCCAAGCACTGTGTGTGTGTGTGTGTGTGTGTGTGTGTGTGTGTGTGTGTGTGTGTGTGTGTGTGTGTGGCCTGCCGGGACTGGCACAGCTGATCCCCCCCTGACACCGGGTGGGTGGGGCGCACAGGGCTTTGGAGCAAGAGGAGGGAAAGGTGGAGTAGTGTGTGTGTGTGTGTGTGGGGGGCTACTGGGTCGTCACAGCAAAAGGAACGAACCATTTAGAGGGGGGGGGGGGGCATAGCACCAATGGGTGATTTAGGCATCACTGTTTACATCCACTCACATTAACTTTGCATTATTATGCATTCAGATGTAGAAGATGGACATTCTGATATTTTAAAAAGTAATATTGGATAATGTATGTACGTATATAATATAGGTTGATCTTAAGAGGCTAAAAAAACTGGAATCTGGTTCCAGCTGAGAAGAGTTTGAAACAGGAGTTTTTTAAAGAACAATCGGGATAATAATTGTAAAAGGGTGAAGGATATGTGACGATTATGTGAAGTTTATATTCATGATAATGAAGTTACGGACGTTAAATAGGAGAAAGTCAAACTGCTTCCAGTAACTTAACAAACACAGCATCCACACTCTGGTACGGGAAGAAGAAGAAGATAGAACAAGAAGAACACAATGTAGAAAAAGAGTAACAAGAAGAAGAGAGAAGAAGAAGAGAGGGGAAGAAGAAGATCAAGAAGAGGAGAGAAGAAGAAGAGAGATCAAGAACAAGAATAGAGAAGAACAAGAAGATCAAGATCAAGACACACACACACACACACACACACACACACACACACACACACACCTCTCATAGTTCGGCCAGCCGCCGGCGGCCCTCACGATGACCCTTAACTTAAGGGGTCAAGCGTCTCGCCTGAGGACACGTCCACGTGCGAGCCGAGGATCGAACCATCTCTATCGAGACCACAATTTGCGGGGGGTTGGGACCATCTTCAGCGGATTAATATATATTTAATAGTTTAGCATTTAGTAGTTAAAACTACGTTGTGTGGCTCATTGGTTTGTTTTGAACCGTTTATGGGACAACAATGGAGCACAACGAGCAACTTCTTCTTCTTTCCTTTTTTTAAACGGGATCAATTCATTGTTGCTTGGATGGATGAACGACTGCAAATCGCTGCATTCCAATATCTTACTTAAAATTATGAATACGACGTGTGTGTGTGTGTGTGTTCGTGTACACAACACACACACGTCAGCGCTCGTGAGGTGCGGGACGTGTCCTCCAGGGGGCTCGTTAAGAACGATCCCCTCCTGGTTAATGGCGGCACGCCGCTTCGTCTCAAGGACGACGACTGCTGCTAAACCTGGTGTGTGTGACACAAACACACACACACACACACACACACACACACACGTACACGTACACGTACACATCCTCCCCAGTGCATTTTACTTGGCCTGAGAAAGCTCACTTAGTGCATTGAGAGGGGTCTTAGCATTGGCCTTGATCCTCATCCCCGGCGCGATAGACACACGTGGATCAATAACGAGATTCCACATGCTTAAGCCCCCCTGGCAATTCAATCTCTTGTTCATCTGCACAAATTAGCATTCGTTGATTACAGCTTTTGTCTCACCCTGTTTTACGAGAAACGGCGGAGAGAGAAAAGTCGACAATGTGTACAATGTCTTTAAATAGTTACATTTGTTATTGAATTTATTTTCCCTGTCTGTATTATTAAAAGAGGCCAGTGTGCAGGCCGCACTTCAAGCGGCTACTTTAACTAATCAGGTGTCTGTGTTAGATCAGGACGCTGAGTGATGACCTTATGATGATGAACTGGACCTGGAGCACCAGTCCAGTCTGGATACCGAGACGCGTCAACGACGATATTGACGTGAGGCAATCTAACGATTTAAGGGGAATTCATTTCAAATTTTTTGAAAACTTTCACTTTTAATTAGGAAGTCAAAAGTGATGTTTAATAGCCATATAATTGCCCTTTCGGGTTAAATAATTACTCCCTAGGCTTCTCTATAATGATGATATTTTAATTTTTTTTTAAAGCATTATTTCTTATGCATGCTACTCGCCTGGTATCTGGTTTAAATCAGCTGCATTTAAATAGGGATGCATTTAACTTTTTTGGGATGGAAAAACAGCATGAGGTTCTTACAATGCAGTAAATACCAATTTGGTGAAGCTCATAATATTCTTCTTCTATTTTTTTATGTGTTGGAAGGTAATTACCGTAAAAATAATGCGTCTGTGTGTAATAGTGGGCTTGGTGTTGTTTTGACGAGAAAACTATTTTAAAACAGGCGAGACGCGCGTAACATCCACGACAACGCTATAGGGTGTAAATCAGTGTGCGTCGTCAAAGTAAACAGTCACACATCTTTTACAATCATGTCTTGTACCGAAGATTTCAATACTTTCCATACGCGCTTTTTCCGTAATTAAAGTAAATGAACACATATTACCAGCACTGTATGTTCTCTGAAAAAGATCCTGTGCACCATAATAACCTTTTGGGATATTAGCCTTTGGATCACATGCAGTTACACTGTTGTTTGTTTGTGTACATCTATTGTATTGTTAGTTCAATTCAAATGTTATATTATTCCATGTTGTATATTGTATTGCTTACCTGCATGTATAGTGAAATAATTTCCCCTTGCAGGATTTCATAAAGATATGTGTCATCAATGCAGCAACTTTCTCTGGCGAAAAGCTGCAGCATTAACAACAACAACATGTCAAATGATGTGTGATCTGTGTCGGTCTGTCACACAGTTAAAGCCCCACGCTGAGCTGCCGTTTGGGGGGATGAGGTGACCATGTAATCTGGAACAATGCTCAGCGGCCGGCCGGCCACCCCCACACACACACGCACACACACACACACACACACACACACACACACACACTTTTAAAGTTGCACAGCAGAGACCTACAGGCATGAAAAGAGGCCGACGGTCTCTGACATTTTTGACACCTAGCAGACACTTTGGCTCGCGCTGTGACGTCACAGCAGCCCCCAAATCACGTCAACGTCCAGCGGTTAAAAGAATACAGCCGACGCCACACGAGCGTTAGCCTCTCTGACGGTCATCTCACTGCCGGGGGGGGTCTACTTCCTCGTGCGGTTTTACTCATGAACACCACACAGGTTAATATTTGAGAATAATATGTAAAGGAAATACAGTAAACGTGTGTGAGCTCTAACGACGTCGGTGTGTTGGTTGAGTCTCGGCTGTAAACCACAACACTTGTCAAGCGAAACGGCGACGTTGGCCTTCTAATAATAAAAATAATAAAAACACATAAAAAATGGATGACGTTTTAATAACAACCACTGGGTACGTTGAGGCGGCCGGTGAGCCGTTAATGTTCGCTGCAAACGGTTATCTAAATAAACGGACCGTCGGTGCGAGCCAACAGTCCGTTCCCCCTCTGCGCTAGCTTACTCCCCAGTGCTAATGCTAAGCTAAGCTAGCCGCTCCAGAGGAGCGTCCGGCATTCACTCACCGGCGAGAGGAAGAATCCTTCGGCTGCAAAGACGACGATAAGCTCCCGATATGTCAGTTGCGTGTGGCACTCCTCGCGTAGCCATATGTCGCGAACGGTGGTACCCGTACTCCCCCACACACACAAAAACAGAGTGGTCACTGCTTCCTCTGCTTCCTTCTGGTAGCCATCTTTCCTTCAACCTCAACATCCAAATAAAAACCGAGCTCCGTCCAGGTCCCAGCGCTGATTTCTTACTCCAAACAGCATCCTCCTCCTGCGGCCACAGCCGGGGAACCCGTCGGAGAGACACGCCTGCCCTCTGGCGGACACCTTTGTTTTACACATTGTAAAAACTAAAATAAAAAAAAATATGAAATATATATATTTATTATATAGATATATTATATATATATATGTAAAATATATTTCTATGTATATATATATATATATATCATTATTTCTTATCTGTTTAAAATGGCGTGATATATATATATATATATTTGTTATCCATACATTGTAAAATATTATAAAATATGAATATATATATATTTGATATATATATAGATATATCATATCTATATATATAGATATAAATAGTTGTTATGCATGTGTTGAACAAAATTATATATTATAAATAGATCAAATATATATAGATATACTTAATGGCGTGGAATATGCATTCAAAGAATATGTATTGATGTGTGGATTATATTATATACATACACACACATATATATATATATATATATATATATATATATATATATATATATATATATATATGTGTGTGTGTAAGTATATCATTATTTATTTATGTATATATGTGTAAGTATATCATTATTTATTTATGTACAGGACTGTCTCAGAAAATTTGAATATTGTGATAAAGTCCTTTATTTTCTGTAATGCAATTAAAAAAAATGTCATGCATTCTGGATTCATTACAAATCAACTGAAATATTGCAAGCCTTTTATTCTTTTAATATTGCTGATTATGGCTTACATCTTAAGAAAACTCAAATATCCTATCTCTAAATATTACAATATTTCCTCAAACCAAGTAAAAAAAAGATTTATAACAGCAAAACAAAGTCAAACATTTGAAAATGTCCATTAATGCACTCAGTACTTGGTTGGGAATCCTTTTGCACGGATTACTACATCAATGCGGCGTGGCATGGAGGCAATCAGCCTGTGGCATTGCTTAGGTGTTATGGATGCCCAGGATGCTTCAATAGCGGCCTTTAGCTCATTTGCATTGTTGGGTCTGGTGTCTTTCAGCTTCCTCTTCACAATACCCCACACATTCTCTCTGGGGTTCAGGTCAGGGGAATTGGCAGGCCAATGGAGGACAGTAATGCCATGGTCAGTACACCAGTTACTGGTGGTTCTGGCACTGTGGGCAGGTGCCAGATCATGCTGGAAAAATGAAATCCTCATCTCCATAGAGCTTTTCAGCAGATGGAAGCATGTAGTGCTCTAAAATCTCTTGGTGCACAGCTGCATTTACTCTGGACTTGATGAAACACAGTGGACCAACACCAGCAGCTGACATGGCTCCCCAAACCATCACTGACTGGGAACTTCACACTGGATTTCAAGCAACTTGGATTTTGCTCTTCTCCAGCCTTTCTCCAGACTCTGGCGCCTTGACTTCCAAATGAAATACAACACTTGCTTTCGTCTGAAAAGAGGACTTTGGACCACTCTGCAACTGTCCGGTGCTTCTTTTCCCCTTGCAGGTGTTTCGAGTTAATTAGACGATTCAAGTGATCAGTTGAATACCCTACTAGTATACTTCTTCATGATATTCTAATATTTAGAGATAGGATATTTGAGTTTTCTTAAGCTGTAAGCCATAATCAGCAATATTAAAAGAATAAAAGGCTTGCAATATTTCAGTTGATTTGTAATGAATCCAGAATGCATGACATTTTTGTTTTTTTAATTGCATTACAGAAAATAAAAAACTTTATCACAATATAAAAATTTTCTGAGACAGTCCTGTATATATATACACATAGATATATAGCCGTATTTTTGTTTCTTGAATTCCTTTTTAATTTAAAATGAATACAATATAACGTTGGCAAGGAGCGAGGAGGCACCGAGGTTCCCTCTCCTCGTGTCACCTCCTGCAGAGAGCTCCAGGCTCTGACAATGTTAACGTTGCATCAGCGACAGGGCACTAGTTGTGTGTGTGTATGTGTCTGTGTGTGGGCGGTTTGCTTTCCTATGAGACTATAGAATCACACACCACAGTAACCTCAGGCCTTATGATCCTTCTTTCTCAAAAAGAAAACAGTTTCCTCCGTCTTTGAACGATTCAACGAAGACGTTATGATTTATATTTGTGGAGATAAACACTCGGCAGTCGGAGAGCTTTTGGTAATCTCTTGGGCACCGAAGCCTGTAATCAAAAGCTGAATCTTTTGTGTTGTTGCTCTAAGGTTCGGGGCCTGGAAATGTTCCATATTGGGAGATTGTTGCTCAATAATCAAACGATAACCTGAAAGTCGACCTTGGGATAGAAAAGTAATCAAATCTGTTTTAAGTTTTGATTCCTTGGATGATAATATTATAATACAGACACATCTATATACATATCACACACACACACATACAAATAAATAAATAAATACACAGCGATCACAACATAACCTTCCGCAGAATGTGAATGTAATAACGATTTACACAAATCCAATTTCATACTTTAACCATGTTTCATTCTCGCATAGTTTTAATTAGTTGCATCTCAAAAGACATCAACAATAAAACTTAATTTGGTTGAAAATTAAATGTGACTTAAACATACATGTTGGGTCTTCTCCGTACCACTGGTTAAGATTCTTGGTAGACGGCAGTACATCATCAGTGGCCCTGATAGTGAAGCTAGCCTTAAATGCCGCCATCTCCCACAGCTGCTGCCAGGAGATCTTCCTCTTCTCCACTCCCTCTCAAGTCATCCACTGCCCCTGCCTTGCCTGTGAAACAGTGTTTGCACACCTTCCTGCCTCCTCTTGCTGACGTACCTCCTGGACCACCAGCTTGCGTCTCTGGAACGGAGTAGCCTATGAGAATGAGAAAGCGTTGGTCGGACAGCTTCTCCTTGACGATGGAGATGCTTCTGGACTTGCTTGGCTTCATCTTCATCCGAGCCAGCTCGGTGTTATCTTGCAGCTGTCTCAGCAGCCGTACAGTGCAAGCCTTGGTCTTAGTGAGGGTGATACGGTCGTCTCACAGGCGGCAGCCGCAGCCCAGGTCTTATCAGATGTCCTCCAGCCACCCACCGAGATGCTCAAATTATCATCTCCATGGCCATTGTGAAGGCTAGCAGGGAGAAGGTGCAGCCCGCCATAATTCCCACTTCTAAATGTTGCCATGCTGTGGTGTACTCTGCTGTTGACAAGCACACCTGCACGTCCTGGAAGTAGGCCTTGACAAGGCCTGTTAGGGCTACAGGGACCCTGAAGAAGTCAAAGGCGGTCCAAAAATATACATATATATATATATATATATATATATATATATATATACATTTATAAAATGATATGTTGTTATATGTAGACGTTTATTAGTTTTAATAGTTCTGCTATTTACATGATGTTTTTTTTATGTTAAAGCGATGGAACTGATCAGTTATCAGGACCCATGATGTTGGTAGAGGTGATGGAGTCAAACCCAGAAGGAACATCGATGATCCGGTGAACCCGCAGCAGGAAGAACCTCCTGGCCGCTCGTCAAAAAAACTTTGAAAAGCAACAAGCCCGAACACAAAGCGGACTAAAGGCGATGAAAAGTGAGAGGAAACGAAACTGTAGGCCTCCGAGGAGAAACTGGATCACACTTCCAACGGAAAAGAAAGCGAGACCTGGAGAGTTTCATCTCCACGCACACACAACGTTAAAGAATTTGGTGTTTTACATAAAAACTCACTTTTATCAATCAAATTAATTGCAAAATTAATATAAAATATATTCAAGACATTGACAAGGTTAAAAATAATGATTTTTTATTGTAAATATTGATGTTGTTCTTCTTATGGTTCAAGGGAAGGCCAGTTTTATAGCTTCTCTCACCAGCA
This sequence comes from Liparis tanakae, assembly GCA_036178185.1. Classification (NCBI taxonomy): domain Eukaryota; kingdom Metazoa; phylum Chordata; class Actinopteri; order Perciformes; family Liparidae; genus Liparis; species Liparis tanakae. The sequence continues at coordinate 12,475,040 of CM070094.1, read as the reverse complement.
TAATTGTTTTCAGCTGCGCTCACATAAAAAGAGATTAAGCGTTTTGTACCGCTCCGTTGGTCTTCTAAGGTGCAGGGACGTACGGTCAGGGGAGGCAGGTGAGGTGTCACATTCTCAGCGTATAAATACACCTGCAGCTCTCTTCACAGTCTTCCGTCTTCCTTCCTGCAGGTTCCTGACGAGGCTCGGGAGGATTCTGGGGGGAAAAAACCCTCTGTTTGTCTTTTATGACTTAACGTTTCTGAAATGAAGTTTTATATTATTTTTGTAACTTTTGTTTCCGCTTTTTCATTAAAAACTGAAACACGTCGTATGAAACAGTAGCAGGAATATATTTCAGAATAAAAGCATATTTTTTTAAAGATGAGAGCACTCTGGTGCATCTGGGTGTGTAAGTTATGAACATTAAAATCTGGTTTCAGGAGCCAGCTCCTGGTCCAGGTCCAGGCCCTGGTAAATATGGGAATTATCTGACATTGCCTGTTTGAATGGTGTGTGAGAAGCTGTGAAGCCTTATCACCATTGTTGGTATTTATTTAATATTCCTTATTTATTTCTTATTTTTTCATATTCCTTATTTATTTCACATTCCTTATTTATTTATTTAATATTCCTTATTTATTTCACATTCCTTATTTATTTATTTCATATTCCTTATTTATTTAACATTCCTTATTTATTGATTTCATATTCCTTATATATTTATTTCACATTCTTTATTTCTTTAGACATTCCTCATTTATTTATTTGACATTCCTCATTTATTTATTTGACATTCCTTATTTATTTATTTGATATTCCTTATTTATTTATTTGACATTCCTTATTTATTTATTTGATATTCCTTATTTATTTATTTGATAGTCCTTATTTATTTATTTGATATTCCTTACTTATTTATACTAATTCTTTTTTATTTAACTTAATATTTCTTATTTATTTATTTGATATTCCTTATTTATTTAATATTCCTTATTTATTTATTCTAATTCTTTTTTTATTTATTTCATATTTATTTAATATTCATTATTTATTTCACATTCCTCATTTATTTATTTGACATTCCTTATTTATTTATTTGATATTCCTTATTTATTTATTTGACATTCCTTATTTATTTATTTGATATTTCTTATTTATTTATTTGATAGTCCTTATTTATTTATTTGATATTCCTTACTTATTTATACTAATTCTTTTTTATTTAACTTAATATTTCTTATTTATTTATTTGATATTCCTTATTTATTTAATATTCCTTATTTATTTATTCTAATTCTTTTTTTATTTATTTCATATTTATTTAATATTCATTATTTATTTCACATTCCTTATTTATTTATTTCACATTCCTTACTTATTTATTTCATATTCTCGCCCTCTTTCGCTCTCCCCTCTCTCTCTTTCCCTCTCTCTCCCTCCCTCTCTCTCAAGGTCCAGGTGTTGCCAGTGCTGCCGATTACCTCAGGTGTTTCCACTCTACTGATGACCCTTGGCCACGCCCACCTGCAAGGGAGAGTCTCAATGGCAGAGAGGCTGTCGTCACAGCTTCACGTCCACCATCTTCACTGTGTGGGGGTTGAAATACTGAAACGTTACGTTCACGTCCTCCAGGTGAGGAGAACTCACATTTTAAGTTTGTTTTAAATGCTTAAACTTCCTTTAAAGATTTGAATTGAATCAAGAAAACATGTTTTTTTATTATATAACATTTCTTTAATGGAGCTTAATGACAATTGGCTGTTGATTTGGCACGTGAGTAAAGAGACAAAGGATCGCCTTCAGGTCCTGAAACTCGCCCCGGGGATCTGAGGTCTGGATTCCCGCCAGAACTTCCGGCGGCGACACACATTCAACTTTCCTTTTCTCTTTTCTCTTTTCCCGTAAACGCTCCGGCGGGGAAAGTCCCGAGAGAGAACAAACAGCCAGCTGGTGGTTTACAAGAGAAACTCTCTGTCCACAGTGACCGCTGACGACCTTTGACCCCTCCAGCGACCACTGAGCAGGAGATGAAGTCCAAACATTTAAAAGGATTTTTTTATATATTTTATTATTGTTTTAGAGGACCAAAAAATTGAAAGTTTCTGCAACTGACAGTATTAGTTTTTTTAGGGGGATTTTTGACATTTAAAAAATAAATAAAGTGGAGACACACCAAGAGCTGGTGGACCCGTGAACGGACGATAGATGCTGTGAAACGATGGTAACTGTACAAATTACAAAATAATAATAACTCGCTATCTAAACACAAGTATATTCCCTTCCCTGAAAAATGTGAAAATATAAAGTATAACGGAGGGATCAGTCCTTAACTTAGCCCTTGCCGTGATGGACTGCTTTTTTTTTCTTTTTTCTTTTCTCTTTCCCTTTTGGGAAATTTTCTCGGAGGCCCTCTACCTAGGAACAGGAGAGGCTTTTCCTTCCAAGCTAGACTTTCCTTCTAGCTTAGTTAAGGGTCATTTCAGGACCTCAGCCTTGGAATCTATGTTATTGTGTTTTTTGTTTTATTGTGTGAACATGTTCTTGATCGTTGTATCTTCTGGGAGTAAATCATTTGAAATGTGTTTAAGCATAAGGAGGCATCACTTAATCTATGGCTAGTGACAAGATTAAAATAGTTTCCTACAATGTTAACGGGCTGTTGAATCCAATCAAACTCTCTAAAATTCTATCTAAAATGAAGGAGAGGGCTCATGTGGTATATTTACAAGAAACCCACTTAAATGATAAGGAGCATGAAAAACTGAAGAGACTGGGCTTTACGGACTTGTTTTTCTCATCATATAAGCTAGGACAGTGTTTTTCAACCACTGTGCCGTGGAAAAAAAATCATTTTTTACATACTGTCACTTCATTGGTGAAAAAATAGCCAACGTGTGTTTGTGTGTGTGTGTCGTCGCGTTGTTGGTGGTATGAAGCCTGAGCCTTGTTCCTGAACGCCTATGACAAATCACGAGCGCCTAAGGCCCCCCCCCCCCACTGAGCTAGGACATAGGAGAGGAGTAGCCATTCTCATTTCTAAACAGGTCAATTTTGAAAAGATATCTGAACTCAAAGATAAGGAGAGTAGGTATGTTTTAGTTAAGGGAGATATAGATGGAAATATAATAACTTTACTCAATATATATGCACCTCCGGGAAGTGATATGGGATTTTTTCAAAAGATAATTGATATCATAATAACAAAAACAGAAGGCCTATTAATATGTGGGGGGGATCTTAATATCCATCTTCAACCACAACTTGATTCTTCAAGTGGAAAAACGTATGAAAAAAAATCTCTACATAGAAAAGTCAACACACTTTTCAAGGATGTGGGACTTATTGATATATGGAGAGAACTGTTCCCACAAAGAAGAGATTACACCCACTACTCCGCCCCTCATTCCACTTACACAAGAATAGATTATTTTATAACATTTGGGAGGGATAGAGATAAAATACAAATGTGATATTGGGACAATTGATTTGAGTGACCATGCACCTATTTATCTAATGGTTGACCTTGACCGACCACCCCAAAATACTTTATGGAAACTAAACTCTGGCCTACTCAATGACCCTTGTTTCAAACAAGATATTAGAAAAGAAATGAGTGTCTTCCTAGAATTTAATGATAATGACGAGGTCTCACCTCTTATATTGTGGGATACTATGAAAGCGGTTTTAAGAGGAAAAATTATAGCAATAGTTTCACATAAGAAAAGGGAAAAAAAAGGCTCTAGAAGAACTTCAAATACGACACCCTAGAACAAAGGAGATCCAAAACAAACTAAGTGAGATTCATGAAGCATTTGAATCATTTTACAAAAAAATGTATACAAGAATCCCAGGAGGAGACATAGCCCAGATTGATACTTTCTTGAACACTCTGAACGAAGAGCAAAACCAAGAGCTAATCGCTGAGATAACAGAAAGTGAACTGCAAGCGGCAATTAGCAGACTCAAAGTTGGTACGGCTCCAGGTTCTGATGGTTATACAGCTGAGTGGTACAAGGAGTTTAAAAATGACTTGATTCCTATCATACTTCCTACACTAAACTGGGTCCTGGAAAAGGCTCAAACACCACCTAGTTGGAAGGAGGCCATTATCTCGGCCATTCCAAAGGAAGGCAATGCCCAAACGGAGTGTGCGTCCTACAGACTAATATCTGTTTTAAATATAGATTATAAGATGTTCACTTCTATTATGGCCAGAAGACTTGAAAAGTTTATGACTTATCTGATCCACAATGATCAGACAGGTTTCATACACCAATGTCAAACACAAGACAATATATGAAGGACGTTACATGATTGATCATATAGCAAAAAACTAATTGGAAGCAATAGTAATTAGTATAGATGCTGAGAAGGCTTTTGACTCTGTCAATTGGGATTTTCTTTACAGAACTCTTCATAGATTTGGTTTCCATGCCAGGATTATAAAAACCTTACAATCACTATATAATGCTCCTACTGCAAGGGTCAAGGTCAACGGTTATTTATCAAATAGGTTTACCCTGGAAAGGGGTACAAGACAGGGCTGTGCATGGTCACCAATATTATTTGCACTTTTCCTTGAACCACTAGTCCAACATATAAGACAAAACAAAGAAATAAGAGGCATTCAACTTGCGGAAAGAGAGCATAAGCTAGCCTGCTACGCAGATGATGTACTAGTTTATCTTAGCCAGCCAACACACTCCGTGCCCCAGCTGATGCTGGCACTTGAGAAATATGGGCAATTATCAGGATATAAGGTTAACGTGGGTAAAACCCAAATGTTATCATATAACTATAATCCAATATCAGAAATTGAGAGGAAATACCCATGGTCATGGCAAGCAAAATCCCGTAAGTACCTAGGCATAACTATCCCAAAAGATCTGTCAAAACTATCAGAATATAACTACTCACCAATAAACAAAAACATCAAAGAAGATATCACAAGATGGAACCTCGTACCTTTCTTTAGTTTCAGTTCAAGAATACAATCTATTAAAATGAACATATTACCCAGATTGTTATATCTATTTCAAACCCTACCCATAGAAGTTACTCAGAGCCAGCTTAATGAATGGGACAAGATGGTGTCAAGATACGTGTGGCAAGGCAAGAGACCAAGGGTTCGTCTCAAAACACTGCAGTTAGTAAAGGAGAAGGGAGGATGGGGTCTGCCATCCCAAGAGCTATAATATGCTGGTGTAATCCTTCATATGAGGCACAGTGGAAAGACATTGAAGAAAAGAAAAATCCCATCCCAATACAAGCAATCATAGCTGATTCTAAACTGCAACAATACATAAACAGTTCTGATAATCCATGGGTGAAAGTGACCCTTAAAATGTGGAAAAATATCATTAGAGAATACAAACTTGAAGGAGATCTACTGTGCCTTAAATGGTGTGGATATGACTCGGATTTTACACCAAATAAAATGGACACCAGATTCAAAAAAATGGAGAGATACTGGAATAACTGCTTTATGCAATATTATCAAGGGAAACAAACTGTTTAGTTTTGAAATGACTAAAGAAAATTATCTTTTGGAGAAACAGGACTTCTTTAGATACTTACAGTTGCGGCATTTTGTCAATGAAAAAGTTAAAAAGGTAACAGAGGTAAACTCTGGTTTTATAGAACTGTTTAAAAGACCATATAAATCAAATTGCAATAAAGGGGCAATATCAGCCATATATAAACGCTTTCTAGAGCTTAAAACTCATTCAACAGCATACATTAAAGCAAAATGGGAAAAGGAATCTGGGATAGATATTTCTGAGGAAGAATGAACATTAATATGGGGGTACCAATTGAAATGTACCAGTTCAATGAGCTGGTGAGAGTTTAACTGGGAAAATTACATAAGATATTTCATTACACCATCTCAGACATCTCACTATAGCGATACCACTCATGAATGCTGGAGAAAATGTGGACACCAAAGCGCAATTATCACATCTTCTGGGACTGTCCCATCATTAAACACTTCTGGAAGGCGGTACACAATACTTAACAGGACATCTTTCGCGAGGACATCCCTTTGGACTTTAAGATTCTGTACCTTGGAAATTTACCTCAGAGTTGGCCGAAAGGGGACAGACTCTTGATTAATGCATTGCTGGTGGCCAGCAAAAAGTCTGTTACTAGAAAATGGTTACTACCAGAGTGTCCTACAATTACATCTTGGAGAGACATCGTAACGGATATCTACAGAATGGAGCAGATCACAGCTCATGTCAATCAAAGAACAGAAACATTTCTTAAACACTGGCAAAAGGGGTGCAACTATGTCACAGAAATAGAGACTGTATTTCTTTACTCTATGGAAAATGATTTCTCCCTGCTTTATTTATTATTATTAGTTTTGTTACTATGGTATTGTTTTTGTTTCTTTATTTGCATGTTTTTTTCGTTGTTTTTTTTCCTCTCTTTCTTTTTGGCCTGTACTTCTCTATGTACAAAGAATCTGAAAAATTGAAATATGTGTATGTGAGATTTTGAACACTAATAAAATACAAATTAAAAGAAATAAAAATAATAAAGTGGCTGAACTCCTCCTCACTGGTAGTTTATATTGGTGTGTGTGTATACGTGGTAATATTTAGGGATTTAAAAAAATACTTATGAGTTAAACTCTTAAAAATAATTGAACTCCGCTTTTCCAGTCATGTTACAAATAATTAAAAATATATTTATGAAATAATAAAATAAAGAAAAAAATAATTTATTTATAAACAAAATGTTGAAATATTTTTTGGGAAAAATGTGTAGGAACAAAAAAAAAAAAATCTTTTTAAAAATAAGAATGTATATAAAATAAAATAAAATAAAATACAATAAAAAACAATTAATGAAAAAAATGTTTTAGAGCCTTCAGCCGGCATATAAAGCGGCTGATCTTAGGTTTATTTTATTATTTTTAAAGTGTTGCTTTATTTTGGTTCCATCTTACTTTTGTGCAAACTTGTTGTTTTTATATTGTGTAGCACTTCGTAACCATGTGCGATACAAATAAATTAATTTTATTATTATGATAATGAGGCCCGCGCCTTGGTTTCCTGTGAGAGGCAGAATGTCGTCACGACTTCCCGAGCCAATCAGAACCTCAGGAGGGTTGAACCTTCAAGACAGCGCTCAGGACAAAATGACACGAGGAGCCGCGTGTGATCACATGAGCGCTTTGTTATTGAACATCCATAATAGTTTTATAATGTCGTACGTACACGTCACACAGCCGGAGAAGGTATTTACAGACAGGAGGGAAGGAAGGAAAGGAAGGAAAGGAAGGAAAGGAGCCACAACGTCTCTCTGGGTTCCATCACGTCTGAAACTAAAGAATATACTCGCTCTCTGTATTTCACATTATTAAATCTGTATTAACATTCACACGCGTGGAGCTCTGCAGGATTTAAATATATGTACATTTTAAATTGCATGAAATTAAATATATACATGAAAATAATAAAAGCTGTACAATAATGCAACGAAAGAAACTTCTTAACCAGGTGAAATTATATCGTGAAGTTTTTCAAAAACTACACAGAAGCATTCATTGAGTTAATAAATGCACACGGACTTCGTTTAGCGTTGTATATGTGAAGTATTTAGATTTATACTCATCATGTCATCGCGTCACATGATACACAAAATATAATGAGACAAATATGTTCGACGTTCTCCTTAAGGCATGGATGAGATCATTTACTCTAAATGAGCCTCAGCGCCTCCTCGAAGGCTCCACCCGGCTCCTCGGCTTTCATTGGACGTCCTTAAATTAAATAAATGAACATAAGTTATGCATTTACAGTTTGTGACCATCACGTGAACATGTGGACCAAAACAAACTGGACTGTGTGTGTGTGTGGGGGGGGGGGGGGGGGGGGGGGGAGAGAGAAGTTACTGTGAGGAACCTTCACGGGGTGTTGTTTCTGGCGCCCCCTTGTGGACTAGTGCAATACTGTCGCTGAGCACTAGGGTCCCTTTAGGAAACCTCCACTGTTTGACAGTCTGGTCCTGGTTCAGGAGGAGGAGGAGGAGGAGGAGGAGGAAGAAGAGGAGGAAAAAGAGGAGGAGGAGGAGGAGGAGGAAGAGGAGATCCAGGTCCGAGGCTGCAGGTGAAGCCGGATGTGGGTCTAGTCTACGGTGGACTGGTCTCTGCTGGAGTCTGAGCAGAAGGAGGTTCTGGTGAACCTGCTTGCTGTCATCTGGTCTCTACAGAATCAGACCCGGTGGCTCCGATGAGGAGCTTCAAGAAGAACTCTATAGAACCAGACCACCTTCTCTCTGGTGCTCTGTTTACTGATGGAGGTCTAGAGAGGACCAGGACTAACTGAGGTCTAGAGGACCAGGACTAACTGAGGTCTCTAGAGGACCAGGACTAACTGAGGTCTAGAGGACCAGGACTAACTGAGGTCTAGAGGACCAGGACTAACTGAGGTCTCTAGAGGACCAGGACTAACTGAGGTCTATAGAGGACCAGGACTAACTGAGGTCTCTAGAGGACCAGGACTAACTGAGGTCTAGAGGACCAGGACTAACTGAGGTCTCTAGAGGACCAGGACTAACTGAGGTCTAGAGGACCAGGACTAACTGAGGTCTCTAGAGGACCAGGACTAACTGAGGTCTAGAGGACCAGGACTAACTGAGGTGGTTCAGGACCAGTTGAAGGTTCCTCACAGTAACTTGAGATAAAGACACACAGCTGGAGGATGGGAGTAGATCTAAATTCCAGTGTGGTTATTTCTACTCTTCCATATTAATCATATTAATAATAATAGAGGAGCGTCTTTGGGTTTCATGCACTCGGTATGAAGTGGACTAGTTCTATTCTGCATGCTCAGTCTGCATGAGCATGTAAATCCTCTCTCCTGCGCACTGATCCGCGGGTTGACCTTTGACCTTTGACCTCACAGCCGTCCGCCCTCGGTGACGTAGGTGACGTAGGCGACGGGCACCAGGCCGCGGGCGCCGCCCAGCGAGCACAGCAGCCATTCGGCACCGGGCCCCCGGCTGAGGACCCGCAGCACGTCGCCCTGGCCGAAGCTCAGCCGGCCGGGCTCGGTGGCCAGGTGGCGGCGCAGGGCCCGCACCTCGCTGAGGGGGAGGAGCCTGTCATTATGATATTATTATATTATTATACTTTATTAAAAAGGAGATCATTAGTTGGTTCTTCTCACCATGGAGACGGTTGTCTGGCTTCAGTCGGCGGTGGGGGGGCCGTCTGGGTCTGGGTGAGTGCCGCAGGAGGCTCCGCCTTCTTGCCGCCTGCTCCAATAGTCTGAACCACGAGGTCCAGAACCGACCGGTCCAGAGAGAACCAACCGGACGGCGGCCTGAGAGAGAATGACATCACATGACCATCAGGTACTAAGAAGATTTTAAACTAGAGACTGAGACATGAGGAGTCGCCCCCTGATGGTCAGGAGAGAGAATGCAGCTTTAACACATGAAGCATAGACTTCTATACAACCAGAGGAGTCTCCGTCTGGTTATATAGAAGTCTAGACCTCAGACCATAAACTCATGTTCATCATCTTCCTCACCTGGTCTTCTGAGTTGGCTCTGCCCTCGTAGGGGAACCGACGTTGGCTCCAAATAGCCGGCCCCAGCGCGGACCCTGTGGGGGGCTCTCCTCCTGGGTACCCCCCGGGGGCCTGACCTCCTTCTCCTGGTTCAGGACCGAGTCCGGCGGGCTGCCCATCCACGACGGCCTCCCCCCGGACCCAGCTAACTCCCCGCCGGAGCTCCTGTTCCTTTGCCCCTCCCCTTCTTGGCTCGACTCCGCCCCCTCCACCACGCCCTCCCTGGCGGGCGGAGGCTGGTTCTGCCGCCTCTCCGACGGCCTCCTCCTCTTCTCCGTCTTGACAAACTTTGAGCCCTCTGCCGATTGGTCGATGTAGACCTGGGAGGACTGCATGAGCTGGTACCACCAGCCCGCCTGGCGCTCCTGCCGCTGCCGCCCCTCCTCCGCCACATCCCTCTCCTTCTCCTTCTCCTTCCTCCCGACCTTCTCTTCACCGTCTCCTTGGCTCTCTTGTCCCACACCCTTCATCCTCCGCCCGTTCATCCCCCGCTCCGTCCACAGATCGACCTCCGTCGCGGTCGCCCCCTCGCTCCTCAACCTCGGCTTTGCTCCCTCCGCCCCAGTGCCGACTCCTTCCGTCCTCGGCCACGTTCCCTCCCTCCTCAGCCCCTCCCTCCTCAGCCCCGGCCTGTCCCGCCTCGCCTCCCCCCCGGCAGAGGAGTCCCTGACCATGTCGCTGACCGTGGCGCCCCACCCCCTCATGAGCTGGAAGGTGGAGCGTGTCGCTGTCGACCGCTCGACGACGGAGGAGGAGCACAGCTGCTCCTTGCGGCGGAGGTGCTCACGGCCCTTCTGGAGGAGGCGCGGCTCGAACAGCAGGTCCAGGTCGAAGGGGAGGAGCGACAGCGGCTGCAGCAGGAGGAGGAGCTCCCGGAAGAGCGGCTGGCACGCCCCTTGAGACAGGGGCAGGAAACCCCACGCGTTGTAGTGCGCCGCTATGATGTCTGAGGGAAGAGATGTGACGCGGTGAGGAGGAAGACATCAAATAAATAATAAATAATATAAATAAATAGAAGTCTGACCTTCATGTGTGTAGAGATGATTGAACCAGAACTCCAAAGATTTGAGGCTGAAATGGAAGCAGAAGAAAATAGTATTTTTCCTTAAAGAGCTAAAAATAATAATCAACAGCCTCTAAAGTTAATACGTCACCAGGCAGTAAGAAATCGAAGCCTCTCAAAGTAAACATCTAGACTAACGGGGGTACTGTTGGTGGGGGGGCAGCTGGCAAATCTGAATGTTTTCTTTTATCTCTGGTTTTGGTCTCAACCGACTAAAATAAGAAAAGTGAGAGAAACATGCTTTAAAGCTCTTTAAAGTTCTTTAAAGCATCATTGGCTAACATAATTAATGTACAATAGAGAATAGATCACTCCATAGTTATACTTTGTTCTTGAAGGTCCTTTGAATGACCTTTGAATGACCCCTAAAAGGACCTTTGAAGGACATTTGAACAGATCACTCCCTAGCTATACAATTTTTTCAGTCTCTTTGTTGTTGTTGTTTATCCTGTTTTACACTTCTTAATATGGAGAACAAAAAATACTATTATCTAATGAAATCTACAGGTGCAATGTCAATAATCTGAAAGACATCTGTACATGTCTAATTGATGCCTACTAAAAAATATGACAAAAATCGAAATAAAGCCGTCATCGTTAATATCAGTAAAAAACGGTAAAACGCCGTCATCCAAAAGACTCACTTGAGGAGGCCGATGACGAAGGCGTTGAGTCTCATGCTGTGGCTCGTGAGCTCCGAGTACTGGCTCACCTTGGAGAACAAGCTGTGAAGGACACGGGTGGAGGGACCTGAAGGAGGCGGAGGGAGGAAGAAGCATCGTCAACACGAGCACTCAAAAACGGCGAACGGCGGCCATTGCTGCAGCCATTTTCAAGCCCTCACCCAGCTGCGTGGAGGCCTCCGCCAAGTTCCAGGGCCGACAGCGCCGCTGGCCGATGATCAGGTCCAGCACGTGGGCCTTCAGGCCGTCCTGCAGCATCTGGTGCAGGGCCGGGCACAGGTACTTCAGGATCAGGTGCCCCACGTTGGGGCTCACCCAGCTGTTCCCCAACTTGGCCTGGAGGGAGGGAGGGGGGGAGGGAGGGAGGGGAGGGAGGGGGGGGTTACATGTTCATAGATTTCATATTCACTTTCCCATTTTGTTCTCCGGCTCACATGCGTAAATATATTTGTGGGCGTGGCTTACTCCTACCTTCACATCCGGGTCTCGACTGGTGCCAAAGTGCGCCACGATCAGATCCACCGCCGTGTTCACGGCTTTCACCAAACCTGGAGCAGTTAGAGAAGGAGGAGAGTTGTGTTGAGCCTCCTCTTCAGCTTTTACTTTCTATCAAAGATATCATTAAGACACTTCAAAGAGACCCGATGAAGCTGCTCACTAAGCGACCTGAAGAGGCCTCGAAGGACTTGTACATTTTAGTTTCGTTAAATCTCTCTCTGTTGTTATCTTTTTGTCTTTCTTACGTCAATGAAGGTTGGCTACATTGTACACACACACACACACACACACACACACACACACACACACACACACACACACACACACACACACACACACACACACACACCTCTCTTCTGCATCAGGTCCACTGAGACCTGGGAGGAGGAGGAGGCGCTGCAGGAGGAGGAGGTGGACGGGTCGGGGGAGAGGCAGAACTCCTCGGGGGGCTTCTCGGTCAGGGAGAAGTAGTCCGGCAGGAAGTCGCTGTAGATCTGCTGCAGCTTCGCTGATTGGCCCGCTGCTGACACACACACACACACACAGGTGATCAGACACACACACACACACATATATATATATATATATACACACACACACACATGTCTTGAAACTACAAAAACACCAAGTGTTCAACCGTTGAGCCGTCCCAGTGCGAGGGGGGGGGCGGAGGGGAAGTCGAACACATTCCTCCTGGCGGGTCGCGGTCCCGCCCCCCTCCCGGGTTCTGGCCCCGCCCCCCTACCGGGTTCCGGGGGGCCCTCCGAGGACCTCTCCAGTCCCAGAGGGTTCCGCCGGCGGTACTCCCTCCACTTGAGGGCCTGGGGGGAGAGGTGGTGCGCTGAGGGGGGAGGAGTTATGTATGGGCGTGGCCGAAGGAGGTTAAAAGGGTGGAGGAAAGGAATATGTATGTGTGCGTGGGAGGAAAAAGGAGCAGGAGGTGGAGGAAGGGCAGGTGGGAAGGGGGGAAAGGTAAAGGAGGAGATTTTTGGTCCACGCATGAAGGGAGAGAAGAAAGAGAAAAGGACAAGAGTGAATTCACCAACAAGGAAACGTGAAGAGCAGCGAATACAGAGGACAGAAAAGATGGCCGCAGGTATAAAATTAAAAAGAAACGCGAAGGAAACGGTAAAGAAAAGTGTGAGTAGAGTCCACGAAGAACCGAAGAGCGAGAACATCAGAACCACAATTTTGAAAACTTGGAGGTTGAGTATCAACGCAAAGACGACGATCTCATTGGTAGAAACTACAAAGCGTCCAGGACTCACATCTGGAGGGTTTTTGCCGCTTTAACTCGAATAAATAACTTGACGAGAAAAGTGTTTTGTGTCCTTTTTTTATTACCTTTGCATTTTGCGGAAGGTTATGCTTTGATCGCTGTGTATTTATTTATTTATTTATTTATTTATGTGTGTGTGTGTGTGTGTGTGTTATTCGCATAACTCAAAAAGTATTAAACCCAATTGCGTGGAATTTGGTGGGATGATTGGTTATTATCCGGGGACCATTTGATTCGATTTTGGGATCGATCGGGTCAAAGGTCAAGGTCCTAAAAAGGTCAACATCTTCTTTTTACCATAGCATGGTTGATTCTTATCCAATTGGCAACTAATGCCAACATGTTCACATGACATCAAGCTCCCCACTCTCATGTCAAGTACCAAGACAGCCGAGTGCCCGTTCTAGTTGCATATATTTTAAAACAAAAGGGTTTTAGGGGACTAAGAAAAGTATGTGTTAGATTACAAGGCATTGTTTATCTTTTTAAATAAAAAGTAATATAAACGTTATTGATGATAATGCACAATATCACGTACAGGGATCAAAGATAAAGTTTGTAATATTTGTTTTGTATGTAAAAAGGAAAAAAATAAATTAAAGATAAACAAATAATAACAAAGGCTAAATATCAGCCTGTCTCCTTCCTGCTGGATGCTTCGTTGACAACCTACCGTGATGCGTTCGGGCTCCCGGTGCTTTGCTCTCCTCTCCGGGTTTCCCAGACTCTGCGCAGCCCAGCGGGCTCAGCGTGTCGCCATGGAAACAGTGGCCCTGCACCGCTGGCAGCATCTGTGGCTCCGCCCCTCTCTTCGCCCCCAGGGACGGAGGCGGAGCGGTCGAAGCCCCTCCCTGCTTTGCCGAGAGCGGGCAGGAGGGGCTGTGCGGGGTGCAGGTGGAGCAGGACCCGGAACTGGGCGGGGCCTGGAGCCGCACCGGGGAGTAGCTGCCGAGGGGCGAGGGGCGGACCGACCCGGGCGGAGGGGGAGGGGCAGCCACGGTCCCCTGGTGGTACCTGGGCACAATTTCTATTGCATCGCCACCGTCCTCCGTCTCTGGGTCTCCAGAGCCGGAGCCGGAGCCGGAGCCGGAGCGGGCCTGCATCCCGGAGACGTAGCCCGAGAGCAGGGGCAGCTGGGGCTTGGCCTGCGGGGGTCTGGAGGCAAACTGGTGGTGGAAGGTGAAGGGCTGGATGGGGAGGCTGGTGGGCCGCTGGTCCTTACTGTAGCGGAGCACTGAGGGGCCGCCGTCTGAGGACGCCGAGAGGCCCCCTGGACCAGAACAGGAGAGCACAAGAACAAAAGAACCGGGTCAACCACAACCCCCATAAATAAATAAACCGTCATGGATTAGAATACATTTATTTGATGTACCTAATGAAGAGGCTATACCGAGTAGAGGGTGACAACACATGTCCTGCTCCAGTTCTTTTATTTAGAGGTACAACTAAACAGTCATTTGCAGATCACTTTTAATCACCTGCAAATTCATAAATGTAAAACTTAAGATTTGTGATTAAATTAATATATAATAATAAGTCTTCATGGATATTCAGTAAAAACATTTCAGTGCACAGACTTACATCAGGTTACAAAACAACAGCAGAGCATCTGTTGAACTGAAAGCCGATGACCGTGAAACATGAACATCATTTACTTATTGATATACAAAAAGTCCAAGTCGAAAACTTCCAAAAGCCTTCCTTTAAACTGAAAGTCCAAATCCAAAAAGATGAGGTCACATGACACAGAAAAACTGTCCAGTCATGAGTCGCACGCACGCACACACACACACACACACACACACACACACACACACACACACACACACACACACACACACACACACACCAAAACCTGAAGGCCCTGCGTCAGGAGCGACACCGCCGAGGAGAAGTCTTTTTTTCCTGCATTCCTTCAGTCAGTCTGTCTGTGTGTCTGTCTGTCTGTGTGTGTGTGTATTCTCCGATCTAGTGCAGCAGGAGGACTGAGCGCGTGACGTAGACAATGTTGCGCAATATGTTTTGCCGGCCTGCTGCTGTCACCTGAGCCGGGTGCGGTGACGTCTCTCGGCCACAGAGGGCGACAGAGAGCTGCTGCAGGAACACGAGGAGGGAGGAGGGAGGAGGGAGGCCAGCAGGCCTGAGCTCACACTGTGGATGCAGGATGGAAACGCTTGCTCCGTCTCTCCGTCTATCTTGCTCCGTCATCCCTCTGATTGCCCCCCCCCCACCTCCCTATTCCTCTCTTTTCCTCTCCACACCCTCCTTGTCTCTCTCCTCTCTCCATCTCATTAGATCTTCCCTGCTCATTATATTTGTCCTCCTTTGCAGCCCCGTGCTTAGCATCATTAGCTGCAGCCGGATGAATAATAGATGCACTCGTGCTACCTACACAGGTGCATTCTGGGAAGAAGTCTGTATTCACGATATTACATTAAAAGGTGAGCGGGCTTTAAGGGCTTGCAGATTCAGAAATCTCTATTAAATCACTTCTTAAAAATACAGACACAGCGTTTATTATATTATTATTATGATGGTACAGATTCTTTTTACTGTTTCTTCTAAAAAATAAAAAAGTTAAAGCGTACGAGAGCATGAGAAGGTCCTCTTTATGGTGTGGATTTTATTGTATTTAATTGACATAAAAAACATGGTAATCGGGACCTGAAACAAAACTATCATTTAGTGCTTTTCTCTATTTTTAGAGGAGAATATTCAGTGGAATCAGCCAAAGCGGAGTAGTTTGTTAACAGCTTAATAAATTGCAGATAAAAAGAGAATTGTATGTGGTCCTGGGATATGTTAAAGCTGCATTCTCTCTCCTGACCACCAGGGGGCGACTCCTCTGGTTGTATAGAAGTCTATGCTTCATGTGTTAAAACTGCATTCTCTCTATTAAGCTCCTGTAACCATGTCCGACCTTCCTTTGTCTTGTGGGATGCGTCCCGCCTCCAGACACACACACACATGCACACACACACACACACACACACACACACACACACACACACACACACACACACACACACACACAGCTCAGAGGGGAGGAGGGGTTCCATCTCCTCGCTCACCAGATTGTTATTCAGAGCACGCCTGTCCCACTTCAACCCCTTCAGCGTCACACGGACACGGCATCACCCATATCCACAAGGAACAGACACTCAGAACAAAATGTTTATTGTTGCAATGTTTGTTTGTTTGTTTGTTTAAGATTCTATGGGTTTGGGAAGTAATATGTTTTCTTCAAGGATTCATCCCCTGGTGGTCAGTAGAGCAAATGCAGCTTCAACAAATAAAGCATAGACTGCTATAAAACCAGAGAAGTTGCCCCCTGGTGGTCAGGAGAGAGAATGCAGCTTTAAGACAAGAAGCATAGACTTCTAAACAACCAGAGGCGTCGCCCCCTGGTGGTCAGTAGATTCCATTGATATACAAAAGGTCACGTAAAAAAGAAATCCTAATAAAAATATGTTTGTCCTTGGGAGTCGGTGGAGACCAAAGTAGAGCAAATCAAATAAGAAATGTTTATATTTTGACTTAATAGCATTAAGTCAAAATATAAACATTTCTTACGTTGCCGTGAGAGTGGGAGGCGACGTACCTTCGGCCTTGGTGCGGGGCTCTCTCGCCCCCTGCAGGTGGCGCTCGGCGCTGCCCTGACTGTAACACCTGGTGAAGGGAACGGGCGACAGGCTCCGGCAGTTCGCCTCCGAGCGCCGCTCCGCGATGGGAGAGAAGTCCAGGGAGGAGGAGTGGGCGGAGTAAGCGGAGGAGAAGAAGGGGTCACCCGTCGTTTTCAGCGGCGGCGAACCCCCAGAGCCGCCGTTCCTCCGCTTGCTTCTCGCGATCTCCGCGAAGGAGGTGACCCGCGGGGCCGCCGGGGTCGGCGCCGTGGCGGCGGCGGCGCCCTCGCTAAGCCGGACGGGGCAGCTCAGCATGCGCTCCAGCGCTCCGAGGCGGCGGAGGGGCGGAGACTCGTCCAGGTTGCGGTCGTAGCTGCGAGAGCGCTGGCGGCTCCCCGGCGCCGCGGGGGGGGAGACGTTGACGTGCACCTGGCCTTGAATCGCGGCGCCAGGGGGGGCCTGACGATCCTTCTTCTCCTCCTCTTTCTCCTCGTCCTCGTCAACACCGTCATCTCGCTGAATGAGGAGGAATGAAGTCAGATTACTAACCGCGTTCAGAGGTCAGATTACTCATCTGCTGATTGGCATGTGGAACCGTAGCTCCTCCCATCAGGGTGTGAATGGGTGGCTCTGTGATTAATATCCTTCTACATGACTAAATAACCCCAGACATGGTGTCAGGTGACCCCAAACAGTGGCTGTGATGTAAATGAGGCAGACCAATACCTGGGTCATGGCTTTTTAAAGACTGTGTCGATGTCTCGGGACTTTGGGCTGTTAAATAAATGTAATGTCATTGATCCTGTTGCGTGGGACCCTCAGTGGACCTGAAACAAGCCGATAAGCACATCTGTGTATTATATTGATCTCCATGTTCTTCCCAGTACTGCATTACAGGCCAATTTAAACAGCATTGTTTAATTCTCAAAATAATATATTTTAATTAATCTAACAATATATATGGAAACGTAGTGGCCGAAGGGTTAGGGTAGTAGTGGCCGAAAATACAATATTTGTTGTATGTAAAAACAGTGTGTTAATATTTTATACATTTCCAATTTAATTGTAATTAAAGTTTTACATTTTTTTTAACGATTTTAGATGTATTATTTACGCGAGCCAATCAGAGCAGACATGGCTATTAAAGAGACAGGCGCAACCATCTTGTGACCATCTCACTCAGTGCGTTTACATGACGGTATAATTTGAATCTTGCTTTAGTCAGACTATGCTATCTTTGGGGGGGGTCTGCTATTATCCCAGTATACATGGCAGTGAGTAATTCGAATCATTGGCTGAAAACATGTCACCTCCGATACGACAGGTGGCGCTGTTTTCACTACAACTCCTGTTGTGTAGCACATTTCCTTTTTTTGATTGGCTGATAAGCGCCACGTCACAGCACAACTCCAGGAAGTGTTTGTTTTCCCCACGGGGAGAGCGGCGGGGCCAGCTTATGTTGTCGCTGCGGCACATTAACACATTAAATAGCCGAGAGTTGTTTTCAGCGTGAAGAAATACGATGTGTGGCGGGAGTGCAGGAGTTAAGACCGAACTGTGTGACACTTGAGAGCCCTGCAACTCGTTGCGATGCTCGTGGTGATACTCGTTGCGCTTGCGTGCGCATGGGCAAAGACGCAAAGTCTGGTTCCTAATCCAATTCACTGCTACATGCCGCGATGGTCGGATTATCAACCGCATCGGATCGAGTTATCCAGGGGTGTTAATCGGACCGTACTCGGACCGCACATAGTCGAACAAAGGTGTTTACATGAAACGGATAATTTGATTTCTGTCCGACTAAGCCAGTTATTCGAATGCATGTAAACACACTGACTGTTATATATTGTAGGCAGGGGAAAAGATCCTCCACTCACCCTGGATGACTCTGCATCTTCGTCCTCTTCCTCTACCTCATCCTCTTCCTCCTCGGCCCTCTGCCGGAACAGGAAGTACTGGTTGGGCTGGGTGGGGGTGGGGCTGCCTTTGCTGTGCTCGTCGGAGCAGCTGTTGACGGAGGAGCCGGCGGGGCTCGGAGACGACTGGGCCGACAGGTCGCAGGTGACCAACTTGTAGTAGTTCTGGGTGGCGACCACCAGCCGCGCCTGGCTCTGCAGACAGGAAGCCAGGTCTCCGGACGAGCCGGAGTGTGGCGGCTGGTGGTAGGAGTTGCAGTTGGCGTCGAGGTCCAGCGCCCCCTGGTGCTCGGCGGCGCACGAGCAGCCGGAGGACGTGGACAGGTGAGGCTCGCGGGCGAGCGGGACGCCCGACTGCGAAATTGGCGGTTCCGTCGGGGAGGTGTGGAGGTCCAGGTAGAACGCCCCCGCCGTCGTGGAGTTTCGCTCGAGATCGGAAACAACCGTGCCATTGAGGTTGGCGTGCCCGGACGGCGGCGGCGGCCTCTCCGGAACGCCGTTGTTCATCTTGTTGAAGATGGCGCTGAAGTTCACCAGCACGCCGTCCGAGCTGTTGCAGGAGGAGTCGCTGCCGTAGCCCCGCGGGCACTCCGAGAAGGGCTCGGGGAAGTGGCGAGGGTAGAGCCGGGAGAGCGCGCAGCAGGAGCAGGAGGAGGAGGAGCTTCGGCCACACCTCATGGGGTGGTCCTCCTCCTCCTCGCCGTCCTCGCCCCAGTCCTGCTCGCCACAGTCCATGGACATGTTGGAGCCGCTGCTGCTGTGGCGCAGCTGGCTGTCCAGTCCCAGGATCTCCAGGTCGGAGGTCATCGCCGCCCTCAGGGGGCGCCGGGCGCTTCCACCGCCACCCGCCGACCCGTCCAGGAGGAAGGGCTCTCCGGCGAAACCGAGGTCGTGCAGATGGAAGGGGAGCATCCCTTTGTCGAGGGCGGACGAGTCAGTGTCGCTGTGCAGGTGGAACGAGGAGTCTTCGAGGTAACCACTTAGGTTGTCGCCATCCTCCTCCTCCTCTTCGTCTTCTTCTTCTTCTTCTTCTTCATCATCTTCTTCATTCTCCGTGTTCAGCAGGAACGGATTGCGACGCAGCGGGTTCCTGTTCCTCGGCTTGGCCCTGGGCAGCGTGTGAGCGTTGATCGTCAAGCCGCCGCCGCCCCTCCCCCTCTCCTTGCCCCCGCCGGTCTGGACCAGGCTGCTGTAGAGCAGCGCCTCCCTTTGGAGGACGTCCCTCTCGGGGAGCGACGTGGTGCGGCTCAGGCCCAGGTTCTCCAGAGAGATGCCGCAGCCGCCGCTCTGCCGTCCGCCGGACACCTGGCAGTGCACCAGGGGGATGTGGTGCACGATCAGGGTCTCGCCCGACAGCTTGGGGGGGCTGTCCATGACGCAGGAGAAGGGGGGGAGGGTCAAGGGGTCGGTAGATGTGTTAATCTGATGGCGCTTGAGTTCACTTCCTGTATACCGGGCCCAGCTCGTTGGGGCTGCCTGGGGTTTGGAAGGAGAGGTCATGGAAGTGGACGCCGTGGTCCGAGTGGGACATCTGGAACACACGGAGAGAGAGAGAGGAACGAGGTTACGGGAACGTTCAGGAAGGGAAGGGAAGGGAAGAGAAGAGAAGAGAAGAGAAGAGAAGAGAAGAGAAGAGAAGAGAAGAGAAGAGAAGAGAAGAGGAAAGAAAGAAAGATCAAGAAAACAACCCTAATGTCCTTGTTAACCTCAAGAGACCATGACCATGGCTTTTATATTAGATTCTTCATTGTGTTGTTGTCGTTTCATATTTTGAAACTATAAAGTAAAATTCATCAGAACTCTATCTAAAATAGACGCAGTAACTGGACAGAACTATATCCTCCTGGGCTCATCTGTGCACTGAGCATGACTCATCCACACATACACACACACACACACACACACACACACACACACACACACACACACACACACACACACACACACACACACACACCAAGCAGCTGACTCTTAAACAAGGCTATGATATCATCCCTATATTACACCCTAAATGAGACACACACAGACACACACACACACACGCACACTACAGCAACACTTTCCCACACCATCATCATCTGTCACACCTTAAATGAGACACACACAAACACACACACACACACACACACACCATCTGTCAGATGTTAAATGACACAGACACACCATCATCATCATCATCATCATCATCGTCATTTGTCACAACTTAAAGAATAAAATCAAACCTCACCCGTCTCTCCCTTTGCAGGCCGGTAGTTTACTGACGCCTCGTGACTCGGCCACGTTGACACTCACAGCTTCAACGTCTCAACACCAAGTGAACGGTGTGACATGCTTAAGTTATGTTTTTAGACATCAACGTAAGACTGTACTTTAGTGGAGGGATTGCAGTTTAATACTTTTTGGTATTTTTTGGAGGGCATTTTTCATAATTTGTATTTACAATTTATTTAATTCTAGCACCAAATATGTGTAACAATGAAACATGAAACAACATTTGAATGTCCGTCACGTACCTCATTAAAAAATTGCTCCCTGTGATTTATCAACGATTTAAATAGTTTGCCAGGTAATGTATTAGTTAGTAGCTAATTAATCTTTGCACCTCTACAAATGTCTGAACCGGGTGCGACTACAAGGGTCCAAATACTTTAGTTTGCTTCCAGAAGCAACGGCAGTGAAGAGGACATTTTCAGACAGGAAGTAGAGACTCTGACAGAAAAGCTAATAAAAGATAAATACAATACGCCTCCTCCATTTAATTCAAAACTACAAAAGATAAGATGTCTTGGCTCTTGTAGTAGTAGTAGTTTGAGCAAAAAAACTAAAAGACCTCAGGAATGTGTCACTTTCCTGCAGGAAACAATATCCCCGACACATGATGTCACACTTGTTGGCGACTAGTCAAGTATTCAAGTACACACACAGAAACTAAGCAGAGGAACTTGTGAATGGGCCCATTGAACAGACTCGGCCTTTATGCGCCCTTGTTTTGAACAACGCCACAGCCAGAGGGAAGCGTCCAGCTTTAATGTACGAGGGGCTTTTACATGCAAATAAACCAGCTAGGGATTTATGTTAATGATCTGAATGTGGGACAAAGGCACAAATAGAAAGTAAAAGTTCAAAGATGACATTGTTCAGCATTTCCCACAGTTGGTCCTTGTCCCTTCGAGTCAACAATAACGGCCCTGAGATCCGTGTTATTGACATATTACAGCGGATCGGATCGCGGGGTTAACGAGATCGGGCCAATCACATTTCATTTCCCACGCAACATCAGGGAACCCCGAGCCAATCGGGCTGTGCCAATGTGTAGGATACCACCACGAAAAGAATCCAGGGAGGGAAGTAACCATGCCGACCAAGGAAGAAGCCGACGCATTTGTGCCTTTGGACTACCTTAAAGCGACACTATGCAACTTTTCCCCTGTAGCGCCCCCTTCAGGTATTTTACGTCTGGCTCTCAAGCCATATATGGCTCTTCCGGCTCGTGAGCTGACAGCTGATCGCGACTCGCTGCTTGATCAGCGGCAGCGCGTCTGGTTCAGACCCGGCCCGGTGTTCAACACAGCAGCATGTCACTCCGTCTCTACGCGTCGCGTAGCGGAGCAAATAAAAAGTCACCTGTGAGCGTGGACTGGCACTATAAGACGTTGCGTAATCAATGCCAGACAGCAAGTTTAACTACTTCCGCGGGAAGCACCGGGCGGCTCCAACCATCTTACATTCAGCAGTTTTCTGGCCACAGACCCCCTCAGTGGCGGAGGAGCAAATCAACATATCAACATATTAAAAGTCATTGTAGCGGCACAATTCTTTTCAAGCTGTTATTTTAAGGTGGAAAAGTTACATAGTGGGGCTTTAAAGCAACACTATGTAACTTTGTAGCGCCCCCTTCAGGTATTTAACGTCTGGCTCTCGAGCCATATATGGCTCTTCCGGCTCGTGACTGACAGCTGATCTCCCAGCTGTTGATGCGCGCTGCCACAGCGCGTTTCGGCAGCCGCAGCGAGCCGTTCAGCCGCGGCATGTCATTCTGTCTCTACGCGTCGCGTAGCGGAGCAAATAAAAAGTCACCTGTGAGTGTGGACTGGCACTATATGACGTTGCGTAATCACTGACAGAAAGCAGGTTGACGTACTTCCTGTTCCTCAACCGGAAGCACCGGGCGGCTCCCAACCATCTTACATTCAGAAGTTTTCTGGCCACAGACCCCCGATATCAGTGGCGGAGGCGCAAATCAACATATTAAAAGTCATTGTAGCGGCACCATTTTTTTCAAGCTGTTATTTTAAAGGTGGAAAAGTTACATAGTGGGACTTTAAATACCATTCCTTGTAAATGACTTTGAAAATGTTTCCGTTAATATGGTGACTATTTCCCATAAGCCTTTATTTTGTACGTGCCTTAGTATGTTTTAGGTCCTTTTATTTTTAAGTTCTTCCGGAGAGACAGGAAGTACATCTCGTAACATGACAAGTATGTTAGCTAGGTGTACTGAAGGAAAAGGTGTCCACAAGTATTTTTCTTACTCTATGAACTGCTAACAAGATATTGTGTTTTTTAGGCTTTGACAACATGTTTAGTGACTTTATTCTTTACTTAACTTGTAAAATGTATTATAATAAGATGCTAATGCTAGATGTTAGCTGTATGTGCCCTTTAAGAAAGAGAACATGTTGTGAATAATGTTGTGATTAATGTCAACATGTATGTTATAAGATTCCAGACAGAACCACATAATTACTGGAGAATACATGAAGGGTTAGAGTCACACAACAGACCATTACCATGATGGATGTAGTCCATCCTCACAGTGAGACTGGGGTTTTATTGAATTGCCTTTTTTATAAGGCAATTGGGGAAGAAGACAACTGTGTGTGGAAGGCGGAGCAGAACATGACTGAAATGCATCTGGAGATGGTCAATAATGTTTTTAAGAGTTCCACCATCATGGCTCACGTTAAATATTAAGACCATTCCCACGTTAAGACATTTTAAGCAAAACATTTTTAGTTTACACATCTGTTGGACCTCCTCCTTAATAAATGAATATTCAAGTTAAAAGTGGATCGGAAATCATTAAATGACTTACTCCTCACTGTGACGACTCCATGGCCGTCACCCCCCCAATTAAAGGACCAGAGATTTGATGCCAATACCGGGATATTTGCCAACATACTTTATTTTCCAGCAAACCGCATAACAGCACCTCTGCTCACTCTCAACTGCTTTTTTTTATGAGAGCAGCGTCGGCTTTTGGCTGATTACCAACCAGCCAGCAGCCGAGGCCAAATTGGGAGAGTCACTCCTTCAGTTACACTTTTTATACATTTAATTAATTGGTGTGTGTGTGTGTGTGTGTGTGTGTTAGCTCGAGCCGCTAACCGAATGAAAAGAGCTTTTGATTGTCGCACACATTCAGCGTCAAATGAAGCCTGGCGTAAAAGAATGCAGGAGCTAAAAAAAAAAAAAGGAAAAAGAAACGGGGAGGGGCGCTGACACTGAACGACATCACTGCCTGCTATTATTATTTTTTTTAAATCTAAAAGGCAAGTGTGTGAAAAATTATAATCTGGAGGAAAAATCAATTAAGAAACAATGAGGAAATGACCCAATGACCCGGGACACTGAGCCACATCCGACAGCTTTTTGGGCTCGCTGAACGTTGTCGGATCGGTCGGCCTCTTATTTATTTCCTGCTGTCCTTTGATGACAAAACATTTAGACCAGAAAGTCACCGGCTCACCGAACCCATTACGATGGATTAACCGGGAACCGTTGAAAGCTTGAACCCCAACTTCATGGCCTGTAGCCACACTTCTGAACGGCTCCAGACCACAACTCTCCTCCCAGGAGCCTTGAAGCGCTCCGAGCACGCTGGTGTGATCCGATCGTTCAGCGACTCGTTGACTCGGCGAAACGTGACGCCTCATCGATCCTCTAAGAGAGCGCTCCCATATCCCGTTGCCTTCTTCAAAGGTCAAAAGGTCAGGGACAGCGACAGGTCTTCGTGGCTGAAGCTGGAAGGTCGACTCAGTTGATTCAAAACGGTTCTTTTCAAAGTGCTGCGTCAACTTCAGAACACGGACCAGACCGACGGCGAGCCGTGAGTGGAATTACACCATCGATCGCTTTCGAGGTTCTGGGGGTTGAGTGCAGCGATGCTGCCGCTTAACGGCACCACGCGAGGTGCAGAGGGAGCTGTATCTTCTTCTTCTTTAAGCTGCGTTCACACCAAAAGCGTTGAGAATTTTCAGCATAAGTAGATCCCATAAGCAAAAGTCAACGGGTTGCGATAGACGTTAATTTTCTATTAGTACGAATTAAACCTCTTCTGCTGTGTTGCGGTATTAAAAGTAAGTCTTTAGCTTGAGTTGCAACGATTCAATTAACTACAAAATATAAATATATATAAATAAATGACTTGATTCCAGCTTTTTAAATGTCAATATTTTCGTTGTGCTTTTCTCCTCTACGACCATTATATGAATATCTTTGAGTTGTGGACATGTGAGGACGTGATCTTGGTCATCTTTTACAATTTTAAAGACCAAGAAAACCCCCTGTATGGATTAATAAATAATCAAAATATTAGGATAATAGGATGAATTAGTATAATGTCACACTGCTGCACATCGTGGTTTAAACTTCTGAAGAAACATCACGAGGCAAATATCGTCTTTCTAAAGCTGCAGCTCTCTTCTTCCAGCCTTAATGCATCTTCCTCTCCCTCTACCTCCCTCTCTCTCTTTCTCTCTGCTGACTCCTGTTCTTCTCACTTCTCACTCCTCTCCTCTTTCTCTGGTCCATTTCCAAAAGCACCTCTTACTCTCCTCTTCACAGCCCTCTTTCGATCCATCATCCCTCCCTCCCTCCCCCCTTCACTAAACCCCTCTCAGCCTCTCTTCCATCCACCACTGTGTGCACTGCAGTCTCTCCAAAGTCCATTTCTGCCTCTCTAATCGTCTACCTTCCTCCCTCCTTGCATCTCCACTCTCTCTCTCCCCCACCTCCCCCCCCCCATGCTGCTGCTCACACAAATATGCCCACCCAAGACAGACTGCAGCTGGTCACAGACGGAAAGCGAGACAGAGAGAGACAGAGAGAGAGACAGAGACCAAGACAAAGGGAGAGAGAGATTGAGAGACAGAGAGAGATTGAGAGACAGAGAGAGAGATTTAGAGACAGAGAGTGAGAGAGAGGGATAGAGAGATATAGAGAGAGATATAGAGACAGAGATACAGAGAGAGAGAGAGAGAGAGACATTAGAAGAATGCCTTGCTCAATAACAACTAAATGTTGTGTATACAGGAAGCGGACAGGGGAGCGTTGACCCGACAACCCACAGATGGTTTCCGGTGGGCACTCTGGATGTTTCCCGTCTTATAAGTCATTGTGTATCAGCTCGTCAATAATATCATGATAATCGATAGTTAAACTTCTGCTCAACGTCTCCAATTCCTCATTCTGATGCATCACATTGTGTGCCACCATACAATAACAAAGTCAATAATTGAAATAATACATATCTTTAATTTGGAATTTAACTACAAACACTAGTGGTAGCTCTGATCCACGTGGCCCACGGGCACGGCAATGCATAGAATAGTGATTTTAATAAACGGTGTGTGTGTGTGTGTGTGTCTACATGTGTGTGTGTGTGTGTGTGTGTGTGTCTCAGAAGTCCCATAATAGGGCAGCTTTTACATTCACCAATCACCATGCACATATTTTCCTTTCAGACACACACATTATGGTCTGACTCAGAGGACGAAATATTTAAGTAAACTAAACAAGTCAAAGTAGAAAAGCCACGCAGTCGAATACTCAGCCTGCAAAATGCATTTTAAATATGAAAAGTGGTAGTATAGCGGTGATGGTTTGATTAGGATTAGAGTGAAACTAAGAGAGCAACTAAAGTTTAATCTATGAAGCTGAATTAAAGAACAAGTACTTGTTGTGTAGAGTTGGACTACAGTATGTATTAGTAGTTTTTACTTATTATGTTTACATAAAAAATGAAAAAAAGTATGAAATAACTCAAATGGAAAATGCATCAAGTGTGTACTTAAACCCAGTACTTGACTAAATCTACCTTATTATCTTTAACGCCGCAGTAATCAAAAAAGGACTTGACCGCCTTTCCAGGAAACAGAAAGGGACCCCGGGTGGGTCCCCTGAGGGACTCCGAGAACCTCAACGATACCTTCACAAAGTAAAATGCTTCGGGGGAAACCCAAAGCTGTTAACAAAGCAGTTGAACCAGCAACATGGTGCTCACAGACTCTCTTTGATGTCATAAACTGACATTAAGATAAATTCTCCCCAACACACACACACACACACACACACACACACACACAGTTATCTATATTCATGATGATTCATCATAATAGTTTAACCTGCAAATAAATGATATTTAATGGAACATAATTTAGACTTTAGGAACACTAGGCTTTACTCCATTAATTGCATCGGTGGGAATAAGATGGTCCAAGCTCCAAGTTACACAAGCACAAGTTGGGTTTTTTGTTGGAAGTACCGCAATAATAATAGTTTCGAAACAAAGAAAAAAGGTTTAGATAACTTTAAGTTTCCTTGAAGCATTTAACTTGTCTCTATTGCAAACGTCTATTACACAACATTTCTGTCACGGAAAGTATCGTTAAAGCTCTCAGAGTCCCTCAGGGAACCCACTCGGGGTCCCTTTCTGTTTCCAGTCGAAGTCTTTTTTTGATAACTGTGGCGTTAAAAACAATAAAAAGGTACATTCAGTAAAGTACTGGATTCAAGTACACCTTTGATGCACTATACATTTGTGTCTTTTTTTTACGTAAACATAATAAGTTGGCCTGCCTTAAAAATGTATATAAAAATTAAAGCTACAAGCAGCGATGAACGGTTCCTCGTTCCTCCTTTGCACGTCGGGGCATTTTGGCGTTTGACAGTTTGTCACGCGACAGTGATTTTTCTTTGCAAGTGGGTGGCGCTTTGAATCCGAGTGAAAAAAGGCTTGTCGATATCCTCAGGTCGTGAATTCTATGAAGCATGAGAAGTTTGGAGCAGATTTGAGCGAGTCCAGTATAGCCAGCAGGGGGTGCTGTGACAATTTGAACATATAAATGCATCATTCAATTCAATTCAGTTTATTTGTATAGCCCAGTTTCACAAATTACAAATTTGTCTCAGAGTGCTTTACAATCTGTACACATAGACATCCCTGCCCCAAAACCTCACATCGGACCAGGAAAAACTCCCAAATAACCCTTCAGGGGGAAAAAGGAAGAAACCTTCAGGAGAGCAACAGAGGAGGATCCCTCTCCAGGATGGACAGATGCAATAGATGTAATGTGTACAGAAGGACATATTTAGAGTTAAAATACATTCAAGGAATCTGACAGAGTTTATCAATAGTTCATATTTAGGCATATTCCACAATGGAGAGTTTGGAGACCTCCCAAGTGGAGGAGTGGGCGGAGTCCCAGCAGGGCAGTGGCACAGCTGGCGACAGGAACTCACGATCCAACCATCGAAGGTCCATCAGCAGATGGAATCTATGCCGTCTCATAGGGTCCGATGACCCCATGAGACGTGAAGTCAGAAGGACTCCGGGGAGAAAGCTGAGTTAGTCATGTGTGATGGAGAGATGCAGATTCATCCATAGGAGAAAGAAAAGAGGAGAGAGGTGCTCAGTGCATCCTAAACATCCCCAGCAGCTATAAGCCTATACCAGCATATCCAGGGGCTGGACCAGGTGAACCTGATTCAGCCCTGACTATAAGCTCTGTCAAAGAGGAAAGTCTTCAGTCTACTCTTGAATGTGGTGACTGTGTCTGCCTCCCGGACTGAAGGTGGAAGCTGGTTCCATAAAAGAGGAGCTTGATAACTAAAGGCTCTGGCTCCCATTTTACATTTTAAGACTCTCGGAACTACAAGTAGCCCCGCATTTAGTGAGCGCAGCTCTCTGGTGGGGCGATACGGTACTACAAGCTCTTTAAGATATGATGGTGCATCGCCAATTAAGGCTTTGTAAGTTAAGAGAAGAAACTTAATCATGTGTATCTACGTGAAGTCTAGACCTTGTCATGTAAATTACATGTGAATGTGGTGCTTTTTAGGCTGATTTGCTTTGGCCACTCGGTGGCGCTATGACTATAATTTAAAATTAGCATATGGATGTCTTCAAGGTCAGTATGTTATAACATACAAGGAATATGGAGCAGAATGGACAATTTATGGCCGAGTTAAATCAACTTACATGTTAATGGTGAATGGTGTTTCTTTGCCGGTCCTGCAAACGCACATAGTTTAATATTTTTAAATTCTTTCAAAGATTTTTCAAGACAAAGATCTCAAGATCATACTGCCCAAGTTAGGAATGAATCGGGTTTAAGCTCTAGGAGAAGTTAAATGATTTGCAACCCCTAAAAACATGAAAAAGGCATATTTTGAGTAGGGATGCACCGATCTGATCGGCGCCTATCCATATCGGACGATATTTTCATTATCGGTTTTGATCGGCGTTCTCAAAACGGACGATCAAACCAATCAATCAAACCGATCGATCAGATGACGTCACATCTGCGAGAAATACTATGAGAGACGTTTCAATCGCCGCACGCCGCAACGGAGACGATGCGCCCGCCGAGTGCCGCAGAGTGAGAGGTCCGCAAGGGGATCCTCACGCACCGAGTGGCGTCCCGTCCCCGAGTTGAATCTCTGGGTCAACTCACCGACACTCGCATGTCTGAGCCCCTACAGGCTGATGCTCACGCTACACGCATTCCATCGGGAGCGCGCGAGAGTTTTGATAAAGTTAGCCGGTAACTTTATGAAAACCCTTGCGTGCTCCTGATCCAATGCTAACTGTTAGCGAAAGGATTTAAGTGACACAACATTCGGTTTTGCAAAGATAGCGGAAAGAGCCACGTAAAACAACATCCGTTTTTGAAAATAAGATGTCGACAAATCATATACTAACATATACAAGTAAACAATGAACTGATTTTGTATCTTTATAGATCGTTTCTGAGATTTAGCTTAAATTATGCTAACATTAAAACATTTTTACTGTACTGAAGAGTTTATAAAAATAAGTCTGATTTTTCTATGTTAAAAAAAGTCCTGTATATAGATTTCCCCAAGAGTTCCAGGAAATGAATAACGCAGATGTGTTCCATATAGGGCTGGGCGATCTCGATTCTTATCACGATATGTATTTTTTGCAGATGCTGCCAGTGTGAGACACAGGGCTCTCCAGTTTTGAAGACAGACAAGCGTGAGACATATCCATCAGCCCCCCTCCGCGTGCAGAACAAAACTTTAGAACGAATCAGTGTTGGCGCTGCGGCACATTAAAACATTAAATAGTCAACGTTTGTTTGGAGAGAAAAATAATCCTTTGAAAAACAATCCCCCCGTCAATAACTCTTCTTCAGAGCACCGAAGACCCATTTTGACCCAGGAAAAACCCTGGAGAGTGTTGACATTCTCTATTCGGGGAAGCTCAATAACAATAGGAGCTGCCCGATATCTGCAGACGGTGTTTTCTTACATAATGCATTCAGAGAGACACATTCTGAGATCAGGAAGAGCAGTTGAACACAGAACGGGCACGCCGTCGCCGCCCGGCACGCTGAATCAGCATTTTTTTAAACATGTGTTGCTGCAACGTCGAGGCTTTAGACTTGCTGACAGGTCCCTTGTCATTTGATTGGCGGATCCAGATGTGATCTCATTAAAAGAACAAGATTTCTGTAAATTACTTTCACTATGAATAGAGTTACTTCCTGTCAATCGACCGCTCTATGTCATTTCTCAAACAGAAAACACACTGAAAATGTGTTCAATTTGTTAAATAGTTAAAATGTAATCTACTAAACAGTTTATTTTAGTACATAAAAAAAAGAAGAGTGAATTCATCAGTGACAAGTTTATGGATATATTTAATATTAGCCTTATTTACTGGTGTCTGTATTGAATACATAGGTGAATAAATAACTGTTGCAGTGATCTGATAATTATGTAAAAGATACAATATAAATATCAGGAAACAACCATGTCCCTATTAACACATAACTATGTTCAACATATGTAACTTAGAAATCCCCACTGAATAAAAGAACGTGATGGTTTATTTTATTTCATATAAATGTACTAAAGAACAAAAGCTGACTAATGCTGTAGAGATGACACGAGGGTAATATTCCATGAAATGCACCTCACAACACCAAATTGAAGATCAGAATTACAACAGGAAACACGACTAGTCTGTCTTCAGAATAAAAGCCTGGGATTCTATTGATGATGAATAACATTTTCTAATGCCTTTTTTGTTATTAGCATCTCACTCTTTGTACGTATATATTGCTGTTGTGTTTCCTACATAAAACAACCCTGATGTTTTAAGATGCCAATGTCACTTTAAATGTTTGCCTTTTTACATGCTTTACCGCTCACTTTTGTAAATGTCTTGTTAGATAATCCTTAATATGTCCTAATTATACACTTTTTTAATGGACTGCTTCAGTATTTGTGTATTAATATTGTCGCCTTTTCCTCCTCCACCCTGATTCCAAGCGTTTCCAAAACCGCACCGATCTTTTATTCTGGTAAGCGGTAGCGGTAGTCGCGTCGCTTCATCCAGACTTAACGGTCCAGAGGGTGCAGGCCGCTCGCGCGCTAACACCAGCACACATTATCACAAACGAATTAAAAGATTGAAATGAATGTTACTGACTAATTATTATTATCATTTTCATCCCTTTTTACCACGCGTGGGAAAATAAGGACGAAACACCACGTTGAGGTGTTTTAACCGTTACCTTTCCGCTTCTGCGCAGCCTTTTGTGCCACTGCGTTAAAAAAAAATAAAAAAATAAAAAGCGAACCCGTAACGCCACTAAACCACATGGCGTGTTATTTTTAAGACGTTTAACACCATTTTGTTTAAAGACGATGTAAAAATTAGGAGCGGGGGGAAGTGAGAGGCGGCGTCTTCCCCCGGCTTGTTTTTCTCAGTCTCCGCGATGCTAGTTACCCCCCTTCCTCACTCCATACGACCACATAACCCATTAAAATCTACCCGTAACGACACCTCACCTTGACACTCAGCCGGTCGCCGGTCGGCGGCGAAACGAAGCTTGCGTGGCCGTAGGTGCACCGGACCGGTGGAGCTGCTAGTCCCGGGGATACAATACGGTTGTCTCCTCCGGTGAAGGACTGCGGGGCAGAACAGCGGCGGTGCGTCGCGGGGAGATGGGATGGGTTGGGCCGGCGCGGCGGCGCGTCATCCTGAGGTCACAGCTCGGTCCCAGACTGGATCATCTAATCCCGGGTGGAGCTCATTAGGGCCCGTTAATTACGGTTAACATCAGTCCGGTTAACGCCTGTCCAGTTAATACATGTCCAGTTAACAGTGGGGATACAACAAATGTCCATACAAACACCTATATATTTATTATGTTGTAATTGTATTATATTATGTTACATTGTATTATATTATAATTTATTATATTACATTAATATATTATATTACATTATATTATGTAACATTATATATTGTTTTATATGACATTATATGACATAATGATATTACATTACATCATATATTATATTAAATTATACATGACTTTATATTACATTACATAATATTACGTTACATTATATTATATATCTTTTACATGACATATCACATAATTACATTATTTTACATTCCATCATATATTATATTAAATTAAATTATACATTACATATTAAATAAAATAATATTATGTTAAATTATATTATATATCTTTTTATATGTCATATCACATAATTATATTATATTACATCTTATATTCAATTAAATTATACATTACTTTATATTATATAACATAATAGTATGTTCCATTTTGTTACGTTCTATATATTTTTATATGACAGTATATTACATCATTATATTATATTACATTACATACCATTGCGTTACATTACACTACATTATACATATGTTTATATGACATTATATGACAACATTATATTATATTACATTACATCATATCATATATTAAAATATATTTTATAATAATATTTTATAATATTATATTAGAGAATGCCAGGGTCTACCTGGAATAACATGATTACATAAAAAATGCAGCTGTTTTTGATAGTCATCACATTGCCAGATGGACAAATTTGGACGCTATTTCATTAATCTTGAATCTAAACTGACTCCAGTCATTGATTAGAGAGGAGAACAAATACTACGGAATGCGTCATTTAGAATGTGTTGTTGTTAAAATCACAGGTGAATACGTATTGATTCTTGCACTAACATTGATAAGACCTGTAATGTGTCAAGCGTTCTTATTAAGTAGTATTCACATATTTATCTTTTGACCTCTGTATAAACTGAGCTCCACCTGCTGGTCATCTGATGTTACTGCATTTAACCAAAGAACAGATTTTCAACCTAAACTCTTATTCCGATAAATTACTACTTGTAGTTGACCTGTGTCCCAAGATAACTCCGCCCCTAAAGGACAGTATGCTTTATGGTCTGTGTGACTCTAAATGACCATAATGTACTAAATGACGACATCATGCTGTATAGAAGAATACTTGAAACTAAAGATGTGGACATAAACTTTACTGATGGAATACATCAAGAGAGAATTACATTTATTATATAGACTTCTATACAACCAGAGGAGTTCCCCCCTGGTAGTCAGGAGAGACAATGCAGCTTTAATACATGAAGCATATACTTCTAAACAACCAGAGGAGTCACCCCCTGGTAGTCATGTGAGAGAATGCAGCTTTAAAGCATTAAGCATACACTTCTATACAACCAGAGGAGTCGCCCCCTGGCGGTCAGTAGAGAGAATGCATGTTTCATATATCTGCTGCACAAAGCATTGTACCGAAAAATGTCAACAGACGTAGTCGAACATATTGATATTTTTGGCATTTGACTCACTAAAAAATATTTTTGAAATTTCCCCACTGTGGCATTAATAAAGCAATATCATATCATATATTTTTTTCTGGCACACTAAATAATATTTAGTATAAGTATTGGAAAGTTTGTTTCTCAGTTGATTTGAAATTCTTCTGCTTCTTTGTTTTTTTTATGGCAGCCGGCATCTGTTATGTTGCATTGCTGTTCATAACTATTTATAAAAATCTACAAGTTCTTAAATTGCTTTGAGCTGGACCCCTAAACTGAGGGGGAAACCATTCTTACATAATGTGTCACTTTTCACCTGCAAAAAGTCTTTCTTATAAGGGTAGGACAGTGTTTCGGCCACTAGATGGCACCATCTGACATGGAGATGAAGTCTGCCTTAAAGCTGAGCAGCCAAAAGGTGGGAACTGCTTGGACCCAGGCAGCCTAATTTCAGATTGTAATAAATACTTACTTTAGAAATATAACTATATTGATATACACAATTTCAGTTACAATCATGGCTGTTTGCTATTCTGTCATAATTATCTTAACAGTCAAATGTGTCTATTAATGCACTTTACTAAAGAAAGAGGATAAACAAATTATTTTTAAACAATTTAATCAACCCAAACAACAAGAGTCTGACGATTGTGTGTCTTTCGCAGAACTGACTATTTTAAATGAAGCACACCTGTGTATCACAATGAACCCAGCCTCATTGGACCCACCTGTTCTCAATCAAGCCCGTTTGGAACATAGAGATGTGATTGGCTGTCAAAACAAGTTAAATAATTGCTTTGCAGGTTTCCTGCCATCGCGCCACTAAAAAAAAAAAAAAAAAAAAAAAGACACGTTTGGTCGTGTTGGGTCAGCGGAAGTCATATAGGGGCAGTCCAGTTTGCATTTGATCCCATCTCTGGCTCAAGCCATGGGACTTTTTCTACGGTAACTTTATAGTGGTTCTCTCTGTGATTAACTATGATTTTAGGGTGTTTATGAATGGCTTTCTTTTGTAGTGTGGTGATGCTATGGCTGCTGCTTATTGGAGAGCTTCACACCAGCATTGAATGTAAGGGCGACAGTTACAATTTCCCTCCTGATGCAAAGTCTTTGCATTTCTACGTTTTGAGAAGTGCTCTTGTAATATGTTGCATTTATGTACCTTGCGGTTGTATAACTGTTTCTTGGTTTAAAAAAGGTGATGAATAGTTGACCTTGAGTGCTTTACCAACAGCTTCCTATCAAGGCTCTGGACCTATAATTTTGGATCTGAGCTTCCAGTCCCACGGTCTCAACTACCAAGATCCCATCTCTGACTACTCGTCTCAGTCAAAGCTCCTAGGCTACCAGTCCCAGGGTCTGAACTTCCAACACAAGTCCCCGGGCTACCCGCCCCAGCCTACCCAGTCTCAGTCCCTGGGCTACCAGCCCCCGCAGCCCCAGTTCCCGGGCTACCCGCCCCCGCCCCCGCAGCCCCAGTTCCCGGGCTACCCGCCCCCGCAGCCTCAGTTTCCGGGCTACCTGACCCAATTCAGAGGCTACCCGTCCAAGCCCCACCCCCCGCAGCCCCCGGAGCCTCAGTTCCAGGGTTACCCGGCCAAGCCCCAGCCCCAATTCCGGGGTTACCCAACCAAGCCCCAGCCCCTGCAGCCCCAGTTCCGGGGTTACTCGTCCAAGCCCCAGACCCATTTCCGGGGTTACCCGTCCAAGCCCCCGCAGACCCATTTCCGGGGTTACCCGTCCAAACCCCAGCCCCAGTTTGGGGGCTATCCGCCCCAGACCCCGCAGCCGAAATTCCGAGGCTACCCGTCAAAGCCACAGCCCCAGGTCTCGAAGACCGAGTTCCCTAGCTACCCGTCAAAGCCCCAGCTCTTACCCAAGCCCCAGGTCCTCCAGACAGAGTTCCCCGGCTACCCACCCCTACCCAATCCCCAGCAGCCCCAGTACTCTGGCTACTCGTCCATGGCCAATCCCCACCCCCAGGTCCCGCAGACTCGGTTCCCTGGATACCCATCCAAGCCCCAGACCCAGCTCCCGGACACCCAGTTCTCTGGCTACCCACCCCAGATCACACAGCCCCAGCTCCCTGGCTACCTCTCCAAGCCCCAGGTCCTGGGCCCGCAGACCAAGTTCCCTGACTACCTGTCCATTCCCCAGTCCCCGGTCCCGCAGACCAAGTTCCCTGACTACCCATCCATGCCCCAGGTCCCGGTCCCGCAGACCAAGTTCCCTGGGTACCCATCCAAGTCCCAGGTCCCGGTCCCGCAGACCAAGTTCCCTGACTACCCGTCCATTCCCCAGGTCCCGGTCCCGCAGACCAAGTTCCCTGACTACCTTTCCATTCCCCAGGTCCCGGTCCCGCAGACCAAGTTCCCTGACTACCCACCCATGCCCCAGGTCCCGGTCCCGCAGACCAAGTTCCCTGGGTACCCATCCAAGTCCCAGGTCCCGGTCCCGCAGACCAAGTTCCCTGACTACCCATCCATGCCCCAGGTCCCGGTCCCGCAGACCAAGTTCCCTGGGTACCCATCCAAGTCCCAGGTCCCGGTCCAGCAGACCAAGTTCCCTGACTACCCATCCTTTCCCCAGATCCCAGTCCCACAGACCAAGTTCCCTGGCTACCCATCCAGGTCCCAGCGCCCGGTCCCGCACACCAAGTTCCCTGACAACCCATCCATGTCCCAGGTCCCGCAGACCAAGTTCCCTAGCTACCCATCCAGGTCGCAGGTCCCGGGCCCACAGACCAAGTCCCCTGGCTATCCATCCATTCCCCAGATCCCGGTCCCGCAAACAAAGTTCCCTGGCTACCCATCCAGGTCCCAGCGCCCGGTCCCGCACACCAAGTTCCTTGACTACCCATCCATGTCCCAGGTCCCGCAGACCAAGTTCCCTGAATACTTGTCCAACCCCCAAATCCCGGTTCCGCAGACCAAGTTCCCTGGCTACCCGCCCCAGGTCCCACAGCCCCAGTTCCCTGGCTACCCGTCCCAGCCCCAGGTACCGCAGGCCCAATTCCCTGGCTACCCATCCCGGCCCAAGGACCCGCACCCCCAGTTCCCTAGGTACCAGCCCCAGGTCCCGCAGCCCCAGGTCCCCCAGCACCCTAGGTACCCGCCACAGGTTCCGCAGCCCCAGTTCCCTGGTTATCTGCCCCAGGTCCCGCAGCAACTGTTCCCTGGCTACCCGCCCCAGCCCCAGTTCCCTGGCTACCTGTCCCAGCCCCAGGTCCCGCAGCCCCAGTTCCCTGGCTACCCATCCAAGCACCAGACCCCGCTCCCGCACACCCAGTTCCCCGGCTACCCGCCCAAGTCCCAGGTCCCGCAGCCCCAGTTCCCTGGCTACCTGTTCCGGCCCCAGGTCCCTAGGTACATGCCCCAGGTCCCGCAGCCCCAGGTCCCCCAGCGCCCTAGGTACCCGCCACAGGTCCCACAGCCCCAGTTCCCTGGCTACCAACCCCAGGTCCTGCAGCTCCAGATTCCAGACTACACTCCCAAGCCTAATGTCAATCTTGTCTCTGATCATCCTGCAAATACCAAAGCTGCACCCAGCAAGGGCGTTCAACTGGGTGGGTTTCCATATCTGTAAAATGTCCTTTCTGAGCTGATGTTTTGTTCTTGTAACTTTCCCTCTTAATTTTTTAATTTTAGAAGTGTGGCCCAAAGTAAACTCTAAAAGTAAAGGAAAATTTGGCTACGACTGAGGGGGGTAAGTATTTATTGTAAAGGGATAATGGCTCACCTGTAATCTGCCCGTTCATCATGCTAAATGACACTTGTCAATGTTGTCATTTCAGATAACACATTGGGTCTGATGGGCCTCGACTTAAAGCTCGTACCATGATGGTGCTTCATTTTAGAAATAAAATGCAATAACATTTGCTTTGAAATCGATTTTATTTACGAGAGGAATAGGATGCTTTGAGCCAAACTGTCAGGCCTTGGCAGCTTTTGGGTCATTTCAAAACTATAAACTCGTAAGGGATTTCTTTTCTAAACCGTTGACAACATAGTATGGAGCAGTTTGAGTAGGTCTCCAAAATAGTGACATCACTGCAGACAATTTCACGCCATTACGGTCCTCTGAGTAAACACAAGGCTTTACTTTGGCTTTGTAAAGAAATACAATGTGTATTAGTGACCGTCTACTGTAAAAACATACTGCAGACTATACTGACTGAACCCTGAAAGGTTCTACTGGCGTGTCACAGGAAGCTCTGTTTTTAAAGATGTTTGAGTGGTACAAACTGCTAATAACCAGTTAATCAAAGTTCATTGATGT
This sequence comes from Liparis tanakae, assembly GCA_036178185.1. Taxonomy (NCBI): domain Eukaryota; kingdom Metazoa; phylum Chordata; class Actinopteri; order Perciformes; family Liparidae; genus Liparis; species Liparis tanakae. Next base: position 12,437,202 of record CM070094.1, on the reverse strand, counting down.
TTAGTTCATGTCAGCCTCAACCACGTGATGGCCACACGGCTCCAGGTGCTGCCTTTTAATGACACTGGTAAGCTTTTCATTATTTTTTTGCAGCTGCTATCGGTGACGCGTACAAAACTTAAAACCGCAAGAAGTTGTCAAAATATGGTAAAAGAGCCTAAAAGCTCTTATGAATTGTCTGTAGGCCTGCATTAACGTTGATAATACATTTTTGTTAGTGTTCCTGCCCTTCATAATTATGTCTGGCACTAAAATATATAAATGTGTGCTCATGGTTTACGTTGTGAATATAAAAAAATATCTGTATGGCTTTTTTTTTCTTTTTCATAACTGACGATTTATATTTTATTATGCACCACAATAAATGACAAATGTGTTCTTGTGCCCAGTCACTCGCATCACAAGAGCCGCCCCGCTGTACCGGATTCCAGCCATCAGTTCGTTGGTGTCTACAGGAGACGAGCCGTCCCTCAAACCCCTCAGGGATCTGCTGGATTGTCCACCTTCCAAGGTTAACCGCCCTAGCCCCCACAGCCCCAGTTCTGGGGTTACCAGCCCCAGGTCCAGCAGACATAGTTCCCCAGGTACCCTTCCAAGGCCCAGCTCCCGCAGACTGAGTTCCCCAGGTACCTGTCGAAGCCCCAGGTCCTGCAACTCCAGTATCCAGGCTACTCGTCCCAGCCCCAAGTCCTGCAGCCCCAGTACCCAGACTACCCGTCCATGCCCCAGACCCAGGTCCTGCAAAACAAGTTCCCTGGGTACCCGTTCATGCCACAGGTCACGGTCCCGCAGACCAAGTTCCCTGGCTACCTGTTCATGCCACAGGTCACGGTCCCGCAGACAAAGTTCCCTGGCTACCCGTTCATGCCGCAGGTCACGGTCCCGCAGACCAAGTTCCCTGGCTTCCGGTTCATGCCGCAGGTCACGGTCCCGCAGACCAAGTTCACTGGCTACCCATTCATGCCCCCAGTCCCGCAAACTCGGTTCCATGGCTACTCATCCAAGCCCCAGACCAAGGTCCTCAGACCCAGATCCTTGGCTACCCGTTCAAGATGCCGGGCTACCCATCAAAGTCTCAGCCCCAGGTGCCTCAGTGTCAATTCCAAAGTAAACTCCCATGACTGAGCCCATTTATTTTAAAGGGATAATGGCCTTCCTATAATCTGCCCTTTCATCATGATGAAGCCAATTACCCTAACTACTCCCTAATGTTGTCCTTTCAGATAACACATTGGGTGTTTCATCTGATGGGCCTCTACTTGAAGCTCGTATCATGACTGTGCTTCGTTTTAGAAATAAAATGCAATAACAATTGCGTTGAAATCCATTTTATTTACAATAGGAAATGGATGCTTTGAGATAAACTGCAATTGCAATTCAAGGGGTTTCTTTTTTAAACCTTAAAAACATAGTGTCCCTGAGATGGTGACCTGAACCACCTGATGGGCACTCATTACCTCCAGGAAAATACTAATTGGTAGTGATGGCGAGATGAAGCCTCATGAGGCGTCAAACCCATTCAGCCAATTGGTTCGAGAAAGCTTCATGTGCTCACGACGCCACCTACTGGCCAAGTGCATAATCACAGGCAGCTGTATCTGAACCACATGTCATGCATTGAATTGTTTTGTCTATTATGGCTGTTGGGGATGACTATGAATTATTTAAAGGTGTGACCAAATCATTTATGTACATAAATTATCACATATGTGCATAATAAAAATGTTGAATGTATTCTGCGTGTGTAGATGTTCCCAAATTGGTAGTATTATATGATATGGCAGCTTGTATAATATGTCACTTTAGCAGGCAGAGGACAGCAAAAGTGCTTGTGGAACTAGGAAGAGGGGACTGAATATGTGTGTAACTTGGACAGTGATGTACGGGACATTTTATTTATTTTTATTCAGAAATAACAGTTTCTCAACGGCTCCATATTATCACCTATCCGACTCTCCTAACTCTCTAAACTATCTCTCTCACTGAACTCTCAACCAACAACCCACATTTTGAATTGAGCCTGAGGGGTTTACATTGCTGTCAAACCTCCTGGCAAAATATGAACCACTTCCCGAAGCAGTCACGTGGTTCAGCCGGGCAGCGAGGCTTTGGACGTCATCATTTTTGGCTCCTCCCCTAAATGAAGAAAGCCTCGATACGCGCTTCGAGGAAACGCCCCCTCCATTACTCGACACACGCTTCGAAGCGTCGGCACATCTCGTAGCATTAAATGTTTGAGGTGATGAAAGTACCTGAATTAGTTTTTACCTGGAGCTGCATTTTATTTTTTGCAGCTGCTATCGGTGATGCGTATGAAACTTTTAAAACCACAAGAAGTTTGTCAAAATGGTAAAGGAGCCCAAAAGGTGCATTTAAAACCTCAGTTTTGGGGACTTGTCCAGTGAATTCCTGATAAATCTAGTTTGAGACTATGTAAACCATTACAGGAAGCCCATTTTCTCTGGCTATTTGAGAATTCCTACTTGTCCCATTTATATTGAACATTTTTAATAAAATCCCAATCCCTGCACCTGATCACATTTGTATTGCTCTTGAGCGTTAACGTTAGTCAACTGCACTTTATATAATTTAGGCCAGAGCTCATTCTACTAGCTTTTTCTTCGAGTTTCTGTAGGTTTTCCAGTGATTTTTTTTTTTCTTGAACTAGAATATACAAATGTGTTCTCATGGTTTACGTTGTTAATATATAAGAAAATACCCGCTATATGTGGCGTTTTTCATTTTTTCACAACAGACTCATGTCTTTTTAATGCATTATACGCCACAATAAACGACATGTGTGTTCTTGTGCAGAGTCGCTCCAAATTCCCAACCTTGTATGGCAGTTCCTGAATGCATCACAAGAGCCGCCCCGCTCTGCGGGATTTCAGCCGGTAGTTGGTCACTGTCTGCCGGAGAAGAGCCGCCCCTCAACCCCCTCCGGGCACCACGGGATTGTCCACCTTGTCCTCACATCTGGACTTTATTTTTATTTTTTTATTTTTTTAATATATAAAAGAAACGAGGCGATGAGGTGTAAAGTAACCGCCAGGTAGGAGTTGGTGCAACAGGCCACCGGCTGCAACTCTCTGACGGCTCAGACGGCTTTGGAGGAACTGTTGCATGCGGACACACGCACACGCGCACTCACTCCCCCGCTGCGATGTCCCTGCTGTGTGTCAGAGGTAAGGTCTCACTTCTATGGCTACAGGTCGTCCTGTTTGTCTTTTTAAATGATTACATATATATAAATAAGAAGTTAATCCTGTGCATGTTTGGAGGTTTATGAATAAATAATGTTGCACACAATGGAAAACTATAGCCTCCTCACCAGGGTGTGAGGAAACAACTTCTATTGTTCTATGTCCATGTGACTGTTGATGGAGGCTCACCTCCTTCCACCTGTAGCAGTGAAGGATTTGACCCCCTCGCCGTGTTGCATTCAGGGTCCTGGGTTCATGGAACTCCTCTGTTCTGGCCATCATAACAGGAAACAGTATTTCTTCCCATGGGAGTGGTTGTTGGTGTTTTGGTTATACAATATTTGCTATTGATGGGTCACAATTTGACTACAATATTCAAATCCTAGCCCGAGCCTGAACAGATGTATATTGCTTTTCAAATTAATCTATATTTTGCCTGATAATAACAAATTGCAGAACACAAATGCTGAAGATACTTTTGGACAAATCGAGAACACAAAGTTTATTATTCTACATATGTTCGTGACTGTTTTTGTGTTTTTATATATGTTTATATATAAATATAATGTATATATAATGTTCATATATATATATATATATATATATATATATATATATATATATATATATATATATATATATATATATATATATATATAAAGCTGCGATTTGGGCTGTTAGAGGAAAAATAATTGCATTAAAAAGGGAGAATGTTTTAATCTGGTATTGTACACATCTCTTAATGAAATGACTGAAGCTGACAACTCTCGGCTGTACAACCGTAATGGCTTAAAGGCGTGGAAGTGTATTTAAAGGGCCAGTGTCTCTGTTTTCATTAATGTATCACCACTTGAAACTAAGAATCGTTGAATCCTTCCTTTCCACATATGGGAGCAGGTCTTTTTTTCAGCCATGATGTACCGCCATGATATACCGCCATGATATACAGCCATGATATACAGCCATGATATACAGCCATGATATACAGCCATGATGTACAGCCATGATGTACCGCCATGATATACCGCCATGATATACAGCCATGATGTACCGCCATGATATACAGCCATGATGTACCGCCATGATATACCGCCATGATATACAGCCATGATATACAGCCATGATATACAGCCATGATATACAGCCATGATATACAGCCATGATGTACCGCCATGATATACAGCCATGATGTACCGCCATGATATACCGCCATGATATATAGCCATGATATACAGCCATGATATACAGCCATGATATACAGCCATGATGTACAGCCATGATGTACCGCCATGATGTACCGCCATGATATACAGCCATGATGTACCGCCATGATGTACCGCCATGATATACAGCCATGATATACAGCCATGATATACAGCCATGATGTACCGCCATGATATACAGCCATGATATACAGCCATGATGTACCGCCATGATATACAGCCATGATGTACCGCCATGATGTACCGCCATGATGTACCGCCATGATGTACCGCCATAATGTACCGCCATGTTGTACCGTGTTGTTGTTAAGCTATGATGTACCGCCATGTTTCTACAGCAGCCCAGATGGGACAAAAAGAACACCAGTCTTAAAAAAGGAGGAGGGGGGGTACTCATTTGGTTTTGAAATTACACACAGAAAAATTAAGGTGCCATCTGGAACCAAATAAGGTTCTTCAGAGTGATGCCATAGAATAACCATTTCTGGTTCCACAAAAAACCTTTCAAAACATTGTTCTTTACAGAACCATTTCCTTGAATAGCTCTTCATAGAACATATAATGCTGTCTCAGATTAAAACAATGGTTCTTCACTCGGTGATGGTTCTTCGTAGAACCACAAAGCTTTTTGGAGGACAATTTAAGAACCAGTATTTTTCTGTGTGCAGGTTGTAATTTGCTGCTTCAAAAAAATAGTTACTTACTTCTCTGGTTGACCCGTGGTACATTGTGGTTCCTTTAATGTGACTTCTGAAATCTGGAGACTTCACAGGAAGCTCTTTAAGTTCCACAGAGACACTTTTCCTGACATTTTATTGGTGGAAGTTGGGGGAAAGGGTTGTAGTCCTTCATGAATATTTTTAGTTTTCAACAGTATGTTTCAAGGGGAACTTAAGAGTTCTTTTATTATTATTTTCATTCCGACGGATGCAGCTGAGTTGATGGGAGGTTAGACCCAAACACACTGCCCTGGCTTCTCTCCATTTTACAAATTGCTCGTGTACCGATTGATCTCCTTCTATCTCTGACTCTCAGCCTCCGGCGTTTTGGTTTCTCCCTGATTCTTTTCTTTGTAAATTTTTTTGGGGACTGTTTCTCATCTCGTCGACTGAGGCTCGAGGGCCAAAACCCCCGAAACCGGTCTGAAAAGGAATGATGAAGTTGGGGTGAGGTCAGTGGGCCGGAGAGACGGTTCGTGGGCGAGGCACAGCTGGATATATATATATATATATATATATATATATATATATATATATATATATATATATATATATATATATATCATATTTGTAAATACATATTTTTAATCTATATAATATTTGTAAAAATGTATGATATATTTTTTAATCTATGTAATATTTATAAATATAAATATTTATTAATATATCTAAATATATATATATTAATATGTATTAATATATATGTATATATTTATAAATGTATGTGTATATATTTATTAATATATATAAATATATTTCTAAATATATAAATCTACATATCTAAATATATTTATTCATAATTATATATTTATATCTACATATATTTATAAATATATTTATGTCTATATATATATATATATATATATATATATATATATATATATATATATATATATTATAGCAACAGTGGAAGTTCAGGAAGTCCTTCAATCTTCTTCTTCCTCTTCCTCCTTCGTCCTCCTCCTTTTTCTGTTTCTTCTCCCTCCTTCATGTCCTCCTTCTTTTTCCTCTGCTTCTTTTCCTTCTTGCTTTTGTTCTCCTTCTTTCTCTCCCTCCTTCTTCTTGTCAATCCTTCTTCTTCTCCTCCCTCTGTTTTGTCTTCTTCTTCTGCTTCTTCTGTTTCAATGCAGTCAAACCAGAAGAGCTGCATCCTTGTTCTGGAGAGTCCGTGACCGTTTCCTACTTCCTCGTTGGCGTAGAGAGCCTCTCCTCAGAGCGGGGAGGAGACTCGTCTCGCGGTTCAGTCGATGCCTCGGCTTTGTCCAGACGGCTGTTAGCGGAATAAATGCATAATTTTCATAATTTGCATTCGAAGAATTGATATAAGGGGAGAGGAAAGGACACAAATAAGTGCAGTCACTTTTGATCAGTGCACGGTCAGCACAAAAAAGAACAAGGAGCTTGTGTTCTTTTTAAAACATTTTTTTTTAAAGATAGAATTAATAAGGGAAATCATTTTGTGGGCCACCAGATGCAAGAGGTCAGGCCGGTGGGCGAGGACAGAGGAGGCAAGTGGACCACTGTGAAGGAATCACAGGGATAGGAGTAAAGCTTCAGAGGGATGGGGGAGTAATCCCCCGGCCATCTGCTGCTTGTGCTGTGTGTGTGTGTGTCGGGCCGCGGCTCACGTGGGACGGACACACACACACACACACACACACACACACACAGTCACACACACTCTCCTTCTGGTTCCCGCCTCTTTGCGATAACACTTTACTTCCTGGTTTTTAGAAACAGGCGAGATACGCAAAGTTGTATTAGGTGCGTGTGTGTGCGTGTGTGTGTGTGTGTGTGTGTGTCAGCATCAGGACAGGGAGGATTGTTACGCAACAGCATCTTTCATCACCTTGGACAGCTCCCCAGCACAACTTGTTTTAGGTCTCCAAAAATCTACCAATTCTTTTTTTTATAATAACACTTCTACATACACGACACAAGGATTACATTTCTGTAACATTACTTAAAAAAATAAATAAAACAAGATATAGTGCTTAGTGCTGAATTCAAAATTATGAGGATTAATATAATAGAAAATTATTATATTATAAATTGTATTACTTATTATTTATTTATTCTCTAGCATTTTTATATAAAAAAAAGAAAAATCCCCAAAACAATCATGAACATATATTCAAAATAATTATTTCCTGTAGGCTCACTGTGACTGAAGTGATGAACCCGTACTGTAAATGCATCGTGAAGAACGTTATGATGAGTAATGGTATGATTGTGTATGTGGGGTTATGTCATCATCAATGCCCCCCATCCCTCTCGAGTTGTCACTAATTGGTTCATTAGCATGCATAGTGATGTGAGATATACACATATATACATTATGTATATTATGAATCAGTTTATTGCTTCATGTTCACAACTCAAATGTCTCAACGGATTTTTATTATGTACCTTTTTTTATTTTTCCTCTCAAATTGCAAAAGAATGTGATTTTTACTTTTAATAAAATGTATGAAACTGAGTTTATACGCTTAAACCCACTTTATAACGACCATCACACACACACACACACACACACACACACACCACACATAGGTGCAGGTGTCAATGACACGGGCCACCAGGTCGCTGACCCCACCTGGAGTCACAGGACCGGAACTAAATATAGATCCACCGCCTGGCCTCGTGGAGTGACAGCGCTCAATCCCCCCTAACCCCCCCTCCCCCCACATGTTTTTAGAAGTGCATAAAAAGTATAAAACCGAGCAAAATGTACTCCGTTGCCGTTTTCCTTTATTGATGAACGTACTCAATGTCAGCCATATTTAATATCTTTGTCAATTAGTTGACTATCATTTTATATTAAAATTATGTTTTTTAATGATAAGTGAAACTTTTCTGCATATTTCTGCTCCTTTCTTAAAATAATAAAATAAAGAGACTTCACAAAGTGCATTGAAAAGAAAAATGAGGCAATAAAAGAGAAAAAAATAAAAAAATAACATTAATGATAAAGTAAAATCTTAACGCAATGGCATCACATGAAAGGATCTAAGGCCGCCAGCCAGCTCATAATGAGACAAATAAACTGTTCTCTGGTCGAGGACAGTTCTAGTATTCATACTATAAAATCCAGTTTTCATCCAGCTATTCAAATACTAAAAAGCCTTGGTGGGATCGTGACCTTGATGAAGATTTATTCGTTTCTTTTCCTGCCTTTTCAGAATATATATATATATATATATATATATATATATATATATACACACATATATACAGGACTGTCTCAGAACATTTTAATATTGTGATAAAGTTCTTTATTTTCTGTAATGCAATTAAAAAAACAAATGTCATGCATTCTGGATTCATTACAAATCAACTGAAATATTGCAAGCCTTTTATTCTTTTAAGCCATAATCAGCAATATTAAAAGAATAAAAGGCTTGCAATATTTCAGTGAATGCATGACATTTTTGTTTTTTTAATTGCATTACAGAAAATAAAGAACTTCATCACAATATTCTAATTTTCCGAGACAGTCTAATATATATATTAGAGATGCACCGATCAGGTTTTTTGGGCCGATCACCGATCACTGAAATCAGTGTCAACCGATCATCGATAATACCGATCACCGATCACTGAAATAGTATCTGCCGATCCCATAATACCGATCACGGCGTCGATTGAACACTCTATTTATTGTGTAGCATTATTGCCTAGGACTATGAGTGCTACGCCCAGACCCTCTGGGTAGTTCTGTGAGCACTGTCTGTCTCCGTGCTGTTGTCTGTGCTGTTGTCTGTCACTCACCTTGTCGTTTGTTTCAGACTCCTCCCTCCTTGTTTGCCGCCCCCGGTGTGATTGCTGACCCCGCCCTCATTGTTTCCACCTGTGCCTCATTGCCCTGTGTATTTAGTTCTGTGTCAAACTCTTGTCTGTGTCGGTTCGTCTCTAATCGTTGCCCAGTAAAGTGTTTCTTGTTTCCTGATATCTGACTTCCTCGTTCGTGTCTGCATTTGAGTCCTATTTCTTCGTGGCTTCCCGGCATTCGTGACAGTACGAACCGACCAAACATGGACTCAGCGGACAACAGTAGCTCCAGTTTCCGCGGCTTCAGCATCAAGCCTCCGGTCCGGCCTGCCTCCCAGGACGTGCTTCTCCACAACATGTGGGAGTCCCTTCGGGCCCTTGGCCCTGTGCCTGTTCCGGTTCCCGCTGTTCCGTCGGGGGTTCTGGTCCCGCCAGTCTACTATGATCCGGCTCTCCGCAAAGTATGGGAGTCACTGGTTCAGGAACCCTCCCATGATGTTCGTCTCCAGAACATGTGGGAGTCCCTCCGGGCCCTTTATCCAAGGACCCCAGCCCCCGTGGTTCCGGCCCCAGGTCCAGCTCCCGTTGTTCCGGCTCCAGCCCCCGGTGTTCCGTCGCCGGGTCCAGCTCCCGTTGTTCCGGTTCCGGCTCCAGCCCCCGTGGTTCCGGCCCCAGCCCCCGGTGTTCCGTCACCGGCTCCAGTCCCCGTGGTTCCGGCCCTAGCCCCCGGTGTTCCGTCACCGGCTCCAGCCCCCGTGGTTCCGGCCCCAGCCCCAGCCCCCGGTGTTCCGTCACCGGCTCCAGTCCCCGTGGTTCCGGCCCTAGCCCCCGGTGTTCCGTCACCGGCTCCAGTCCCCGTGGTTCCGGCGCCAGACCCCGGGGTTCCGTCACCGGCTCCAGCCCCCGTGGTTCCGGCTCCAGCCCCCGGTGTTCCGTCACCGGCTCCAGTCCCCGTGGTTCCGGCTCCAGTTCCCGATGTTCCGTCACCGGTTCCAGTCCCCGGTGTTCCGTCCCCTATTCCGGTTCCAGTCCCCGGTGCTCCGCCGCAGGTTCCAGTCCCAGTGTCCAGCCCATTTCCCCTTGACCCGTCCCGCTCAGTCCCGGTGCCCCATGACCGGCCCAGTCCAGTTCCCCGTGACCCGTTCCGTCCGGGTTCGGTTCCCCTTGTGTGGTCGCCTGGTTCCGGTCCCAAAGAGCCCCCATTCCCAGACCAAGGTACCCCTTGGACTTCCTCTCCCGAGCCCGGCCCCCTAGCTCCGGGTTCCGGTCATCTGGCCCGCCCTCCGGAGCGCACCCCTTGGCCTGGTGATCGGCCCTCGGCCCGCCCTCCAGACTGATACTGCGGCCTTGGTCCCGCCTCCGGCTCCCCTCCACCCACCCGTATGGGACGTCTTGAATCCGTCCCTTGAGGGGGGGGGGGGGTACTGCTACGCCCAGACCCTCTGGGTAGTTCTGTGAGCACTGTCTGTCTCCGTGCTGTTGTCTGTCACTCACCTTGTCGTTTGTTTCAGACTCCTCCCTCCTGGTGTGCTGCCCCCGGTGTGATTGCTGACCCCGCCCTCATCGTTTCCACCTGTGCCTCATTGCCCTGTGTATTTAGTTCTGTGTCAAACTCTTGTCTGTGTCGGTTCGTCTCTAATCGTTGCCCAGTAAAGCGTTTCTTGTTTCCTGATATCTGACTTCCTCGTTCGTGTCTGCATTTGAGTCCTATTTCTTCGTGGCTTCCCGGCAGTCGTAACAATGAGGAAATACACATCTAAAGCACCTCAAACATTAAAGAAATTACAGATTTCTTTAAACATTTAGGACTTTTACTTTGAAAACTGTCCTAATTGATACATTAAAATTGTTTGATTGCTATTGTAGGAGATTGATTTCAGATATGTATGGAACACATCTGCGTTATTAATTTCTTGGGGAAATCTATATACAGGACTTTTTTTAACATACAAAACACTTATTTTTATAAACTCTTCCTTGGCACAGTAACGATGTTTTAATGTTAGCATAATTCAAGCTAAATCTCAAACGATCTATAAAGATACAAAATCAGTTCATTGTTTACTTGTATATGTTAGTGTATGATTTGTCGACATCTTATTTTGAAAAACATGTTTCACGTGGCTCTTTCCGCTAACTTTGCAAAACCGGATGTGTCACGTAAATCCTTGCGTTAACAGTTAGCATTCGATCGGGAGTGCGCGAGGGTTTTCATAAAGTTAGCGGCTAACTTTATGAAAACCCTCGCTCGCTCCCGATCGAATGTGTGTGCCGTGAGCATCAGTCTATAGGGGCTCAGACATGCGAGTGTCGGTGAGTTGACCCAGGGATTGAACTCGGGTTGACGGGTAGCCGCTCGCTGCGTGAGGATCCCCTCGTGGACCTCTCACTCTGCGGCAGTCGGGGGTGCATTGTCTCCGTTGCGTTGCGCGGCGATTGAAACGTCTCTGATAGTATTTCTCGGAGATGAGACGTCATCTGATCGATCGGTATCAGCCGTTTTTGAGAACGCCGATCAAAACCGATAATGGCAATATCGGCCGATATGGATCGGCGCCGATCAGATCGGTGCATCCCTAATGCAGTAACCAGTAGAACCAGAGCCACTAGAAGAGCCAGAGCCACCAGAAAAGCCAGAGCAACCACTAGAATCAGAGCTAGGCCTGGGCGATATGGAATTTTTTTTAATCACAATATGTTTTTCCATATTGATCGATCTCGATTCTTATCACGATATGTAGTTTTTGCAGATGTTGCCAGTGTGAGACATCGCCCCCCCCCCCCCCCCCCCGCGCACGCAGAGAACGAAACTTTAGAACGAATCAGTGTTGGCACATTAAAACATTAAATAGCCGGAGTGCTGGAGTCTCACGCTCAATGCGTGACACTTGAGAGCCTTGGAGACAGCAGCTGCAGAGCAGAGCAGCGCCGTGGGCCGGCATCACGGGGAGGCGAGCCGGCTGGAAGCTAACGGCTAGCGGGCTGGAAGCTAGCGGTTAGCAGGTTGGAGGCTAGCGGGCTGGAGGCTCACTATTAGGCTAACGTTACTATTAGAGATAAGCTCGTTAGCCCGTTTTAAAAGCCAGCCGTGCCACCTCATTTCTCCCTCTCGCAACTGCAGCTACTCTCACGAGGGGAAGTGGGCGTGTCGTGTCCTACCTGCAGACAACAGCCGGCAGACTCCGACACTGTTGTTGCGCTTACTTTTACCACGTGAGATCGAATACATGTCACAAGGAAATAGTCGAGATCGATCAACATTTTATCGCGATCCCGAATCGCGATCGAAAAATCGCCCAGCCCTAGTCAGAGCCACCAGTAGAGCCAGAGCCACCAGTAGAGCCAGAGCCACCAGTAGAGCCAGAGCCACTAGAAGAGCTAGAGCAACTAGAAGAGCCAGAGTCATCAGTAGAGCCAGAGCAATCAGAAGAGCCAGAGAAGAAGAAAAATGTAATCAGTGGAAATCACGTGTTGTCATTATTTGCTTTGTAATATAATTACTTAAATTAACATTCGGGCCAGGACTTAAGTTTATAAAAAGGAATCTATATAAAACCAACTGTATTTTACTCCATTTGGCATCCCATCCCACACAGCAGTCAAAGTGTCAAACTTTATGAATGGCATTGTGTTTTTGCTCTTTACATGAATGTTTTCTTGAATATATATATATATATATATATATATATATATATATATATATATATATATATATATATCTATGTGTATATATATACAGGACTGTCTCAGAAAATTAGAATATTGTGATAAAGTTCTTTATTTTCTGTAATGCAATTTAAAAAAACAAAAATGTCATGCATTCTGGATTCATTACAAATCAACTGAAATATTGCAAGCCTTTTATTCTTTTAATATTGCTGATTATGGCTTACAGCTTAAGAAAACTCAATAAATATATACTAGAATTAGCTGTGTACCAAGAGATTTTAGAGCACTACATGCTTCCATCTGCTGAAAAGCTCTATGGAGATGAGGATTTCATTTTCCAGCATGATCTGGCACCTGCCCACAGTGCCAGAACCACCAGTAACTGGTGTACTGACCATGGCATTACTGTCCTCGATTGGCCTGCCAATTCCCCTGACCTGAACCCCATAGAGAATTTGTGGGGTATTGTGAAGAGGAAGCTGAAAGACACCAGACCCAATAATGCAAATAAGCTAAAGGCCGCTATTGAAGCATCCTGGGCATCCCTAACACCTCAGCAATGCCACAGGCTGATTGCCTCCATGCCACACCGCATTGATGCAGTAATCCGTGCAAAAGGATTCCCAACCAAGTACTGAGTGCATTAATGGACATTTTCAAATGTTTGATTTTGTTTTGCTGTTATAAATCTTTTTTTTTACTTGGTCTGAGGAAATATTCTAATATTTAGAGATAGGATATTTGAGTTTTCTTAAGATGTAAGCCATAATCAGCAATATTAAAAGAATAAAAGGCTTGCAATATTTCAGTTGATTTGTAATGAATCCAGAATGCATGACATTTTTGTTTTTTTAATTGCATTACAGAAAATAAAGAACTTTATCACAATATTCTAATTTTCTGAGACAGTCCTGTATATATGATATGTATATTTATATATATGCATGTAAATACATAAAAGCAAATGTGTAATATGTTGTGTAGATTGAAACAACTGCAATTCCAGCTGGAAGCGAGCTGGCATAAACATGAATGTTGTCCATCTGGAGCATTAAAGGCACGACAGATCTGCACTTGGCATAATTATTCTCATGCGGTGCAGCTGGTTTGATCCGGTCCGTGAATCATGCCAACGCCGCCTCTGTTTTTCATCAATACGTCAACTTTATGAAGCGCTCAGTAAAAAAAAAGCTTTGTATGCTCCATGAGGTCAAGAGTTATGCCGCTTCTCAAGTCTGGGGGGGTTATGGAATTTATTATTTCCTCCTTGTTCTTCAGCCACAATGGGGTCCAGTATCTTCCAGGGTAAGGTGGATTTCAGCCCCGCTTAAGGCTTTAGCTCGGGGAGATTATCCCACTGGCAGCACACTCACACAATCACTCCGGCAGACACGTGTCCGATACGCCACCACCTTCGAACTCACAAACTCCGATCGGGGGCTTAGCCTACCGGCGGCTCGGAGGGTCGGTGGAGCTACAAGCGGCTCGCGGTATGGGCGAAGCTACCAGTGGCTCGGAAATGACAATAACAATGTATTTTAATCCACTGACGTTTGATCTTCCTTTTTGACACCTGACCAAACCTGTGAATTTACTCAAGTGCTAAACGTTGGTACAATTGTGAGTAATTTAATTTTACGCTACTTTATACTTATACTCCTCTATCTCAGAGTCCAATAGTAGGCTCAGGGTTCATATACATGTTGACCAATGGATTCCGAAGTATAAACATTCATATGCATGTTCAAACAGCGTAAATGAACATATGGATATAGCAACATTTCCGTGACTCTTCCCAAACTTTTAGGATTACATTTTTCTCAATGACTTTTCCAGGCCTGGAAATAACCATTTTTAAATTCCATGACTTTTCCAGGTTTTCCATGACCGTACGAACCCTGAAGGCTTTTTGCCACCTTCAGGGTTTGTACTTTTACTGCAAGATCAAACTAATAAATGCAACTAATTCCCTATAATATATTATTAAGGGTTAAGCTACGAAGCAGCATATGAAGTACTGAACTTGACGAACACATTGATGCATGAATGGAGTCCTTTTACTTTTTTGTGCTTACGGCTACATTTTGACACTTTATGTACTTTTTTGTACAAGTATATTTTAAATGCGGGACTTTAAGAGTCTTTCTACGCTGGGGTATTGCAAAACAAAAATGCAGAAGATATTATGTGATAGTTGATCAAAACTATTAGGAATATTCATGCATTTTGAGGTATTTATGGTCTCCAATTTGACATTATTTGAGAACAACGCATTCAGGAGTCCAGAGATTTCCAGGCTTTAAAATGGCACATGAATGCACCGTTCTGATTGACTGCTACTAAAGCTACCTCTGTAAGGCAAAATCAGAAATGTTAAACAAAGTATTTCCAAGTGGACACTGTCGTATTTCTGTCGGCCAACGAAATGAATTCGAAGGATCTTAAAAACATTGGTCGCGTTCTGTTTGTTTATGTATTTACTCTCGTCACATGCCGTGCTTTATATTTTAGGAAGTCGTGAAACATTTGTCAAACACCAACGTCTGACATCCAGTGGGAAACACAGAATTTCTGATTCTGGGCTTCTGGTTCTGATAACTTGTGCCCACCAGAACCGAACCGAAGCTCTGATTATGCCCCGTGATGTATTTCATCAGAGATGTGACTCGTCTCTGGGAGACGGGATGCCAATCTCACAGACTGTCAGTTCACACTGTTAAAAACCCGAAGGCCTATTCTTTAACACCGGTTCAGTGATAAAAAATAATTTCATCTTCAGCAGACATCATCTTAAAGGTGACGAATGGACTCTTGAGTAACAGTAAATGACGGCGGCATGTTGCAATATTTGTTTGAATATATTATTGACATGAGCCAACGTGGTTGAGTCTCATGTCCGATCGTCTCTTTTACTTTTCATTCGCAGAGAATACAATACCTTTGTTTGAATTCGTCATCGACGGGGCCCGAGTTGACCCACATTGACGGAACAAAAAGGATGTAAAAAAATTAATATAAAAAAATCACACGTTTGTGCTCCGGAAATTTAAAAAACAAAAAACATCTCAACAGAAGATGAATTTCTGTGAGTACATAACGGCTTTGCTTTGGATGAATAAATGTGCAGATAGATATAAATTTGTATTGTTCATGGCTGAATCGTGTTGTTCACCACAAATGCCCGGATCACGAAGCTGCTGCTACTTCACTTCTTCACAGCTGCTTCCGATACCATTGATCACGGCGTTTTAATCATTAGACTTGATGAGGAGGTTTCTCTGGTGTGGGCCCTGCCTGTTTTTGCTAATACTTGTTACTTAATACTCAATTCTTAATTAACTTTTAGTTAGTTTAGGTGGTTTTGTGACATT
Source organism: Liparis tanakae (assembly GCA_036178185.1). Lineage (NCBI taxonomy): Eukaryota > Metazoa > Chordata > Actinopteri > Perciformes > Liparidae > Liparis > Liparis tanakae. The sequence goes on along the minus strand of CM070094.1, from coordinate 12,421,246 downwards.
TAATATTGATTGTGGCGTTCCACCATGGCATATTCTGGGTCCTCTACTTTTTTTGAATGTATTAGCAAAGCCTATAAATGCCCTCTCTTAAACCATTGGTTAAAGAGATGTCAAATAACTTAACTAACTGATTAAAAAACAAAATGAGCAGAGGTCAGAGATTGAGCCTGAAGGATCAAACGTAGAATGACAGTCAGAAGTTTGGTTGACAGATTAAAACAAAAAGGAGTGGGAATAGTGATATATATATATATATATATATATATATATATATATATATATATATATCCATGTTTGATTTCCCCTGATGATAAGAATAATAAAAACATTTTAACGTCCTCAAAATTAGATCAGTAACCAAACGATGGAGACATGCTTTCATTACAAGTAGGTCAGATTACTGCAGCTCTTAAAATTTCTGTAAAAAGTTCAATCAAATCGATGCAGACGGCATTTTATATAATATGCATCACATTAGATGCGTAACCCAGGAACTCGTGACTCTGCACTGACCACCTTTTATCATTACAATTACATTTTAATGTCCTTCAACTTGTTCGTAAAGACTTACGTAAACCTAGCACCCTCCTATATTCGTGACCACAAGAATTCCACGAGAACTCAGCTTTTCTTTTAGGTCTGAATGTTTCCCACAAGCAATGTGGTGAGGCCTCTGCCTCGTAGTTGAACATATTAGTAATTACAGACATATCTTTTTAATCGTAATTTTTATTTGGGGTAATCATTTTTCATAGTTTGGTATCAAATAGTTTTGTTTCTGTTAGTAGTAAAGTAGGCCTTTCCACTTCTGCTTCCAAGAAGAAGTGTTGCAGTCGGAGCTAATTATTCTGAGAATTTTAAAACTAAGAAACGCTTTTCATGCATTTCAGAGAGATGAAGAGAAATAAAAGCCCCATTGTGAGATTGCATTGCGTGACAGAAGACAGCCTGTCTGGACGTCTGCAGACAAAAGATGCTTCAACTCTCGTTCACGTGTCATCTCAGACATTCAGAGCTGTTTTTTCTCTTGAGATTTGTCCACCCTCTTATCTCTGCTACTCCCTCTCACCTTTCAACCCACAAGGCCACCGAACAGGGTAAAATAACAATGAGAATTCCAAAGCATATATTATAACCTGAAATGACACGAATGAATGAAGACAATGGTTTGATTACAAAAACACACATTTATAGTCTATAAACCTGACCCCATGACATGTACTTTTCTACAAGCTAGGTTAAATCCTCGCCGCGAGTATGAGTAAATGAATATAACATATTTGTATGACTTTTCCAAAACTTTTGGGATTTAATTGAATTTCAAGGACTTTTCCAGGCCTGGAAACAATCACTTCTAAAAATGTCATGACTTTTCCAGGTTTTCTATGACCGTACGAACACTGCCAGGGCTCCCTGTGATTCGACTGACACAAATGACCCGTTCCCCCCGGCACATCACACACTTTCCCGACTGCGATTCAGTTAACGCATCGATCTCTTACTGAGAATATGCATTTAAACCTCATTTAAGTAACTCAATTACCTTAACAAGGCAATGAACTTTCGTGCGGCTGCAGAGTAAAACGACTGCAACACATTTCCTGGGGGCATAATTTAACCAATAATTGCATCAGCGACTCTCTCTTCAGTCAAATGGCCGGAGCACAATGGCATTTCAAGACTGGCATTTCTACACGTTTGGTGCTCTATTGTGTGTGAGTGTGTGTGTGTGTGTGTGTGTGTGTGTGTGTGTGTGAATCCTCACTGCTGTTGTTTTAGGTGTCTTTTTAGAGATTATTTATCAATCAAGTTTTATTCACACGGCACCTTTTTAAAAACAAATCCAATGCAATTCAAAGGGCTTTACAAGTGATTGACAGGACAAAAACAAGATGAAAATGGAGGAAAGATGGCGAAGCTAATGCACACCAGAAATATATAACATACATCACTGAATAAATTGATCATGGTAAAACACGCAAAAAAAGTCAAATTAAAGAAAATTAACAGTTGTGAAAAATAAGTAATATCAACATAATTAATGCTAAATGGACTACTTGTTTTGCACCTTTCCAGTCCTCCGGCTACAACACATCAAAACGGACTAGGGGAGCCGGGCTTCGAAACGCCGATTCTTTCTCATTGAAATCCTGCCCTCTCCACTGAGTCACTGTTTTTAGGTTAGGGAGTAGTTTACACAGAGTTACAGTTACAACCGGCCGTTTAAGGGCACTCTTTATGCTGATATGGCCCAGGGAGAAAAATACAACCGGCTAAATCCGCCGGGGCTAACGCGTTAGCAAAGAAAACACCATTTAACACACAAGGAGAGTTACTAGTCGCGCTTTTGTCCACCTCATGATGATAGGTTTAATATTTACTTGTGTTTTTGCTCTGGTTTTGAGAGACACGCCTCCTTAACCCTAACTTGGCCTGCTACTTGATGCTAGTTGACGTTCGCGTAAAGTCTGCTTGTCTGAGTTCTGTTTGCTAGAACTTTCTGCCTAAAATATATATTATTATTTTTTGGGGGAAAAATATTCATTTTAAACATTCATTAAATATCAAACTTTCATTTGTGATAGTAGGAGAACACAAGTGAGAGGCAGAGATCTGTTGAAAGCGGTGCAGCGTTAGCGGTCGGGTTTTGGTATAATTCTCTGTGGCTTCAGCATTTTCAGTGTTGCTACAATAATAAAAGACTTTTTCGAGCTTTAATGTATATGCGTAGTGGATTATATGACCTTCTACATTGTGATGAAGTGGCATTGTGGGTAGACGAGAAGTGTGTATCATGAGCAATGTAATCGGTCGACCTGCAGGAGGTCAAATATTTGAGTTTAGTTTAGTTTATTTATTGGATTCCCATTAGCTGACGCCTTAGCGACCGCTAATCTTCCTGGGGTCCACAGAAAGGACAAAATACAATACATACAAAAACATACAAAACATATCGTGAAACAAACAGTTAAAAATAGTACAACAAAGTGAAGAATAGTGCAGTCAGATGCACAGTACAGTCGAAGGATCAGATATATTTCATGCAATTCGACTTAATTCATACAAAGAAAAAGAAAAATTAGATGACTAAAAAGCAATCGAATCCGTCAAGTGGTAAATGTTCTTAGATGCGCCTTTAATTGTTTTTTGAATGAAAAATTATTGCTTATGTGAGTTAAACAAGGAGGCAGTGAGTTCCAAGCGGTAATAGCACGATAGATAACAGTATGTTTGAGGAGGTTAGTTCTTGGGGTTGGTGGTATCAATTGGCCTAAACTAGCATTCCTGGTGTTATGGTTGTGTCTGTTAAATGTGTATTGTAACTGATTGAAAAAATATACCGGCGTCTGATTAAATATTACTTTCCTGAAAAACGCGAGAAGACAGAAGTGAAGTTTAGTTTCAACTGAAAACCATGACAGGCGAGAGTGCATATGCAGTATTAGTTCTAAACGAACACTGAAGTGCTAATCTGGCAGCTCTGTTTTGAACCGTTTGTAATTTGTGAATGTCCTTCTTGGCTGCCACTGCCCATATGAAGGGACAGTACATCAGGTGACAAAAGACCAGGGAGTGTAAAACCTGACAAACAATAGGGAGTGTTAAATAAAGAAAGTACTTTCTGGTCATAGCTATACCCCTTCCCATCTTAGTGACTATGCCATTGATGTGCTCAGACCACGACAACTGTTCATCCAGCACGAGGTCCAGTAGTTTGACCTTCTGGACCTGTTCTATCTCTGAACCGGACATGGACAGGTGAAGCTGTGTGTCACCGTGAAGAGTATTCCTTGAGCCAAACACAATACATTTAGTTTTTGAAATGTTCAGGGCAAGCTTATTCACTTTAACCCAATCAGACACTCTCTCCAGATCCTGATTCAGAATGGTCGCAAGTTCCAGTTTGTTGGCAGCATGACTGTACAGTGTTGTGTCATCAGCATACATGACCATGTTGGAGTTTTTAATTGACAAAGGGAGATCATTTGTGAAAATGGAAAAGAGTAAAGGGCCTAAGCAGCTCCCCTGTGGAACACCACAGCTGACATGTCTACAGTCAGATAAACTACCATTATAAAAGACTCTTTGCGATCTCTCAGAAAGATAGCTAACCATCCAGGAGAGTGCAGTTCTGCTGAATCCATAACTTTCAAGTTTGGTAATCATAATATCATGATCAATTACATCAAATGCAGCACTAAAGTCAAGCAAGACTGTGCCGACCATTTTCTTATTGTCCATCTGTGTTAGACAATCATCAGTTAGCTGGGCAAGGGCAGTAGCTGTTGAGGGATTATGTCTGTATGCATGTTGGGAACTAGTAATGAGGTTATTCCAAATAAAATAATCCTGTATTTGTTTGAAAACAATTTTCTCTAATAATTTACTCAAAATGGGGAGTATACAAATTGGACGGCTATTTACACATGTGAAGGCAGATTTCTTGTTCTTGGGTATAGGAATCACTTTCACCACTTTCCAGACCTTTGGGCATACACCATACATTAGGCATTTGTTGAAGATGTGACATATTGGTTTAGATAAGTGAACAGAAGCAAGTTGCAGCAGTTTACCATCTAAATGGTCTATACCCGCCGTTTTATCGGTTGGCAGAGACGACAACATTCTCTCAATTTTAGGGGAAGTAACCGGCACAAAATCAAATTGGCAGTTTTTGTCCATCATCATGTAGTTCTCAATCAGTGTGCATGAGGAGCCATCGGTGGGTCTCAAGTTTGTTCTCAGATTATCAATTTTACTCATAAAATAGTTATTAAAATAATTACCAATCTCTTCTGGTTTTGTGAGAAACGAACCATTGTTTATTATATTAGGCTTTGCATGATTTGAGGACCTACCCATTATATCATTCATAATTCTCCAGAGTTTCTTCCCATAATTTTTTGAGTCATCAATTTTGTTTTGGTAATTCTCTCTCTTTTTCCCTCTGTTCAATTTAGTTACTTGATTTCTTAATTTACAATACATGTTCCTATCAGACAGTAAGCCAGATGTATCAGCTACTAGTTTTGCCCCATTCCTTTGACCCATAAGTGTTTTCAAATCGCTACTGAGCCATGGGGCACACTTTGCCTTTACAGTTGTTTTTTTTAATGGTGCATGTTTATCCGCAATGTTCATAAATAATTTCATGAATATATTTAGGGCCAAAACAGGGTCCTCTTCTTGACACACTATAGACCAGTTAACATTCATTACATCCTCCATGAAAGATTACACTTGGAAATGTTTGTATAATCTTTTATGTTTAATCCTACATGCAGCTTTAGGGACTTTTGTTTTCCTTTTAAGAGCTATACAATTGTGATCACTGAAACCAAGAACTATTGACACAGCTTTAGAGCAGTGTTCAGGGGTATTAGTGAAGAAATGATCAATACATTTAGATGATTTTGTTCCATTCTTATTAGTACTAGTTCTAGTTGGTAATGTAATAGTTTGAGTAAGGTTGCAAGCACTGGTTACAGCAAGAAGCTTCTTCTTTAACGGATAGTTTGAAAACCAATCGATATTTAAGTCACCAACAAAAAACACTTCTCGGTTATCATCACATGATTTATCCAACATTTCACAGATCGTATCTAAGCATAACATGTCCGCACTAGGCGGCCTATAACAGAAACCTACAAGTATGGGTTTAGTTTGTGGCAGATGAACTTGCAACCACAGTGCCTCAATGTCACACATCATTAGATCCCCTCTTACACTTACTGGAATGTTATTCTGGACATATAGTTAATATTTATGCGTTGAACAGAATGTGTTCGTTGTCTTTTCTCATCTCGCTTCCTTGTTGATTCCCACATGATACATTTTGACTGCTAGATATTGTTCTCCATCTATCTAACCTTTGTACAATGTTTCACATAAAGATAAGAGATATTCTACACAACCTCAGTTACATTTACATTTACATGAAACAACTAGAACGGGCACTCGGTAGAGCACATACCTTCGCATATCACAAGATTGGGCATTGAATTATGAACATGTTGGCATTAGTTGTATGCCAATTAGATATAAATTGACCACGCTATGGTAAACAAAATATTTTTATCTTTTCATGACCTTGACCTTTGACCCGGTCAATCCCAAAATCTAATCAAATGGTCCCCGGATAATAACCAATCATCCCACCACATTTCATGCGTTTCGGTTTAATACTTTTTTACTTGTGCGAATAACACGCAAACACCCATACAAATACACGGCAATCAAAACATTACCTTCCGCATTTTCAATGCGAAGGTAAATATAAGATAAACACTTTTGCAAAAGTCAAGGAGAGGAAGAAAGAAGCAGCATTTGTGCAGAAAGAGGAGCAAGAAAAACAAGTTAATCGTGTGACTAATCCTGTGTTTTCTCTTTTTCTCTTCCAGTGAAGAAAGCCAAACTCCATGGGCCTCCAGGTAAGAGCTACATCGTGCTGACTATATGTTGGTGTTTGTACTTTGAAAGGGTTTGGTCTTTAAAGCAAAAGAGACGGCTGTGTCTCATTCATTTTTTTATCTAACATATAAAATACCTTTTCATTAATTTCCTCAGTAAACATGAGTTTAAGTCTCAATCTCTAGTTTCAAGTCTTCTTCAATACAGCATGATGCTCATTTAGTAAATGATGGTCATTTATAGTCAACCAAACCATAATAAAAGGTATGCTTGAGGGTGGTGGTACCTACAAGTTGCTACCAGAGGTGTCTTTACGTCACTCCTCTGCTCGTTTGTTGCAAAAATCCAAGATGGTGACGGCCAAGAACGTTAAACTCAAAGCTAGCTACAAAACTGCAGAACACAGTGCACTTCTAACATACAGTCAATGCTCCGTAGGGTTGGGTACCGAAAACCGGTGCCAATATGGTCAGGATGGGCGCGATGGGGAGACCGGTCCCCCTGAAAATGTGGGAAAACGGTCCCCCGTAATGTTGATTGCAAGACTTGCATTAATTAAAGTAGGCCAATAAATAATAAATTAGCCATTATAACCATGTTTAAGTTAGCTACGAGCGCTAACTACGAGCGCTAGCTGCTAGCTACGAGTGCGACAGTCTAATCAGAGCTGCCAACTTTTCAAAAAACCTTGGAGTGAGATTTTGTCGGGGGTGACCAAAATGTTGCCGCGCACGCAGCCACTCGCGGTGGTGGCTCAAATATCAGGAAATTTGAATTAATTTAGCGTACCCATGTTGTGCCTGTATTCTGGCCTGGCAAAGGTCTTTTATGAGGCATCTTTGCTACCTTAAAGAATCAAAATGTTTTTTAATAGCTCTACTCTCATTTACAAAAACATGCCTAATCATATTGCACAAATGTCCTGTCTTTATGTTAAATTCTTTATATTACATCTTACTTGTTAAAAGTAATGTTTTGAAATTTCTTGAGAGGGTCCTTCTCCTAGGCCTGCAAATAAAAAGATAAATGCTATGTGGGCAGCTTAATAAACAATGCTATGATGTTTTGAGCATGCAGTATACCAAGAGGTTAACAAGGTGCTCTCCTGCTGCTTGTTTTGATAGCTAAGTTTAAATCACCACACAAAATCACACGCACAAACACAACACATTATTTCTTTCAAGATTTAAAGTTTAAGAGAGTGAGTACTTAATTCAACCACGTCATTAACAGAGCTCTCAAGTTTTGAAGACAGGCAAGAGTGACTGATGCTTTATTTTCATTGGTTGCTGGATTAAATTGTGCCTTGAGACCGAAATGCGGGATTGAGACACTTGAGAGTCCTGTATTATCTTACTGGGGTCTCTGTTCGTTGTGTCTGTTTGAACAACTTCTTCTGTTGCTAACTCCAGACTCTTTGGGGTAAATAGGATGTGTATGCAGCGAACAGGTTTACAGATGCGCTCCTTAGCGCCATCTATCGTCGCAGAGTTTGAAAAAGGAACCAACGCGCTTCGGCCGGAATCAGAATTTCTTTTGCCGTGAGAAATTGTTTGTGTGGCGTGAAAGTGTGTGAAGCGTGTGTCACACGGCGAAACCGTGAGAGTTGGCAGCTCTGGTCTAATCTTCGTTGTCTGTCAGTGCTCCATTAGAAAGTCTTTTACAGGGAAAAATGGCCAAAGTTTTTTTTATGTAATCATCGTCAAGTGTGTTTTTTTTTAAAGTATCGGTTCAGGCACCGTTTAGGCACCGGTATCGTTTTTAAAAGTACCTATTTAGCACCGGTATCAGAAAAAACCCTGAACGAAACTCATCCCTAACACTCCGAGGTTATGCGCTTGGGATTTCTCCTCAGTAGACGTGTCTCAGACAGGGAAAAGAGGTCTGAAAAGACTTTTCAAACAGTTCCTCGTGTGGGAACGTCAACCATTCATCAGCCCGTCAAAAGCAGAGCGCTGTGTTCTCGCAACTGTTGCGCCCATTCTCTCCAGGCGGCGATGAAGGGGGCGGAACAACAGCAACGAGTGGGAGCGAGTGGGAGCGAAACATAAAATCAATAGATCATCACAGACAAAAGGGGCCCACCTGCTAGCCCGAAATGACAACGTGTCATCATCGGCGTAAAGGAGGAGACAGAGACAAATCTCTCAGAGACGGACTCCAGACGCAGGCGGCGATTCGTCGTTGGCTGCCTCCGGGCCTCCGATCGGCTGAGCAGATTTTCAAAACGGAAGGAGGAGATTTGATTGGCCTCCCCGGGGTTCATAAAACAGGGACATGAGTGATGGCGTTGCTATACCAGACAGTCAAGATACCTGCTGCAGAAATGCCCTTTGTAGATTAACTTCTTTATAATACCAAATAAATTGCTCAGTCGTCTTTAAAAAGGAAGGTCTTTTTTTCAGAAGCAGCCGTGATTGAAACTCCGAAGCATCATGAGAAAAGTGGGACTTGAGCAATGGCTGTTTGATAAATTATATCAGGGGTCAGGAACCTTTTTGACTGGGAGAGCCATAAAAACCAAATATTTCTAAATATATTTCATTGAGAGCCATATAGTATTTATAACGTATAATAATCTAAATATGTCTTGCTTTTAATGCGATTTCTGGTGCTGCATGATGCTGTGTGTGTGTGTGTGGGGGGGGAGACAATCAATAACAGACGGATGTTTAGTTTAATAGAAGAACAAAGACATCTTTAAGAAAAGGACCGTAAATTACTTCGGCTGTAATCTGGCGCTTTAGAGAAAATTACAGGGGGGCGGGTGGAGATTTTTTTTTTTCAACTGAAAATTATCTGGGAGCCATATGCCGTCACCGGAAGAGCCATATATGGCTCGCGAGCCATAGGTTCTGGACCCCTGGGTTATATCCTCAAGTATTGAATTACATCGCAGTCCCTTTTTTATTGGAATGGAAGTCCGTATGTAAAATTACTTCTTTAAAAAAACAACAACTCACAAACACACCTCCTTCCCCCTCTGGGCTTTAACACATGTAGAGGTGATGGAGAGTAAACCCTGAGTGCAGTTCTGTCATGTGACACGATTATTAGTCCCAGGTTAGATACAACTATTAGTTTGTCCCACTCTCATGTTCCAGTTTGGGAAAAATTATCTGATGTATCGTAATAGTATAAAGCAATAGATTCTTTGCCTTTGGGGAGCTGGCTGATGTCCCAAAGCGCCCCTCAATCCCTCGGCTGGTGGACCACCCCTGGGATACGGGGGCTGGTATATGTGTCATTATATTAGTTCAAATAGCATTCTGATATTCTTCTGTCCTCACCAGGTTTTGTCCATAGTTTATCAGAACCGGTTTGCTTTAATTTGCTTACTATAATCGGTGGTTACCAATGGATTTCTATGACTTTTCCATAACTTGAACCAAATATCCATGACCAACATTTTGTGAAATCTCCATGTATACAAGAAAAAGTGAGAACATTTAGTATATAAAACAACAATGAGAATTCCAAGCCCAGAAGGATTCAGTCTCAGTTGAATGTCTTCTCCAGCTTCCTTCATCCACCATAAGCTCTCCTCCGCTCCCTCTCCTTAAAGACAGCATTCATTAATGAGGGCAGCCGCGTAAATGTCATCTCGCCTGGCCACGTCCATGTGTAACCAAATATTACTTATTTATTTTCACAAGTCTTCGCCACTTAATTATAAATGACGCCCGCTGCTTCCCCCAGAGGGTCCCGCTGCATGCTGGGAAATGTCCTCCTCACCTCAGTTAGTTTGCTGCTCACTGGAGGCAGGTCTGTTTAAGTGTGGAAGTCATCTTTTATGACAGCCTGGGAAATACATTTTAAATATAGACGATAGACTACTTTTATTTTTCTCGTGGCAGGTCCAATGGTTTTTTTCTCCCAAATTTTTCAACACCACTTTTAGCTCGGGTTTAAATGAGGCTGCCAATCCCCTTGTACCCTCAATCACAGAACTGGCAACCCCCTTAAGTGAATGATGGATTATTCCCGATTAACCATTTCGACCCCTTGTGTTTCGCCTTCGTCATTACGGCTGAACTCTGCACGGCGTGGTGACGGATAGGCCGCACGCTTGACATGTTCACGTGTATCGCATCAGGATGAAATTCGAAAAGAATATTTAGAAATTCAACTCTCGGCTTTCCCACGTCTGATCCTAACCTGACACATGGCTGAATGCTGGAATTGCAACTGAATCTGCTGGCCCAATGCTAGTAATTCAGCCCAGAGTTGCGGTAATTTGTAAAATAGTCATGAAATGCAATCTTTTTTTTCGTATCAATGGAAAGTCAATTATGAGGCTTACTCAGTCAGTGCAAATGACGCTCTTTATTATTTCCAAAAGGACAAGTATTGGTCGGGTGGACCTTAACCATAACCCTCAACCTAGTGTTTGACACTGTGTAGTGGTTTTATGGTCAAAGCTCTACTTAAGGGAACATGTGTGGCTGATATTGTGTAGTCTGATCCTGGCTTTGGAGTGAGCCAGAAATACACAAAGAAATACTAATAATACTAATATCCATGCATTGTTCCTTCAGTAGAACATAGTGTTTCTTTCCAAATGATCTCTTGCTTATAGTACAGAAGTAACGTATCCTTGTACAGTGAAGGTGCTATATTTATTTACTATTAACGGTACTTGCACTGTTAGCGCTGTTTGCGCTGTTAGCGCTGTATGCACCATTTCTCGGAACCAACATGGATATTGGAACCAAAGCGCTGCCCCGTAATGTGATTATTTATGTAGCCAAACAATCGCCTCAACTTCACCCCACGTCCGCCGACGCTGCCCTCGGCTCCTCCGACCCCTTCTTCAAAAGAAAGTGGTTGTCAGATTGAGAACACAGAGATGTGCAAGGACACACACCGACAACGCGTACGCTCAACACACATGCAAAGAGGGGGCTACTTGAGGCAGGTAATCAAGCAAGGATTAGGCGGTTGATGGCTCAACCCTCCGTGGTCAATGCTGATCACTGTGAGCTACATGGAGGGACACACTATACACACTCACACACACACACACACACACACACACACACAGACACTTACTTACACAGACCTATTTTAGTCCTTAAGCACTTTTATGAAGGCAAACATACAACACAGTTTGACTAAATAAATAGCTTTTAACTGCCTTTTGGACATCCTTTATTCTCTCTGCCCATTTTTTTTAAATCATTGAAAATCACTGCTGGTAAATAACAGAAATTCCCAAACCGTTATGGTTAAGGATTTGGTTGTTTTGGGCACCAGAAAGAAGCCTCTGATATGCTTTCCGTATGTCGCATGGACGTTAGCTGACAATGTTCTGATTGGCAAGGATTGCAATTAAAAGACTTGGTCATCAATAATTTTCTTGTAAAATTGATTTAGAGTTTATACTATAATAAATAATTCAATAGATTAACAGCATTTAGTTTAGTGTGTTGCTTGTGAGGACAGATCAGCATAGTTTGTTGTTCCTATTTCATATCGCTGAAGACATACTTTTTTAGGACTTAATAATACAATTTTATGAGGTGTTATTTGGGTTTTCATTGCTGTTCAATGGGACTGGCACTTGATCACTGCTGCCTGACAGTTCTGCATAAACATGCTGTCCTCAGTGGTTTGTAGTGTTCAGTGATCGAAAGGGAAAAGCTTAATATATTGCACAGGCTAGAATTAGCATTTGCTGTGTTTAGTGGTCACATCCTGCAGCTGTGTCAGGGATAATGACTGTACCTCCTTTTATATTAGTGCATAATACAACACTCTGGAGGAAATCAGCTAACTATGTGTTTTATGATTCTTGTTCTATGTGCGTAGTTCTAATTATTTCTCCCCCGTTTGAAAAAATCCCTCTTGTCTCTTTTATTTTTTAGCTTTTTGTTTATCTCCCTTTCATCCTTTCATGAGCTCCAAAGATGCTCCACTGCTTCATAAATAATGTCTGTTTACTTTATTGTTAGCCAGGGATTGAAAATGTGTGTTTCCTGTAGTTCAAATCGATAAGACGGACGGGTTCACCGGAGCCCAGGGACAGAACTCGAGATAAATAGTTAGTTTCACGACAATCGGAAGTTACGAGGTAAATGTAAATGTATTGCATGACTAGTCTGTAAGATATAAGACATATTCACATTATTTCTCATCATTAAACAAAATTCTTTGCTTTCTCATCTTTTCCAGACAAGTTCAACGCCTACATCACGTTAAAGGTGCAGAATGTGAAGAGCACCACCATCACCGTCCGTGGGAACCAGCCATGTTGGGAGCAAGACTTCATGTTGTGAGTTTTCCCCTAATGACGCTGTTCTTTCTTTATTATTCATCACCACCTGGATCAACATTTATTTTTCACAGGGAATTTAAACTGATGAACCACATCATGTTATCACGTTACTTCATTTTTTTCACATCAGAAATTTGTCTGACAATAGCGGCATACAGAATAAATTCAATGGCAATATATCTGGTATCTAGAAAACATGGCATCAGCTTTTTATCCGATGTTCGTAATTCTTCAAACTTAACCATGCATATAAAAAGAAAAATGGCGTCAGCTTTTTATCCGGTGTTCGTACTCTCAAAAAGCTTGTTTGGCACCAACCTCTTGGGATGTATCACGACAAAAGCAGAATGAAATTGAAGACCTGCCGCGTATTTGAATATAAAACCATAAATAAAACATTTTCATTTAGCATCCGCTGCACCGAGTTTCAGCAGCTAACATAGGGTGACCAGACGTCCGGTTTTCCCCGGACATGTCCTCTTTTTGAGACAATAAAAAAGCGTCCGGCAGGGTTTCCAAAAACGTCCGGGATTTTGCTTCGTCGGATATTTGCGTTTCTCTGGGTCTTTCACAAACTAGTTTTTACCCCTTACACGTTTTGGAAATGGTATCTCCCTTACGGTCCACCTGAACAGTCATTGGTCGACTGATCCCAGTGTTGCCAGAGAAACAAAATCCCCCTTTTAGGCATGTATATCACAAAACAGGCAGAATAAGAGAGATGTTTTCATTTAGCATCCAAGTCTGAGCATCCAGTTTCTTTCAGTTCCTTCTCTTTAATTTTTTTTGCCTCAGTGGCTCTATGTCACTCATATTAGCAGAAAAACAGCTTGTTTGGCACCAACCTCTTGGGATTTATTAAGACAACCCCTGAGAGAAATTGAAGATCCGGCTTGTGTGTGTGTGTGTGTGTGTGTGTGTGACGGGCCAGATTGCCACCGTTAGCTGACTCGCTAGCTTTACTGAAATTGAAAGGGCCGCGTCGGGACGCCTGTGGGACTCCAAGTCTGGCCGGCTGACACGGGCCACTAAATGGGAATTTGTGATTGGAGCAGGTAGGACGGATGGAAAGTGAAATGACATGCCAAGCTCAGATAAGTGGAAGAGTCGGTGATACATCTAATGAATTGTCCGGTCCACTCTTGATTCCACAAGGGGGAGAAAAGGGGTAGATGGAGCTGATGTAGAGACCCCACTTCACTTTTCATGCTGGTGGAAGTCAGCGTGCCGCTCCTATCCGCACCCGGAAGGTGTTATTTTAGGGGGGAAATAGTTTTTTTCAAAGCACTATGACTTGGCTCAGGTTTCGATTGGGCAATTGAAGAAATCATGACTTTTTCTGACCTTCATTTTAGTTTTGTCCTCCAAAACTACATTATTTATAATATATAACAGAATTTTCTCCAGGATTAGGTATGTCTGTTTTTTAAGTATCAGAAATACATCTATAAATCAAAGGTTCCTATATGATATTTCGCAGATAGTTTACGACCTGTCTTTCCGGAGTTTTCCATACGAAATCTATGAAACGTGCTAATTTCCACGAGTTACATGCAATCCATTAAAAAATAACTTTCCGTCTTCACTGAAAAACATTTTTAAGGCAACACGTCTACTTGGCTAGGTTCAGGAAAAGGTTTTCATTTGGGTTGAAATAATTACGGTACAGTAACTTATCTCCCAGTGTGAACTGTTTTGGTGTGAAGAGGGAAATTATCGGTGTTCAGTCGAAGCTCAACCAAAGGTAAAAAAAACACAGGACTTTCAACCAGAAAAACGCAGGTCATGTCCTGTATAGAACCAAAACTTTGTCCGCTAGTGATGCACTACAGATTTGGAATATGAGTTTATGTCTCAATCTGTAGTTTCAAGTCTTCTTCTATACGGCATGATGTAATCATTTAGTACGTTATGGTCATTTAGAGTCAAACAGACCATAAAGCAGGGGAAGCTTTAGATCCGGGCTACCAGGAGATTGACAAGTCTCTACTCAAGACGACGACAGTCGTAAATCAACATGCTGACAGGTAAAAATGTCCTCAAACCAAGAGGTGATGTCACGACAACTACGTCCCCTTTAAATACATTGTTATGACATCATTGAAGAGAGAGAATATTTGCATCTTTTTTTACGTCCTTAAAATATTTATTTAAATTATTGTGCTGCCTTAAGTTCTTGGAACTTTTAACTCTTGCAGCACTGAATTAACTTTAAATCAATAACTCCGTCACACACAACCTTCTGCTCTCTGGACCCTGAAGCCTCACCTATTCAGATTGGAGAGGCGTTCAGGGTCCAGAGACCTCGCAGTCAGATTGGAGAGGTGTTCAGGGTCCAGAGACCTCATAGTCAGATTTGAGAGGCGTTCAGGGTCTAGAGACCTTGCTTTGATGAGGGGAGTATGTTGTGAGTCTGTCTGAGTGTAATTTATAAGTTTGTATGTGTGTGTGAAGACGCTATACGTCCTTTAGTGCTGGTCAGGTGGGACGCCTCCTCAAGAAAGACGGGGCTGGGTGGATGGAGGGTGAAATGGGATTTTCATTCTCAGAGATGAGCTCCGGACACAGCTTGTGCTCAGTCACCCTGCAAACCCCAAAATATAAGAAAGCATGAATAGTATCAGTGTTCCCGCGCTTCACTCGGAGCTCCTCTCGCCTTCCGTCTGACGCCCCGCTGAGAGCACTCCCCTCTTTCTTTTCTGAAATCCTGATTGTTCATCAAAGCCGGAGCGTTTCTCCACGTGGAGCCCGTGAGGCGAATGAAGGAGGACGTGCCGCTGGATGAGGCTGTTTTCTTGTTGCTGTTGTTTTGTTGTCAGCCGAGGGAAGGTTATGCAGCTAATTCAGTCAAATTAAACGTTTTGTTTGTTGTTTCCCAGCCACATAAAACACTGATGACTTCCTCAAACTTCCTTTGAGACTCGTTTCTTTCATCGCTTTCAATGATAAAATCAATGTGCTAATGCTACGTGCTAATGCTACGTGCTAACGCTACGTGCTAACAGGCAGTGTTGTCATTCTGGGGTTTTGGGATGACAAACGGGGAACGTCGACTGAGACGGATGCAGCATGTTAAATGTTCTTTACAGGGTTTGTACGGTCATTGAAAACTTGGAAAAGTCACTGTGCGCGAGCGCCTGCAACGGAGCTCTAGCGGCACGAGCAGAGGAGAGTTGGAGACGGGGTGTATGTGAGACGGGGTGTGTGTGCTGGTGAGAGGGCTCACCGTGTGCGTCCGTGTTTCAGCAGCAGCATTGCTTTAAGAGCCGCAGTGAGAGACGGTCCGTGAGCGTGTGCCACGTTGGGTCAAACCATCCTGATATGGTGGGAGGGGGGACTCTGGGTTTTTAGGTTAATTAAATTAAATTGCCTACTTAATATACAATTCAGTTTATGAACTTACACTTGTGTTTTATTAAATATTTATTAAATAACTATTTTTAAAGGATTTTTTAATGGATGCTAATTAAATCTCACGTACCCCCTGGAGTGCCTTCACGTACCCCCAGGGGTATGCGGACCCCCACTTTAGAACCACTGTACTAGTGTATACATAGAGATTTCACAACATGTTTGTGTCACGAACGGTCGCGGATGTCTCAAAGAGAGAGGCCCCAAAAGCAGACATGTTGCAAAAAACAATATTTAATCTTGAACTACGAAACAGGACAACAAAAACGCGAACCAAACAATACAACGCCACACTGGGAATGAGACAAACAGGGTTTACATACACAGGCAAGGTGAGAGGATTGAACAACGGGGAACGAGACACAGGTGGACACAATGAGGGCGGGGCTTAGCAATCACACAGGAGGAAACAATCAGGAGCACAGCAGACAATCACAGGGAGACAAGATGACACAGACTTCAAAACAAGACATAAAACGAGACACAAACTCCAGATCCTGACAGTTTGGTCATGGAAAGTCATGGAAATCCATTGGTCAACATGTGTATGATTCCTGCCAGTCCAGATCAACACGTTATATAATCACTATTGTGAATCTGTCTTACCTGGTTTTATATAACAATAACTTATCTGAATACATTTGTGTGCCTCACATCATTTCCTGTTCAGTTTATATAGTAAACCCCTAATTTAATGGAGATTCGTCAAGCTAACACCATTGTTTCCCACTAAATGACCAACCGGGGGCCCGACAGCAACTCATTAGGGGTGTAGATTACACTCTTTGAGGGTAATTGCTACCTTGAAGTGTCCAATGGAACGCACTCAGATAATGACTGGGGGAGTCTTTCCCTCCTTTTTATCTTCTTACTTTATTTCCTCCCAAATTTGGATTGGCGGATGGTGTGGGAACACACACACACACACAAAAACACACACACACACACACACACACACACACACACACACTTAATGTTGGATCGCCGCTTTCTCAAGCGAGAAAAAAAAGTTTCACGTGTTTGATTGAAGGCAAATTCATAAATGTTCTTTTTGTAATAAAAATGCTTTTTGTTTTTGAAAAAACAAACCTGCTATTTAAATAATTTTGAGAACGGAAGACATTTTTTGTGACAGTGAAATAACTGGAGAGCCTCAGAATTATTATATTATGACTACAAGCTGGAACACCGTGTAGTCCTCCAAGTGGAGGAGATTCTGAATGTTCCTTTTCAAGCCATTTGGCATCCCTTAATGTACACTGGTCAGTCAACATGTTGAGTTCCTCTCAGCTGGAACGTTGCTTTAACGTTTGTGTAGTGCCACTGTCCTCCAGTGAAAGCCAGTTATGTAATTAAGGATTTACGGGAGGCGGAGGTGGGCGGGGCATAACAAGAACTTTCACCCAGGAGACAGGAAGTCATATATATATATATATATATATATATATATATATATATATATATATATGTGTATATGTATATATCTTCGTGTGTGGGTGTGTGGGTGTGTGTGTGACAGAGAGATTACAGGGTAAGCAGGTGAATGTTGATCCTCTACTCTCAGGGTTTGAAAGCTTCACATGCTTGTCTCCTCTCATGCGCCCTAGGATTTAATCTCCATCCATTTGTCTCATTTTACTACTCTCTGTCACTGTCTTACTCTTTTTCCCTCTCTCTCACTCTTTCTCTCTCTCACTATTTCCCACTCTTTCTCTCTCTCACTCTTTCTCTTTCTCTCTGCCTCCTTAGTTTATATATATATATATATATATATATATATATATATATATATATATATATATATATATATATATATACAAACAAAAGAATCCTTAATTTGCAGTTGAAAGCATGCATCATAATCCATAACATCTGTATGTTGTTGAGTGTGTTCTTCATCCTCAGTTGATGAAATGTTGTAGTGATGAAGAGTTGAAGAAGAGGAGTTCCTCTCTGTGCCCCTCAGTGAGATCAACCACCTGCAGTCAGGCCTGGTGGTGGAGCTGTGGAACAAAGGCCTGATCTGGGACACCATGATCGGGACTGCACTGATACCTCTGGAGAGCATCGGGCAGAGTGACGAGGTACACACACACACACACCCACACACACACACACACACACACACACACACATACACAGGCATACATACACACACATACATACATAAGCATGCACATACACACACACACTGGCGTGTTTTTTCCTCAGGAGGGACCAGGGAAGTGGGCGTCGCTGGACTCTGAGGTGTTAATGAGGGAGGAAGAGATCTGTGCGACCTCCAACCCGACGCCCCACCAAGTGCTGCTGGACACGCGCTTTGAGCTGCCCTTCGGTATGTACTACAAATATTTAAGTATGTATATATATTTAAGTACGTATATATCATTTTATTTTATATATTTAAATATATATTTAAAATGTTATTCTATATATTTAAATATAATATAATATATTATTATAATATAATAATAAATATAAAATAATATAAAGTTAATATAATATTAAATATAAAAATATATATCACCCAAACACACACACCTCAGAGCCAGTAGTGATGCATCGTATAAACCTGACATCATTGGCGAACAACTAAACTCAACAACATTCAAATAAACACACGCACACACACATTTTGCATCAACACTATTCCAACATGCTGAGATGCAAATGTGCAACAGTTGCAGCTCAAACGTTTTGAATAGGTTTGCATGTGCCGACGACGTCGCCCCCCCCCCACCCACAGTGCCTGGAAAGGAGGAGATAAGATCCTTGTTGGGGGAAACTTCCACAAATCCTTCAAACATGTGCAAATAGTTGGCGTTATTGATCAATAAGGGGGGGGGGGGGGGGGGCTGTTGGTCATCACTTGTCAAAATGAGTCAGTTATAAAGATTTAAAGATGTAAAGATGTAAAGATGCAGCCCGAGGTAACAGGCGGGTCAGACGACTCAGACCGTGTAACGGCTGTCGGGAAGTCGCTAATAGGAAACTGTGAATGTCTGATTTCATTCTGCATTGATTTCAATGACGATGTCAACATGTAAGAAAATACACTAAAATCTGAAAAAACATAAAAATATATTTCTATTTATTTTATTCCAGACTCACAAGTCCATAAAGCAACCGACAACACAAGTACAACAGCAATAGGCCTGGGGTCCTGCACACTCCACGTTCCTCCATCATTTTCCGCCTCTCTCCATCACGCTTTCCTTCCATCTCTCCTCCCACATATTTTCCCTGGTTGTCTTCTGACTTTCACTTTGCGTCCCTCCAGATATACCAGAAGACGAGGCCGAGTACTGGACCGGCAAACTGGACCGGATCAACACCATGAGGATCCACGACAGGGTGAGTTCACTCCAGGAGTGAGACGAGGTCTGAGACTGAGAGATGGGGAAGTTCATGAGGAGTCAAAGGGGAGGTCGTGTGGAAGAAGGATCACACTTCATAACACATTTTCAACTTTTTCTACTTTTTTTACATTTTCATCACACATTTTCTACTTTATCACAACACATATTTTATATTTTCTAAACAAATGTTTTTACTTTCTCATGATATATCTTCAACTTTGTTTTTTAGTATTATTTATTTTTTAATTTATTTTATTTCTTAGATTGAATTTATTCTGGAATACTTTTTTGTATTACTTTTTAAAACCTTTAAAAAATTCTACTTTTTCTTGACACATTTTCTACTTTATTTATTATTCTTATTTATTTTAACATGTATTTTTTTTACTTTTTCTTGACAATTTGTTTTACTTTGTAAAAACTAAAAACTTTTTCTTGACACATTTTCGAAATTATTTAAAGCTTTTTCATGACACCTTTTCTACAAAAATAATACATAAAGTATATATTTTCTAGCCATTCCCTTTAGTAGAAAGTGAATCTTCTATAAAACTTCATTGATCATAGCAATAATTTGTCCATGATCCTTTTTGATCAAACATTTGCTACTTGTAGTGGATAAAAGTTTCTGCATTGTGTGCAAAAATAAAAAGTTAATTTGCACTACAAGTTACACTCAACTTCTGAGAAAAATAAGTTTATATTTTCTAGCCATTCGATAGTGAATCTTCTATGAAACATATTAAGACATATTTGATTTGGAACGTTCATGCGATATAAAATAATTTGGCAATGCAGTTAAAAAAAGGAAACTTGTCTACAATATTTCTTTTTTTATTCAGGTTTTATTCAGCTACTCATTATTTATAGTTTTGAGAGCTTTCTCCCTATTTTCTTTCAATGTTATATCACAGAGATATTGCAGTGTTTGTCCGGTCTCTGCTGCCATCTAGTGGGAGATAGTAGTTACTACAGAAACTAATAGTTCCAGGAGGTCACATTTCTCTTCTCCTTTATTCATTCCCATGTTTCTCTTGTGTTAGTATCCCTTGCAGGACGAGATCCAGAGAGGACGTATAGCTTCTGTGCCCTCTCAGTGCTGTGAGTATATATATATATATGTACATAATATTATAATAATAGTAAAACATTCATGCCACATCTCTTTTACATTATGATGTTTAGTTGGTCTTTGTTTAATTATGAGTCCGGCCACGCTGATGACAAAAGAAAATATATTTTTAGTATTTATCTCTCAGCGGCATTATGGGAAGAAACTGCTTCACTGGTTCTCATTCAAGTGGTCGAAATGGAGCATGGGCCAGGGGAGCTCTCCCAGTGCGCTCCTGGCTTCTCCTTGATTGACGCTCGCCGTTTGCTCAGTAAAGAGTATTTTTGGATTCACCAGCCGCTATCGTGTTATGAAGCGCTGACGGTGATCCCTCAGTCTTGTGCGCCCTGAAATTAACTGTCGTCACATTACACCTCGTTACACTCGCAGTACTTGTCATTCATCTCATACCGGTGGAAGCATCCACCACTCTAACGTGTCGGGGTGTTTTCAGTCCAGTTGTCGTACTACATGCTTATTTGGCTACTGACAGCGACTGGCTTGATTCTTCAGTAATACCGTTTTTTTTTTTTGCACACTTGCCTCCATGCCTCCAGGCAATTGGAGTTATTTTGGATGGAATGACCAACAGAGTACGTATAGCCCCCCCACACACACACACACACACACACGCACCCTATGTGAAGTTATCCTTCCCTCCACTCCTCTCCTTTGATATAAGAATCACTGCATGTTTGGTCCGTACCCGTCGTTTGTCGTCGTTGTATTTGAAACGTGGTTTTGATGTACCTCAAAAGTCAAAGTAACATGTGTGTGGTGAACTGTTATTTTGTTAGGGCGTACTTTATTTGGCACTTGAAGTTCAATTGTTGGAGCCTTTGTTTTCGTGCGTTTTGTAGTACAAAGAAATTAATGAATAAGAACAGGAGTATTATAATATATATATATATATATATAATCATTTGGAGAGAACATTATCACTTTTAAAATGTATTTTAAGAAATAGTCTTATTTTATAACTGTTACATTGCCTCCGCCCAGCTTTCGATGACCACGACAGTGCGGTGGACGACCGCGACAGCGATTACAGAAGTGAAACCGGCAACAAACCTCCCCGGTTCCACAGCACGTCCCAGACTAACTCGTCCGTGCACCAGTATCCCATAGGACGCAGGGACCAGCATCAGACCCTGACCAGGGAGGCCGACTCCATTCAAAGCTACGAGCTAGACTACAGAGAAACACGGGGGCCCAGGTGAACACACAGCCAATCCCTGACCTTGTGCATGTGTGCTCGAATCCATTGACAGAGGGTTTGAAATACTTACAGTACTAACAAATACCAGCACATTCATTAAAAGACAGAATTGGCACAGCCTTAGTTAAATTAATGTAACCCTGTTAATCTGTTGCCATGGGAAAAACCCAAAATAATCTCACACAAAGCGAGAGAAAAAGTAATAACAGCAAAGAGCAGCAACTTACTGTGTTTCTATTTGTCACAATATTGTGATGTTGCTTATGCCTCCGAAGAATATAAAATCGAATACGAGATACTTTTCCTTCCGTCTGCATATTCTGTTTTTCTTCCATTTGCTATTCTATTTCTTTGCCTGCATGAACATGTTCCTGTTACAATTTGTTGCTTTTGATTAATGCATCTACGTTAATTTATCTTCCTTTCTCTTTCTTTCTGCTTTTTCTTCATGTTCCACCGCTTCCTGCATGGCACTTTTTTATCTTAAAAATCCAGGCGATCAAATAGTCGTGGTGGAGTGAGAATAATCCCTGTTGACTCCGGTATGGGCGTGGAGGACTGGGAGAAGAAATATAAAGTGCCTGACTCGGGCGTCTTGGATGATTATTTGGATGCCGAGCAGAAGATTTGGGAGGACGAAGATAAAAGCATAATTTACCGGATAAGTGACAACTCTTGTGAGGCCAAAGGTAGCAGGTTCTACCAGACAGTGGAGTGTGATGCACTATCCCCTGAGGACTCGGAGGAGGCGGATGGCCGGACAGACAGACAGAAGCATGGCTTTGGTAGTGGAGAAGTCCGGTTAGTTTATAAGGAAGCCGGCAGCTTTGAAGATGAGACGTCCCCTCCGGAAATCGATATAATTCCCTCTGTCAAACAGCTGCGACAGCAGTCGGACAGAGAGAGTCTGCTTTACAAGACCCGACTGTGGGCCAAAACCGCCTTAGAGGACACGCTGGAGAGCTATGCAGCTTTTTGTGAGGAGGAGGAAGCTCGGGAAGAAGCTGCGAGGATCAGAGTGAGAGAAGAATACGGCTCTGTAGGTTCAGATGAGATGCAGTATTCCTTTGGATCTGAGGAGGAACTATATGACCTGGCATTCTCTGAGGGGGATGTCTCCTATGAGTATGATAGTTACCACTACCCTAGCAGGTACATGTCACCCTTTGAAGGACAAGGCTATTCAAGCAAAGGGAGTATAGATCGTGGAGATGATCCCACGTTGCCTCCTGTTAAGAAGCCAGGTGACGAATATGTAGATGCAATGGATGAACTTCAAAGCTTAGTTGACTCGGTGTCTGAATACCTGGCCGTAAAAGAGGAGGAAATCAACAACTACGAATCAATGCCAAAACCAATTAGAAGAAAACTCCCAGCACTTCCAACCAATGCTGAAGCTGTGCAGCCTGAGAACAGTTGTATCCTTGAAGTAAAACCTGAAGTTAAGGAGGACAGTGCGGTCGAACAGGGTATAGCTGGAGTAAAGAATGCTATGAGTTCAATATTTAGTACAATCACAGGATCAAAGTCTACCACTGAGTTAGAAGCTTCTGCCACAACTACAACCCCTAGGCCCCCACAGGCAGATTCTGGTATTTCAAAACTGCTCTCTTTGATCCCTAAAGTTAGTCCTGAAGCTGCAGTGACCTCTGGTAGCACTGCAACAGACCCGCCTACCACTCAACCATCACACCAACCTGAGTCTGGCTTTTCAAAGCTGCTTTCGTTTATTCCCAAAAGTGGTGGCTCTTCCCCCCCAGTGGCTATAGATCCTCCTGCCTCTCAAGAGCCAACAACTGAAAAAAAGTTTTCCCTGCACTCTCTCTTGCCATTTCAATCCTCTGAAACCAGTCGGCAAGCTGACACTGGACCAGAGGTCACAGAGGCACAAGCCAGCAAAGCCTCTGCTATTCAACCCTCATCCGGGTTTGAATCAATGTTGGGAAGGCTTAGTCCTTTGAGACTTTTTTCTAGTGCACCGTCAGCTAGAGAGCCATCACCTCAGCCATCAGAGCAAAGAACTACATCTGCTAGAACTAATGAATCCCAACAAGGGCCTGAAAAGAGATCCACTAGTCCTAATCGAGAGGGCTCAGAAACAGAATCACACTCATCAGGAGAGACAAGACCAGGTTCAGGAAGTGGATCAGTTGATCTTTTGCCAGATACAGGAAGTGGATCAATTGAGCTTTCGCAAGAAACAGGAAGTGGATCAGTAGAGCTTCTCCCAGAGACAGAGTCATCTGGTGAACTACCTGATGTTCAAGAAAGAAGATCCCCTGCAATATCTGAACCAAAACCTGAAAGCAATCCAGAGGAAACAGGGTTCTTAAGTCCTTTTAAGAAATCTCTGTCGACCTTCATATCAGCAGTTCCTTCTGAAAATCCATCGAGTAACACCAAGTCTGCAGAAGAATCTTTTTTAAGCAGCAAACTCAAAATTCCTTTTTTCTCTTCTGAAAGTGCACCCCCAGCAACAACAGAAAGAGGCATGCTCTCGGGCATTCTTAAGTTTGCATCTGGCGAAGACGTCAATGCCCCGCCAAAAAGTCCATCCTCCAGCCTTGTAAAAAGTCCCTCACCAAGTCGTGCTGCTCTTCTTGAAAGTGTCCCAAAAGGAAACACAGAAACCGGCTGGTTTTCAAACCTGTTTAAAGTAGCCCCAAATGACCCTGCTAAGGACGCTGTAACACCACAAATTACTCCTAATGTGATGCTAACCCAACCTAGTGGTCAAACTGAGCCACATACTGAACACAAGGTCCCTGAAACCACAGACGGCACTCTCTGCAAAACAGAACAATTGTCTCAAGAGCAAACATTGTCTGAAAAATATTCCCAAAGCAAGTCAGATGTCCAGCTTGAAGCAGATATCACATCTGAAAATCATGGTCTGCCCAAGCCGATGGAACAAGCTAGATCACAACCACAAGTCTCACAGGCCAAACACGTTCTTTGTGGTTTGTTGAATCTAGGATCAACAGAAGACGTGTCGTCTAACAAGAAAGCCCAAGGAGTGGATAGTCAGCCTCAACAAGGTGGACTACTTTCAGGCCTATTTTCATCACCTCAGTCGCCTCCCCAAACACAACAAATGCCTGCCACACAGCAGCCAGGAGGAGTGTTGTCAGGATTTTATAAATTTGCCTCTGATAATGTTTCTGCTCCTATAACTCCGTCACCGTCGTCATTGCCAGAAGGCCAAACAAGCCACATTTCAACTGCTGCGCAGACAGTTTCTGGAGGATTCCTATCTGGGTTCTTGAAAAAAGCGACTGACAAAGTAACTGGTGCTCAACCAAATCAGCCCAGTCAAGAGTCACAACCAGAAGCAGCTGACCATGCAGCAAAAACAGAAGAACTTGAACAAAACTTGAGTCAATGCAACTCTCCTCCTATTCAGTCCGCAGGGGATTTGTCTGACCAGCAATTGAGACGACCTGGTGTCTCAGATAAACAAACAAGCCAACAGCAACAGCTTGAACAAACAACTGAAAAACAACATCTGAAAGCAACAGAAACTATGCTTCAACCTAGTGGATTCTTAGGGGGTTTGTTGAAACTCACCGAAACCACTTCCCAGCCACCAAAAGGACCCCTGGTTACACAATCTAACCAAGCAAATCAGCAATCAGGTAACATGTTGTCAGGACTTTTTAACAGGATTGTAGAACCTAATCCTACTCCATCTCAACTACAATCAGAGTCTGTTGTTCAAGTGACTAACCAAAAACCAGCACAGCAAGGACCTCCTCAACAAGGAGGATTCTTATCTGGTCTTCTTGGAATTGGGGGCCAGGACTCTGCTCCTGCAAACACAAGCCAACCCTCACAAAACCAGCAACAGAGTGGCCCATCCGGCCACCAATCTAATCCGCAACCAGGCAATAGACAAAACCTACAACAGCAAAACAAAGTCCCTCCACAACCACCCCCAGTTAGTCCTGGAGGTATGCTCACTGTATTGTTTAACAAAATTACGGATTCAGGACCCCCACAATCTGCACTGCGAAGTCAACCAGAACAGCAACATGCACAAAGAGTAGGCCCAAGAATGACCCAGCAACCACAGAATCAACAGGGAAGCCTCTTCTCTGGGCTATTTTCAGTGGGTCCTACTTCTCCAGCACAACAGCAACCATCAACAAGTCATCCCAAACAGCAGCAACCCCAACAAGGTAACAGACAGCCTCTGCAGAGGCAAAACCAGTTACCTCCACAACCAGCTGCATCTGCACCAGAGCCACAGCAGGGTGGACTGTTGTCTGGGCTTTTTAATAAGTTAGCATCTACAGATAATACATCACAACAGTCTGGCCCACAGACACCAGGGTCCCAACAGGGAGATAAATCAAATGTTGTTGGACCTGGTCAATCTACAGGGCAACAATCGTCTCAACCCAGTCAGCAAGGAGGATTCTTAACTGGTCTGTTTGGTCAGACGTCACCTCAACAGCAGCAACAACTTAACAAAAGTGTCAGTCCTCAACATACAGCTACCCAACAGCCTAGTCAAAGTGGGAGCTTGCTTTCGGGTATTCTGAAGCTTGCATCTGGTGAAAATGTAACACAGGATCAACAGTCATCTCAATCTACTCAGGCAGGTCAACCATCTGTTAAAGCAGGGCAAAATACAGCCCAGTCTGAATCAGGGGGATTATTTTCTGGTCTGATGAACAAAATTGCAGGTACTGTGGAACAGTCACTCGCAACTTCTGATCCGGTGAACCATGAAACAACACAGCAACAACATCTGCCACATGCAGGACAGGGGCGACCACAGATTCAGAGAAGCAAACCAGTAGAGATGCCTTCCTCCCAAAATGTGGCCACAGATAAAGATTCAAAAGTTTCAGCTTCAAAAGGTTTCCTCTCAGGTGTTTTTGGTGTCACGGAGGAGTCATCATCAAAGACACAGCAGCCGTCAACCACTATGCTTAGGAAGGAGGAACCACAAACAAGCACAAGTACCACGTCCCCTGGTTTGTTATCCAGCCTTTTCAAAACAGGGCCCAGTGACTGTAGCATTTCTGCTCCTGTAAGAGAATCTGAAAATGGCCGTCTTGATGGTTTTCTACCAAATAGTAAGGAGGGTATCTCTTCAAGTACATCAACACTCACAACAGCTACTTCAGTTGCTGACGCCTGTAAAGAACCTCTGCCATCTCAGGTTTGGCAAGATCCAACTATTGCTTCAACCCAATCTTATCTTGAGGAAATCCAACGTCTTTTGTATGGGACAGCAAATGAGTATGGGTACAAGGATCTCTTATATAACTTTACAGAGCATGGTGTTATTCCACCAGAGCTCTATGAGCACCAATGTCTCATAGAGGCTCTTCTGTGGCAGCAACTCAATGATTATGCCCTTGCCGAAGCCCTTGCCGCTCAAGTTCAGGAACGCTCCAAAGCATACCAAGGGAATATACCATCAACTGTTAAAGCACCTCAATTGCAGAACCAAATATGGTTGAATCCTAAAGAAATCAGTGACTTTAATGTGCCCTTACATCCTTGGAGAGATGCTGCTACCGAGCTTTTTGAGGTCAGAAATCGCTTTTTTGATCCAAATGAAGATTTTGTTTTGTTTGATATGACTTGCAAGAAACCAGACAAGAAAACCTGGAGTAGCTGTGAACATTTGAATGAACTTGATAGGGAAAGAAAAACTTGGATTTCTGAAAGTAGTGCTCTTAATCTGTGCATGGAAAAACCGAAGGCAAGGTTAAGTAGATGTCATTCCCTTGCCGAATGCAATATACAAGAATTCAGCAAAGTAGTGGAAAAAGGCTGTGTTACTCATGGTGTAAAAGATGAAGACTTTGGTTTGAAATCAGCAACTGAGTTTTTTAAACAACTTTCCACAAAAAAGGGTCCAAAAGATTTAACACGTAGCGCTATGGATTTAAGCAGGTCTGCAGGAAATGAAGGGGATACTGATGAGGAAATGCTCTTTGAGAATTCAGAGTGGTATCAACAATGGCTTTCACTTTTGGAGCAAGGGTTGTGGTGGCCAGCTGAGACTGGGGATTGTGGATATTATGTTTATATTGATGGGGATCACATTTATTCCCTCTTGACCGACAGAGCTGGGAGGCACCTCTATGCCTGTGCTGCACCAGAGGATGTACAAGCTCTAGGAAATATCACTGAAAATATTGCTAACATTCTGAAACAAAAAGGAAAGGACAAAGTAACCCTTTGTGGTTTTAAAATCCCCCTTTGCCCTGAAGATTTATGGATTCAAGACCAGCAACAAAATAAATCACTGCTTTCAGATGCACCAATGGACTTAACTTCCGTCCTTAGAAAAGGAGAAAAAATTATGAACATGAATTTGGAAAGCTTCTCTCAAATGTTTCAGGAATCTATGTCTTCTCAAGCAGATCAGCCTGTGGACTTTACAGTGTACAAGCTTAAGAAGATCATGGTGGACTCCGTACACAATTGCTGTCAAGAGAAGCCAATGAGGGCATCTGATCTTACTTTAAACTCACTGAAAGGGGGACACGGAGGGCCATACTGGAAGAATCAGGGAATACCAGATGAGCTTACATTCTCCCCTTCACCTTCCCCAAGGTGCTATTCAAAACCCATCTCTGCAAATAGTCCTCATCCAATTCCTGAAATCAGGATTTCAAATATATGTAACACACTTGCAGAACAACCAACACCAAAGTCGAACCCCAAATGTTCAGCAATTGAAGGAATACATGAAATGTCTCCTAATACTGACGCAAGTAAAGTGAATAAACCAACATCATCAACACCTGTTACATCACCATCTGTGTCTAGCAAGGTTTCAGAGTTTTCAAACATTTCCAGACATCTTCCTGAGAGTCCATTAGCTTCAAAAATACCAGGACCTGCCCAGTTAGGAAGGAAACTGCCTACACCACCAACTGTTACTAAAGCCTCTCCAGCCTCTTCAGCACAGGCAACATCTGTGAGGAGTTTACCCTCATCATCTACCAGAACTGTGGCTGAGCCTTCTATTTCCCCACAAAGACCCAAGTTTGCAAGACAGCTATCTCAGGCAGGCCAACCTAGAGCAATATCAGAAGCAAACAAGACCACAGTCAAAGGAACATGTGACATTAGCCAAGTCAGCAGTCCCTCATCAATAGACCAAACATCCCCCCTGTCTCCAAAGCAGAAACGAGATTCATCTCAGGAATGTACTCCTAAGTTACATATACTGAATGACAACACAAGTAATGAAGCCCACCTTTACAAAAGAAGTCATAACTTTGGCACTCCTATTGAATCTCAAATACGCAATAAAGTCCTAGATTTTTCTTCCACGATTAATAAAATAAAAAATACCAAACCAATTGAAGCAGCAGATGCCAATCTAGAATCCAGACCAAAAGATAAAGTTGTTGACTTCACAAAGTACAAGTTGAAAAGATTCAAAGAGAAAAAGCAGATGAATATTGACACAAGTGCGGACTTGGCTGACAAAACCATTGTTGTAGATCTTACTAAGCAGATTGAGGAAGTAGAAGATGAATGGCTTGATTTAGAATATCCCACTTTGGGCACTTTACAGCAAAATACAAGAGTTCCAATTCAGAGAACAGTTTCTCAGACCAACTACAGGCCAGTTAACCAACAAAGCAAATCAGAGAGGAAATTGTCCAGTCCAGAGGTTAGAGTTGGTCATATCTCTTCTACAATGCATATGCATGGACCACTTGCCTCCAACAGTACCTCAACCTCTGACACAAGCCAAATTGTTGTTAAAGACTTTGGCAGAGCTGCACTAATCATTTCATCCAAACCGTCTCTTACATCTTCTCAGGAGTTACCAGGAACTTCTGAAACTAATATCAGGTTATCAGCAACAATTAGCTCTTCAGTTACTCATAGTTATCTAAAAGTGTCCGGCATTGATGGAGGTTTGCAACCCGTATGTACTTCACCATTGGTAAGACCTGTTATGAGACAACAAGTAGACCCTCAGGGACAGCAAATTAATTCTTCATCCAATATGCATCGGAAAATGCAGCAAAGCCCACCAATAGTTACAACTGGTTGTAGACAGCTGTTTCCTGTTGATCATAAAAGAGACATTTTTACACCTTCCTCCTATCGGTCCAGTGAAATTGCCCAGAAATATCAGGAGAACACTGCACCAGCAAACTCAGTGAAAGCTACATTAGATATGTCTACCAAGACAACAACTCTGCAAACTCTGCAAGCTGTTGTGCCATCAAAGAATTCTGTCCATGAGGCACTGTCATTGACAAGGAGAAACCCATTACCTTTTGAGGAGGCAGAACAAAGTTTGAGTCATCATGAATCCATTAACTTGTCATATAGAGGTGAATCAACAGAGCATCAGGGACTAACAACAGAGGATATGCATTCATTACCTGTTAGAGAATATCAGTCTAATGCAACTACAGGTAATCAGGTTGAATGCTCAATTTTAAAAAAGGAGATTCCATCTGGTCATAGAAGGGAATTTTTACTAAGACGGCAGTCTCTCTTAGGTCAGTCTTCTGAATCCTTTGAAATGTGTAAACCACCCCAGCACGCAACAGCACCAGCCAATTCAGTTAAGGCCACACTAGACATGACTTCTAAGTCTTCTGCCAAATTGAAGGAGGTGGTTATTGAAGGGAGAACAGATCAAACTACTGGAGCTATACCACTAACAAGAGGCAAACCAAGTTCCCGTGAACTTGCACGAAAAGACTCTGTTGGTTTAGCATTAGTTGTAGATATCCATTCTCAAGGACTTCTTGGTGACATCAAGATCAGCTTACCTACAAATGCACAGCAGGAGTTAGAGAATAAGACTCGATGCCACTCAAATCCTATTATATATCATGAACAATATGGACAAAGCAAACATGGCTCCTGTGTGCAGTCAAAACACTTAACTCTACAGTCAGAAACTGTTTCCACACATCAGGCATCCACCTCAACAAAACCAGCAACAGCTGGGGCACTGGATATGTCACCTAAGCCATCCCAAGCCCCACTGAGAACAACAATTTCAGAATATGAGTCAACTCAAAGAGAGGCAATTTCACTTGTTAATAAGCCAAGTGCAAAAGCAGTTGCCCGAAAGGATTCTGTTGGTATACCCCTTGTAGTTGAACCAACACCACTGGAATCAACATGCCAGAAAGAACCTCAAACATTGATCCCTGTGCAAAAACAGCCGACACTGGATAGAAACGTCGTCCCTGTTTTACATCAACCCCTTCTCAGCTCTATGACAATGCAGTATCCCAGTGTAAGTGAGATCAATAGTGTGTCACAGTCCATCATGCAATCTTTTTTGCAAAGCACTCCTGATGTCCTTGCAAAGTCAAGTCGCTCGACTGTACAGTATTCAGATACTGTTCAAACACATCAGACATCTAGCCCAACAAAACCGGTCTCAGCTGCACCACTGGATATGTCACCCAAGCCATCCCAAGCCACACTGAGACCTACAATGACAGATTCTGAGTCTCCTCAAAGTAGAGCAATCGCTCTTGTTAATAAGCCAAGTGCCAGAGCAGTTGCCAGAATGGATTCTGTTGGTATTCCCCTGGTAGTTGAACCAACACCACTCAAATCGACATGTGACCGGCAACCACAAACCTTGATCCATGCACAGAAACAGCGAACCCTTAACAGAAACATTGGGTCTGTTCTGCATCAATCACTTCCCAGCAGTATGAACGTTCAAAGTTCCAGTGTAAGGGAAAGCAATGGTGTATCACTTATCTCTATAGAACCTTATCAACTCTCTACAGCTCCAGCAAACTCTGTTAAAGGCACATTAGATATGTCAACAAAGACATGTATATCAGACACGGTGCTAAACTATTCAGATCCAGTATCACTGGTAAGGTCAAGGCTTTCAGGCTTTGCACATTCTCAAAGAGATTCTATTGGTGTCCCACTAATTGTGGAATCATACCCCTCCCAGGAGCAACCTAAAAGACAACAAACACAAGTTGGATTGCAAGAACAAATGCAACTCAAATGTGTGCACACTGGATCTGAAGAAATAGATCAAAGAGCATCAGCGCCTGCCAACTCCATCAAAAGCTTCTTAGATATGTCTCCAAAATCACAGTGGAAACGATCTGAAACAGCTAGAGAAACCTTGTCAACTGGATCTGTGCTATTAGTCAGAAACACGCCAACTTCAGCAACAGATTATTCTGTTGGTGTACCACTCATAGTGGAACAATCTGTACATCAACAAGGAATAAATCTATTAAGTGGAGTCAACACAGCAGAAAGACTGCATCGGCAGATCTCTACCAATCAAAGTAATGAGGTCTTTTCTGGTTCAAAGACCACCTACAAGAACACACAACAACACAATAGACCAGTGGATTTCTCCGTAAAAGATAGCTTAAATATAGCTATCATTAAATTGCAACCAACAAGTACTTTCACTGAACCAGAGGATGGACAGCCCATGAATTTCACTAATAACAAAGCAAAGAAAGAAATGTTTGAAAGAAGACTGGCTGGAGGGCAATTGGAGAAGAAAATAACTTGGGATATTGTTGACCTAACTTTGGAGCCTATACACAACACCCCATGTTTAGGTATTGAAGATGCAAAGGATCTTTCCTTTTCTTATACGTCTTCTCTTTCTCAGAAGAGTCTTTACGATCATCAGCAATACATACCTCCCCCCACTTCTATGGAATATTCCATTGATAAACAGGTCAACACCCAACATGGTGGACATTGCAGAGGACAGTCAGAAATATGCTTGAACTCTGCTCCAATGAATACTTCTCTTTCCTCTTTGGAGCCAAATCAACGGAAGCTACGGACTCTTCAGAATGTTGCTGTGCAGGACTATTCATCTGTTACATTCTCACTAAAAAATGTATATCAACAGGTTGAATCGAATAAGCCCGATCCATTCCATCCAAACATACAATATTCAGTCCCACAACAGCAATATCAGCAATCCGGTGTGGAAATTGGTTGGGCTTCACCCATTGTTAGATGTCAGGCAAAGGCTCCAAAGTTGCAAAGACAAGATACAATTGGTCAGCATGACATGACCTTTGGGCCAAGAATTCTTATCAAGCAGCCAACTGTGGACAGCGAGGGGAGCATTGAGGAAGGCCCATCAAATATTGAAATAATTACTGGTAATGGACAGACATTGCCTTCTTTTTCCACCCAGAAACTTCACAGTAGATCCCAAACTGTTCCTACTTCAAATATTCAGCAAGCACAAGGTAGACACAGAACGGATCCTTCTCTGCATTCTTTTGACTTACAGTCATCACAGAGCGTTTCAACAACATCTTATTATGCAAAAGAATCTTTTCAACTCTCAAAACAAACTGATCCAAGCCAATGCCATGTCACAGTTCAGCAATATCCAACTTCAACTATTCCCATAAGTAATGCCGCTCCCACTCAACATTTATCAGAGATTAGTGCACTTGTATCGCAACCCACCATAAAACATGGCCCACTGCCAGTAAAACAAGAAACAATTAGT
Organism: Liparis tanakae; assembly: GCA_036178185.1. NCBI lineage: Eukaryota > Metazoa > Chordata > Actinopteri > Perciformes > Liparidae > Liparis > Liparis tanakae. The sequence goes on along the minus strand of CM070094.1, from coordinate 12,387,970 downwards.
TATCTGATCCAAAGTATTGGAGCTGAAATGCAAGCACCAGAGGTATCGCCAACACCAGCAGGTCCTACCTCTGTTAAGGGTTTAATTACATTATATAGTGGTTTAGGTTCACAACCCTCTGTCGGTGGAAAATCAGTTGATGTAATGCCTCACCAATCTCGCCACACGATTGTGTCAATACCTTTGGAAGACAGAATACAAGTTCCTCCAACACAGACTTCTGCTGTCAGCCATGTTACTGAATCTAGCCAACTGACGATTGGAGGTAAACTCTCTGCTTCCTCACCATCTGAATTATTCAAAAATCAATCTGCAGCCCTGCAGACACCATCACTGATTATTGAATCACAATACAAAGAAAAAGGTTCAATGTTAAGTGGTTTGAGCCCTCAAACATCTGCAATGATATCACTTGTGGCCTCATCCTCCAACGAGTCACCCATGTGTGATTCCAAGTCTATTTCTCAAGACTATCAGCAACCACAGGCAACACTAAATGCAAGTTCAGCAAGACAGCCACCAGCAAAACAATTACCTCCTCCAGAATGTTCACCAGTTAAACTATCGGATACCATGAAACCTAAAGGAGTTATAAGTAGAGACCGCTCAATAGAATATTCAGAAACATTGTCAGAGGTTGCATCTAAACTAATTTTGGAAGAAGTTGTCACAGATGATATCGCCTTATCTAAATTAGTCACGTCACAGCAGCAATGTTCAATAGAAAACAGACAAACTATATCCACAGAGTCTGTCAACACTGGATTTGTTGAGGTGTCTACTATGGCTAACACATCACAGGAGAAGATCAGCCAACCAACATCAATTTACATTGGCATAGATTGCTCAAAAACATCTACTGTTGAGATGGAAATTGACCCAAGTGAGCCAAAACCGTATATGAGACTACCCCATGTTTTTGTCTCAGCAGCAAGTTCACCAGAAGACGAGACAACTGAACAAGAGTTAAATGAATACAGCAAGCCTGAACTATTAGAAGTTAGTGCCTCTAAAGATACCACTCTAATTGCAGAAACATTATCAGACAGTAAGAAATCTTTCCCGGCTGATACAGTAGCACAGTCGGTTATAACTGAGGATGGCAGGGCTAAAGAAACCTGTAGTACAGAGGCATTAAATGAATCGGAGCATGCCAAGACATATTCAGCAGAAATCTCAAGTACCCCGACTACAGCAGATTGTACCCATACAGAAGAACATGACCCTCAGCACGTCTTGATCAAGAAAAGTTCAACCATAGAAGCTACCCTCTTAGTAGCTGAAGTAAAAGCAGATTCAACTGAAGCTTTGGAGCTGCCACTTGAGATAACTTCCAAGGACATAAAATCAACAGCTTTAGATACAACACCGCTTGAAATGGTTAAATCTCTCAGGGATCTAGCCTACCAGGTCACTGAAAAAATTATCTTAGTGTCAGCACCACCACCATGTATGGAAACTGTTGAAAAGTTAGCCCACAGGGATAAAATCCCAATTTCAGATGTTGTATTGCCTGAAGAAGTTCAGTCTCTTGATAAGTCACTGAAAGACGTACCATCTTTCTCAGATGCAAAATCACCTGACGGTCCTCATGACAAAACTCAAAGCAATGTCACCTTAGCGACCCCTCCACCCAGTCCTTTCAAACCTTGCAAAGAAGAAATCACAACTTCTAAGGATGATAGTTTGTCTGTCAGGGTTGATCAACACGGGGCAGAGCAACCGAATGAGCAATCAGGGAAAAGCATTTTTTCTATGTTCAGTGGCTCCACTGCAACCCCACAGCAGACCTCCTCCCAAACTGGATTATCAATACTTGGTGGGATTCTTCCTGGATCCTCTACAAAAGACAGTCCTGGCACAGGGTTTCTCTCAATGTTGGGAGGGTCAAATACCCCATCTTCACCTGGATCCAAAGACCCACCACTGTCGACCCCACAGGAGAACCAGGGTAAAGGCTTATTTTCTATGTTTGGGGGATCCAGTTCTCAACCACCATCTGGCCAAAGAGGCCCAAGAGATGCAACTGGTCTGCGACCTAGAGGTCCTTCACCCAAAGAACCACCAGGCAAAGGCCTGTTTTCCATGTTTGGTGCATCTGCACCTCAGCAACCACTCACTCCCAAAGGTCGTCCTGGGGATAATGCCACACCAAGAACACCTTCCCCGGGATCCTCTATATTTGGTGGCATCATCCCAGGTTCTACTACAAATAAAGAAACTCCTGGTGTAGGTTTGTTTTCAAAGTTTGGAGGTCTTGGAGCCCAGTCCCAAGCAGGACCAAACATGCCCCCACCAGGACCAACAGTTACACCACCAGGACCCAGAGGTTCAGAGCCCTCAGGAAAAGGAATATTCTCTATGTTTGGTGGACAAAACCAGCAAGCACAAGAAACACATCCAGTAGCTTCTAAACCACCTGAATCAGAAGGTGGGTTTAAAGTTTCCTCTGTTTTTTCACTTGGCGGGAGTTCGGATGGAAACAAATCTAAAACTGGGTTTGGTCTATTTGGAATGTCTTTCATGGAAGAAACCAAGACAGAGACAGAAACATTTGGGAAGGGAAATATTGACCCCCAACAAGTGAAACCTGAAACAGAGGATCACGTTATTGAGGCACTGGAAAATGTACCTTCTGAGCCTCTTTCTACGTCATTAGATAAGGTGGAACTCCAAATAGAGACATGCCAAGATGGTCAAAATTCTACCTTTGACATTAATAAAGATACAACAGAAAATTCTTATTCCCTAATAGATCCACACCTGGAGGTGGTCAAATTAGCTACAATGCAACATCACCTTTCTGAAAATGCATCAGTGGGGGTTGAAACTTCCCTCACAGACACACAGGATGTGGCTGGAAATCTACCAGTGAAAGAAACACTACAAGCTGTGAAACTAGTAAGGGAGGAACAGTCAGACATTCAAACTGAAAATAAAGAGATGAAAGATACAACGGATTCTGTGAAAGTAGCTGCTGTATCAGAGACCGATACTTTTCAATTCAAAAGCACAGTTGAAACTGACATATCTGTCAGTCCATTAGAGAAACCTAATGATATGCAAATAAGTATTGTAAATTATCCTGACAATACAAGCTCAGATATGGTTGGAGTAGAACATTGTAAAACTGTTGCTGAAGGACAGACAACAATTCCAGAGGTAGAAAAACAAACGGGGGAGACAGTGAAAATTCCTGTTGAAGAGCAAACGGCAGTTAAAGATGTGGACAAATTAATTGAGGAACCGTTGAAAGTTGTTGCTGATGAACAAACAGATCTCACAGATGTAGACCCATTACCTAAGGAACCATTGAAAGTTATTGGTGATGAACAAACAGCTCTCACAGATGTGGAAGAATTACCTAAGGAATCTTTGAAAGTTGTTGGTGACAAACAAACAGCTCTCACAGATGTGGAAGAATTACTGAAGGAACCTTTGAAAGTTGTTGGTGATGAACAAACAGCTTTCACAGATGTAGAACAATTGGCTAAGGAACCTTTGAAAGTTATTGGTGATGAACAAGCAGCTGTTGCAGATGTGAAAAAAGGTACTGAAGGAAGAACTTCAGTCGATTTGGGTATAGCACTTACAGAGAAACTAACTACAGAATCTGTAACAGGTGTAGTTAAAACAGAGACCACCGTTTTAGAATCGGAAAAATCAATTGAAGAGGACACGCTATTCACATCTGTTGAGCCTGCAAAGCAAGCAATTGAGGCTAAATCAGAGCTTGCAGATGAGGCTAGAGAAGAACCAGCACATGGAGATGAACAAACTGTTGGTGCCAACTCACCAGAAATCGCATCTCAAGCTGTGGGGCCTTTAGTAGGTCCTTCTTTGGGACCTGCTAGTCCTCCAACACAGCAACAGCCCAGGCATGGCATGGCCAGGCCACCGGGCCCACCAGGAACAAGGATGGGAGGACCACGGATGGGGGACCCAAGGATGGGTGGGCCACGGATGGGTGACCCAATGATGGGAGGGCCACGGATGGGGGGCCCAAGAATGACAGGCCCAAGAATGGCGGGACCCAGACAGCCAGGACCACAAAAGACCCCTGAACCAGCTCCATTTTCTGGCTTTATGTCCATGTTTTCTACCCCAAATGCACCAAGTAAAGCACCAAATGTTGGTGGATTTTTCTCAGGTTCACCTGGTTCACTTTTTGGACCATCACCTGCTCCTCGTCAGCCACATCAACAACAAAAACAACAACAACCTCCACCACCACAACCACAGAAAAGCTCCTTTTTTGGTCTTCCAAGTAGCATTGCTACAGAATCCCTTACTGGTGACCTATTTGGTTTATTTAAAGGCCCTGAAACAACAAAATCTGAGGAACCTCCACAGTCCGGCACAGAGTCTGGACAAGAAGATACTTGTGCAACAGTAACAGTCACTGAGAGAACTGACAAGACCGATACAGAGAGCACACCTTTATCTATAGAAGGACATGTTAAAAGCTCGGAGGACTCGGAGGTCCCTGAAAAAGGATTAGTAGAGGCGGCAGAACGAAGTGACAAAACAGAACCAGAACAAAGTTCTCTGACTGAGTCCACCATAAAAACAGAGACTTTTCCTGATAAAGAAGCAGGGGATGATGAGCATGCTAAGCAGTTAGAGGGCTCAGGTTCTGCAGTATCTGACAAAGCTGCACCAGCCCTAGTTCCGGAAAACAAAAGCATGTTTGAAATACCCGGTCTGAATGCTCCAAGATTTGGCTTTATGTCTGCAGCAACTGAAGGTACATCATCCTTTGGATCCCTTTTCTCAACCAGTCCATCTCCGGCCACTGGTAAAAAGACACCACAGCCACAACAGACGGACGGCGGCCTCTTTTCTGGTTTTAAAAACCTTTCAGCTGGTATTTTCCAGGACGAAAAGCCAACTGGAAAGGAGGAATCGCCATCTGCTTCATCTGTGTTTGGCATGAAACTCGGCTCAATGTTTGCAAACTCTGACTCACTGAAACCTGAAGCCACCCCACCTCCGGTGTTCATGACCCAACCTCAGTCCGAAAGTCCAAAACCTGCAGACGAATTCTGTGAGCCAGAGTCTGATAAACTGTCCCTCGGCTCTGGAGGAACTGAAGGTGCAGATGCCAGTGATACAGAAGGACCAACAGAAACTTCAAAAACAGGAAGCTGTGATACCTTAGCACTGTTGCCACAGTCTGGCCTTCCCTCTCTCTCGGTTTCCTTAGCAGAGGGTTTCGATGAACCCCAGTTAAAGGTAGCTACGAGTGAAATTGACACACCTGGCATGCATGCAGATCTGGGCAAAGAACATTCAAAGAACCTGTTGACGAAGGAGGCTACCAAAAGGCTAGTATAATTTGAATGATAAATGACATTGTTCATTTATCATGCTAGTGTTTCCCATATAGAGTTGCATCTCCCATTTGATATCAGTAACTCTGTGGCTTTTTCCCCTTTCCCATTCCTAAACTTACCTCCTATAGTCCTAAACATACTCTTAAGGGGCGTTCACACGAAAAGTGATGAGATTTTTTCGCGTGACCGAATCCCGTGATAAGTCAACGTACAGACGTCTGTGGCTGCAATAGACACGTAATTTTGAGTGGCGGCACAATTTGTCGCCCCTAGTGGAAATATTTCAACTTTGAGGCGATCATTTCGCAACTCGGGCTAATCAGCGCTCGAGTTGCGAAATGCGAGTAAACTGACGCGTTTAGGGTGACGCAACAAATCGCGTCGTTTTTGGTGTGAACGTACCTTTAGATTTAGGTGTTTTTAGATTTAGTTCAACCAAACCAAATACTTAAGAATATACCTTACAGCCATGAAGACGAACCATTAAGTGAAAATCTGAGCTTGTAAGTTTCATCATCAAAGCCATACAATAGGAAAGGAAGTAATCGCATCTGTTTGAAAAACACTCATCATGTATTAATGTACAGGAGCTATTTTGTACTTACAGCACCTTGCTAATGGCTTTCCCGACAGTGATGGAAGTGGAATAAACGAAAAAAACGACTGTCTTTATTTATTAGCGTTTGACTTGAGAGGTCTGAAGCCCCTCCTTTCTCTGTCCCCTGCAGATATTCTCCAAGTCTCAGCCAATTTGTTTATATGAATTAAAACTCTGATAGATTTATGATAGTAGGGCAGTGCACACCACAGAGGCAGGCGGGACACTTGGATTGAAGGAAAAGTGAAAGTAATTTGGCCTTCACCCAAGACAAAGTTAATCATGTCAGTTAAAGCAAAGAGCCACTTTCCATGCTAGCGGTCTCAAACATCCAGCAGCCACACACTACCCTTTTCTTTTCTTCATTCATCCACTTAAAATTAATAAATAGGCTAAATAATAATGAATTATAAGCATTTATCATTGAATGTTATAAATCCTGCAGACCTGCTTTTAGCCAGAAGCTTCACTGTAAGCTATGATAGCCGTACTCATTATCAAAATGCCTATTACGTGCAGTTTGACCACCTATCTTCTAGAAGGATGGAGATGTCCGATTGCTGATTGCAGCCCCTTCTTGATATGATTGTCATGTCAGTCTGCAATCAGCCTCAGTCCTTCAGCTTACCCGACTGAACCCTGTTGGCTTTTCTTGTTTTTATGTCACCATCTTCCCTGTATCTAATAATGATTAGCTTTTTTTAGCCTCAGTTTTACCCTTAATACTTTCTTTAACAAATGAATCAAATGGTTTCATTTTGAAAATCAGTTTCACATTCAGAATTTAAACTTATTTTTAATATTAAAGTAAATATATATATTTTTTCCTACAATAACTTCTCCATTATAATCATTATTTGATGCTGTAATTTCCTAAATAGTGAATTTTGGAATAAACCCTTTTTTTGGAGTAGTACCATAACTACACTTTGCTTTCACAGCTCACAATAATATTCTAAAAGACAATCTTGTTGTCCTGCAGTCCACCGGAAAGCAGTCGCTTTGATTCATCGGGTAACCTCAGCCCGGCCAGCTCCCAGCTCAGCTCTGAGGCAGAGGAGCGGCGAGATCCAGAGACCCGCCACGCCAGTGCCCTGCGTCACACTCTCAAAAGCCAAAAGTCAACCTGGGATGAAGAAGAGGAGGTTGAGAAAGAACTAAATCCATTACCAGAGCCCGGTTCAAACAAAGATTTGAAAGACTCTTCCATCATCTTGCCCAAACCAATTTTGGACAACTGTGATAACAAGACTTGGACCAATATCAGGTACGCACACAATGTAGACGTCTAGGCATGATTACACAATCTATAGTGTCAGCCAGTTGGAAGTCAGTGAGGGAGTAGATACACACAGAAAATAATGGTTAATGGTTCTTTAAAAAGCTTTGTGGTTCTACAAAGAACTGTCACCTACTGAAGAACCTATTTTTCATTTCAGACACCTTCATAGGTTCCTTGAAGAACTTTTGAGAGTGAGAATATGCGCACATCACGGCTGAGCAATGCACGCGCCGGTTGTTGACGGGGGTGGGGGACGGGGGGACAGGGGGGGTGGGTGCAAGTGACTTTTTCTTTGCTCCACCCCGATGCGCGCAAGCTAGACGGCGAGCAGAGGACTGTTAACGCGACACAGAGACAGAAATGACTTCTGCTGTAATCTGCCGCTATAAAGAAAGTTACAGGGGACGGGCCATATCATGCGATCTACCAAAACTACGCCGCGATCGACTGGCAGGTCGCCGCGATCGACCGGTCGCAACGTATTGAGCACCCCTGTTCTAGGGCATTACTCTGAAGAACCATTTTTGGTTCCAGATGGCACCTCAATTCGTTTGTGTGTACTTGTTGGTTAATGTAGGTCTTGAAGCAACAGTTGAATGCTCCTTAGAATGTATTTTTGTATTAAAAATGAAGGACCAATTTTATCCTCCGCCAGTTCCATTGGTAGCATTTTATGAAAGGCTCTCGTAGGAAAGCTGAATACAGCAAGTTAAAAAGCTTCAAGTGAACCTATTCTTTAAGATTCCGGCACTGCTACCATTTAGATATGGAGTCATGCTCGCCATCTTTTCCCTTTAAACTTGCTCATCTTCGTTTGCTTGATCTTTTTCAGCTTCTTCGAGGACGGCCCTCCACCATGCTCTCCATCCACAGTTCGCTGGTTGAAAGCATACAACAAAGTGAGAGTCCAGCTGCTTCAGGTAAGAGGACTCTGTACTACTCTCTCTGCACTCTGTTGCTCTGTACACTCCTCTCTCTCTTTGTCTGTTTCTCTTTCACACACACACACACACACACACACACACACACACACACACACTTATCCTTGAGCGCACAAGGAAATTCAATCAAATCAGCAAAACGCCATATACATACAGATTAAATAAACAGGCACGTGTACTCTCTCTTTCTCTCTCGCAGTCTCTCTCTCTCTCTCTTTATCTCTCTCCCTGTCTCTCTCTTGTGCATGCAATGATTCCTTCTCTTCCTCATTTCCCCTTTGGGTTGGTTGAGTTTCCAGTCACGCTACAGCAATTTGCACCAATTTGTGTGTTACTTAAGGATTCCCACTTTGATCTGGTAAACCCTTTTTTATCCTGGGTGTTCTTCAGGCCCGGCTACCACTCTGTTACAGAGAGTTGTTAAGTTTCTACACATGGTACTGTGAGTTTTAAAAAAACATCTCAGAATAGAGTACTAAACACCTGGGGGTGGTTTACAGTTGACCGGGGTGTCATTTTGTAAATCATTCTATGAATGTATTACTTAAACCTTTTGTAGGTATCATCATCATACTTTTTAATATAGCAAACTTAACACTGTCTTTAGTCACCTTACCTCAGGCTATTCCTTTCTAACAGACCCTAGAGGTGTAATTTGAGTTTCAGTTATGGTTGTGTGAACAAATGATTAAAAGAAACGCAAGGAGATTAATCTTGAAATCGTGACTGCAGCAAAAAGACAAAAACAAGGTGACAATCAACTTAAAAATTACACTGAAATTAAAACAAAGGTTGTACAGAAGTGACTGAATAGTATTTAAGGGGAATACTGTGGATTTATGTGGGCGTTTATTATGTGATATATAGTTTGTGTAGTGTAGGGAGAAAGTCTCTGGCTCATCAGACATGCCTCATCTCTACACTTTGTTTATATTTTGAATATGCAATCAAATTGTTCCACAGATGCTATTATACAAATACAACTGAAATGTAGTCTTCTAAAGTGTTTTTAAATGTGTTTAAACATTGTGTTTTAGGTATTTCTTTTGTACTCGTGAGGACATTGTTGAGGTATTTCATTAGTAGTTGCGAGGACATTGTTGAGGCATTTCATTAGTAGTTGTGAGGGCATTGTGTTGAGGTATTTCTTTATTACTAGTGAGAACATTGTGTTGAGGTATTTCTTTATTAACTGTGAGGACATTGTGTTGAGGTATTTCTTTAGTAGTTGTGAGGACATTCTGTTGAGGTAGTTGTAAGGACATTGTGTTGAGGTAGTTGTAAGGACATTGTGTTGAGGTATTTATTAGTATTTACTAGTGAGAGCTTGCTCGCCCGTGTGCGCCTCGCTCCGCTGTGATGCTCGGCCGTATGCGCGCATCACAGCTAAGTGAGGCGCGCCGGGAGCGGAGCTCTGTCGCGCGCACGAGCCGAGAAGTTACTCCTGAACGCGGCTCAGACGTACACCCGGGTGTATCCGGTCCTTTTTCAAAATAATATATTTTTCCGACTGATTTAAAAAAAAAAATGACAACTTTTTTTACTCCCTTTTTTTCCGCGCCCCGGTGGTTGGGGACCCCTGGTGTAGAGGAATTACCTGGTCGTTATCTAAACTGTAACCCTCAAAAAAGGATTTAGTAGTGACCAAATAGCAGATGAGACTTTTTGATGTGATTGGTCAAATCTGATTCTCTCTGATTACCGTTTTCCACACTTGAACATTCCCTCTCATGTCCATTGTTAGTTAACATTGTGTTGAAATGAGCTTTTAGACTTTATCAGGGGGTATAAGAAACAAAGCACTGAGAGGAATCAAATTTCAAGAGGTTTCCGAACATGGCTCAAGGCCCTGTGTTGACCCACATCCACATTACATCAGTGTCATTGAGCAAGACAAAGAATCCCTGTGGGTCAGTGTCTCACCCTGTAATCTGACCTACCTGGCAAAGGGCAGAGAGAAACACAAATTTCCCCAGACAGATCAATACAGTATTACATTATTTATGACTTTGCTCCTAAGATAAATTATCTAATTGCTTAAATAAAAAACCTGATGGAGTGTGGGTTATGAATCCCATCCCTCTTCTCAAGAGGCTACTATCAGGCCACCTCAGGCAAGTGAGACAGTATTGGATGTTTTCAAGGAGATGGGGTCAACTCTGAAAAGACCGTGGCATTTACCAATTGAGGAATGGTCTCAGGACCGACGCTATTGAGTTTCATTATAGGAAGTCGATAAAATTGAGGCTATCGCTGTTGCCGCTCTATCAATTCTGACTCTCGTCTCTACATCTCTTAATTTGGAATTGCTGGCACACTATCCAATATCTTTTTTATTCATCTGACTTAAAGGGGACATATTATGAAAATTGCACTTATTTAAGTGCTTTTATACGTTAATTTGGATATCTGGCATGTCTCCCAACACACAAACTCTGGAAAAAAAAACCTCACGCGGCTTGTTGTGGTTCCGCTATTTCAGAAACGATATGCTTGAGTGCGTCGAATGGGATCACGATCCAAGTCTACATAGATTTTGAAGCATGCCCATGTAGGGAGTCTGGCTACGCTCCCCACCACCACATAAACACCAGGGTTGGCTGCTGATTACGGTGAACTTTTTTTTTTCTCGCACGGCAGAGCTCGTGCAAGAAGGTGGACCCTAAGGGAGATACCATTTCCAAAACGTGTAAGGGGTAAATACTAGTTTGTGAAACCCCTTGTCTAAAGACCCTCTGGTCACCCTAATTTATGGCGCCAGACGTTAGGGTGGTCAGGGTGACCAGACGTCCGGTTTCCCCCGGACATGTCCTGTTTTTGAGACCTAAAAAATGCGTCCGGCAGGGATTCCAAAAATGTCCAGGATTCCAAAAATGTCCAGGATTTTGCTTCGTCGGATATTTGTGTTTCTCTGGGTTTTCACAAACTAGTATTTACCCCTTACACGTTTTGGAAATGGTATCTCCCGAGCTCGGGAGGTCTGACGGTATAGAGAGCAGTCATTGGTCAACCGATCTCAGGGTTGCCAGATACACGATAATTACCCTCCAAATAATACAACCATTTTGAGCCTTTGGTACGATACTTCACCATTTCCAATCTGGCAACACAGAGCACCTCGCCCACTCAGAACAGGTCAATCTGTGGGGAGGTGTTTTTGACAGGGTAAAAAGGGTGCTGTTTGAAACGATTCTTATGGTATTTTGACCAACATATGTTACAAACATTACATTAAGACCCCAAGGAACCAAATCAACTTGTGGAAAGATGGGCATAATATCTCCCCTTTAAATGTCCTTGTACATATCGGAAAGCGCCAAGTGTTCAAAACATTGTGTTGTCTTCAGTTCTCCGAGCTCCAAAATCAGACAGCCTTTTCTGTTACGCTCCATTGATTTATAGACCTGCACAATACATATCTTAAATATCCCCACGTCAGGTCCTATGAAGTAGCAATTCACTCAAATCAGCTCAGCTGCAACCAGGATCATTATTGAATCAAAGAGATTTTGTCATTATACCCCCACAGTATTGTATTTTAAAATGTAATGTGTAGGTTTTATTCATTTACTCTTTTGATGACATACATATCTGAAACTGGGGCAGTAATGGAGAAGGCAATCTTGCAACAGACAATACTGCAGGGGTTAGGATGCAGCCGGTGGACATATGGGCCAAGACTTGTCAACTCTTCACACTCCTGGTAGACGATTTACAGGCTAGTTTTAAGCTAATAGAAAGCGTCATCTCAAGGTAAACGATGGGTTCTGAGATTTTACTTCAGCCAAAGACCTTTTGCTCTCCACATGGACCTGCACTCAACTAAGGCTAGCTGAACCATGATTGTTCAATTCTCCTTGTGTACAAAAAATGGACTATTAATGGAAACCAGACACCAAAATCGTGTCCGGTTGCATACAATGTGAATGCATAATCTATTCAGAGATATTATGCAGATGGTTTTCAGAGGTATTATCTTGGAAGTTGAAACTGGATTAACACTCATTACATTAATTTTGATTATCCAATTTGACAACGAGACCGGTGAGTACAGTATTTGCTCATGTTCCACTGTTTCTATTGGTTAACAGCTCTCAACAGCAGTATTTAAAGGGGACATATTATGCCTATTTTTCCACAAGTTGATATGGTTCCTTGGGGTCTTAATGTAATGTTTGTAACATATTTTGGTCAAAATACCACAAGAATCATTTCAAATAGCTCCCTTTTTACCCTGTCAAAAACACCTCCCCACATATTTACCTGTTTTGAGTGCCTGTTCCTTTAAATGCTAATGGACATCCTTCTGTACACATAGCATCTATTGTTCTGTCCATCCTGGTGAGGGATCCTCCTCTGTTGTTCTCATGAAGGTTTCTTCCCTTTTTTCCCCCTCAAATGTTTTTTTCTAATTCTAGGGAGTTGTTCCTGATCCAATGTGAGATCAAAGGTCAGGGATGTCGTATGTGTACAGCCCTCTGAGGCAAATTTGTAATTTGTGATTTTGGGCCATTCAAAATAAACTGAAAGCCACCACCTCCGTACAGGTATAGATGCTTCGTTGCCACCGCTGCCGGCCACTTACCCTCAGATCTGAGAGAATAATCAGTTCATGCAGTCCGGTCGCTCCACATCAACAACAGATTATTTCTTTAAATGCCATCTTTTGATCTCGCTCAAAAAAACGCAGAGGGGGAAGCCACAGCAGATCACTCCGCTTTCACGTCCAATTACACAAGCATTCTGCCGCTCAATGCTCATTAGGCTTCGGTCTTAGGAGTGCTCTCTGTGGACAATTCCCTTTTTCAGTTTGGTGATGAAGCGTATCTTGAATTACATTTTTTCTTTCTTTCGTTTTGTCATTTTGCAGTAAATGTACATGAAGCTTCTTATTCTGACCTTTGACATTTTTGTAATGTAGTTCTGACTGTCGCTTTCATATGTCACTCATCTAAAGGGGCTCTCGATTGCTGACTTTTAATAAGCGACCTTGCTGCCTTCGTCACATGTATCCATCCATTCTATGATCCATGCACAAGTTACTTATCCCTAACTAACCCTTACCTGGAAAAGGTACATATTAAATATGATTTTAACCCCAAAGTATTCCTCTTACATACAATTCCTTTATATGCATGTTGTTCTACAAAGAATTACATATCTATTTCTTTGCTGAAATCATTTCAGAAATTACTTTGCACTTTTGCAATAGGGCTAAAGATGTTATTCCAAACCGGTGGGAGGAATTCAGCTTCAGGAATAATGAGAGTGCCTCGCCTCCATGAGTAGGCATCCGTCATTACAAGGCTGTGTATCGTTGCTTGAACTGTTTCAACATGACATACAGAGAATAACTGACAGTGTCTGAGAGGCAGAAGATGGATCCAGGTTTGCCACTGGTCAACAGTTATCCCCATGTAGACAAAAATAGTGTCTCAGTAGAAAAACTATTCTACCATGGCAACCATGTCACATTTCTATGGAAACACAACCTTACATTAGTTTAGGACTTGGGGCGTCATCGCCACAGCTGGTGGCAGGTGTTTGTGCTTGCACTGAAATAGCACATTCTCAAGCCCCCTGTTGTACTACATGTACAGAACATTTTGCTATCGACTGGAGATCAAAGCTTCAAGCGACATCGTCTTCAAATGTGAACGCTGTCATTGGTTATTTGGTCAATGCCTCCTTTGTTGGCAGTGTATTTGCATAAACGTCCAGATGGATTTGGGATCGTTGACTAGAAAGGATAATTTGATTTTTCAGATTCGGTTTGACAATCTGGGTATGACCATTAGTGGATTAGAGTTTTTTATCATGCAGAACGCAGTGCTCAACCCTCTTAACCCCCAAACCCAAGAGCCAAATTAAAAAAGCATGTTGTATTTAAACAATCACCAAGAGTATTTGCCAGAAACTGTTAAAAAGAAAAGCAACCGAATGAACCTTAACATTGTGCTATGTCTCATTTAAAATATTTTCTTTAAACAAGATTCCGTAAAAAACATGAAATATTGAGCTCCTCAAAGCTAATTTGATCCGGCTGAGACGAACGGTCACCCTACGACAAATCGGTGAAACGTTGGGTTTCCCTGCAGGCTGCTGAGCACAGTGCATTGAGGAGAGGCTGTAAGTAGAGGTGGTAACGATGTGAATAGTTTAACATGCGTCGCCTTAATTATTTTACTTAACAATGTTAAATCAAAAAGATATTATCAAAGAAATTAAAACGGAAATTTGTGGGTGGATTTATGGCATACTCCACAAAAAGACATATTGAGTTCTCTCTCCTTCCAGCCGGGATGGTGCTGTTTCCATAGAGATGCAGGATTTCTATGTCAGTGAAAAAATTAAGCCACAATGTGACAGGAGCAAAAAGAAACACCCAAAACTGCTCGGTACTAATTATATTTTCTGACTAAATCAACCCGCCGGAAGACAATTCTTGAACTCTTCCAGATGTTTTTCGAGTGTTGACAAAGATTTGGGTTGTAATCTCATGTCAGAGATGAAGGGTGGCCCAGATGTCTCCATCCACTTGCCGAAGATGAGGCACACTCGAAAGGAAAATGAGATCGAAAGAGTAATGATCCAAAAGATGAGATACACACATATATACTGGACTAACCAGATGTGATGTATGTCTAGTAGCAGATTGAATTTTCCCAAAACTTGAGCCTCAAATCTCTCTGGTAATATAAGTTTAGTTCGCCATACCGTACAATAAATACTCTCAGAGACGCAGCCTTTCATTAGAAAGTGACTCCATACAACTGATTGTCCTGAAAAAACTGAGACGCAAACAATAACTTGTCTGTTTGATTTACAATGCAGTTTCATTTCCGTACGAAAATATATCACATTCATCTAAAAAAAGGGTCCTTGTGTTTATGGACAGAACGGGAGCGATTTAGACGTATCCGTGAGCTGAGATAATGGAGGCAACAAAGAGATATTACACATGATGTCTCATCTTCTACTCATCGAACCTGCAGTACCAGACGTTACTGAAATATGCACTAGTTGTGGTATATAAACAAATGTTACCTTCTCTTCTCACATGGGTAACTTAGAGCGCTCTCCCGTGGTAAAAGCTCGCCGATTGTAGGACACTTCAATTCGATTCAGATTATTTTCTATAGCCCATTCTCACAAATTGCAAATTTGCCTCAGAGGGCTTTACAATCTGTACACATAGACATCCCTGACCTTTGACCTCACATCAGATCAGGAACAAATCCCAAACAACCCTTCATGGGGGGAAAAGGGAAGAAACCTTCAGGAGAGAACAGAGGAGATTCCCTCTCCAGGTTGGACAGAAGAAAAGATGTCATGTGACTAGAATGAATCATTACAGAGTTAAATGAAACCATTCAATAAATATGACAGTGTATGAATAGTTGGGAGTAGGCATGGACCACGATCCAGACCTCCATGAACCTTCAGGCAGTGCCGTGGCATCAGATCCAGCCTATTCGTTATAACACGATATCTACGGCACATTATCTTTTTGTAGATGAGGTGGAGTTCGGCTTTATCAAGATTGTTGGAGGGAGCCGTAAAATAAAGGAGAAGCACGAAGGGAGGTTTCACAATCCAATACGTGTTGGTTCGCACAATACAGGTTGAGTATGTGCTTTTCTTTTGTGTCGCAGAAGGACTCTTCTTTGTCGTTTGCTGCATTGTCAGACATTAAATCTGTCTCTCAGTCAACCTAGAGAGATTTGGAGTGGCTTTATTTCAATCCATTTAAAAAAATTATCGGAAACTGATAAAAGAAGCTTTCTGCCTCTGCCTCCCATGCTCAGTAAGTTTAAAACACTGAAAAAGGTTGCGAACGTTCGGTTAAAGACCTGACGACGTCTGGAGGAGCTTTGAGCAGAGTACTTGGCTTCAGCCTAAGGTTGAGGACATGGCAACTGTTTGAGCTCAAAGACATCAAGTTGAAGGTTTGGATGGTTTGAGATGTTTCTGAGGACATTTTGAGAAGGTGTTTGCTAGATTTGTGTGTCTTGAAGTGTCTTTTACTTGAACAGTGAAGCACACCTTTAATTAACAAAAGAAAAGGGCCAACTTATGTATGTGTTTTAAGTGTATTAAGTGTTACTTAACGAAGTTCATGTCGAGAAAAAGATAAAGAAAAACACTGAACAGCCACTATCTGTTTTTCTGCAGATGAAAGAAAAGAAGCGCCATTCAGCGTTGTCTCTCAACCTTTCTGAGAGCACTTCAAAGCATTTATCCGTCCATTAGAGGGCCTTGATTGAAACCTTGAGAGAATCTCCATGTATCAGCGAGTGATCACACGTTCAGCCCAGAGAAGAGAAGAAGACCGTCATCGGCTTCTCAAGAGAGGAAATACAGCCATGAACTGTATCAAGTCCTCTTGGAGCTGGTACATCGGGTTTAGGTTGGATGGGAGTGTGTCGCTGGTTTGACCACCGTCACTGAAGATTAAGTCTGTGAAATATTCAATTAGGTTTAGGAAAAGATCGTGAAATATTTAGTTAGGTTTAGGAAAATATCGTGAAATACTTAGTTAGGTTAAGGAAAAGATCGTGAAATATTTAGTTAGGTTTAGGAAAATATCTTGAAATACTTAGTTAGGTTTAGGAAAAGATCGTGAAATACTTTTAGGTTTAGGAAATGATTGTGAAATACTTAGTTAGGTTCAGGTAAAAATCGTGAAATATTGAGTAAGGTTGAGAAAAAGATTGTGTAATATTTACCAATGGGTCTCCACCAACGATAATTACCAGGGTGCATGATAGGAAACGCAGAGTTGTGACAACGAACATCACGATTCATGTGCAATCGTGGTACTTAACTCTAAGAGTGCTGGCTGTCTGTCACATGTCGTGCAATGAGTGAAGGTTTAATCTGAAAATGTATCTTGTGCATATATATATTTCTTTTAATTTAAAAAGTTCTTCCATATATTTTGGTCTTTTTTCGTCTTGTGAAATGTTTGCCAGTCCTATGAATTCAATTCTGAGCATTCAGACAAAAACAAGTCCACTCCTAAAAAGTTAATGTTTGAGAGACGTGAGGGATAAACTATTCATGTTATCGTGACTTTCCACAACTAGAAATTAAAGATACATCCTCACAGTGCAGTAGTTGGAGAGGCCTTTCCATTCAACCTATAACCTTCACCCATCAGTTTTAGTGGTTTTAGAAGGCACTGATTAACAAGGTTGTCTTGCTGAAGGTCGTTCAGATCAGAAAAACAAACAACCTACTTTGTTGTTTGATTTCCAGGACTTGTTGAGCACGCTGTCTGCTACTCAACTCTTGTCCTTGGTAATACACACACACACACACACACACACACACACACACACATGATATTGCGGCATCGAGCAGGCGGACATCAAAACGAGCATCAGACAGCGGGGTTGGGCAGTCGGAGAGGATTGTGGGGAGAAAGATGAGAAGAGGAGTAGAAAGGAGAACAGATGGGGAAGAACATGAAGAGCAGGAGACGATGAGACTCACAGGAGTCCACAGCTCCTCGGGGACACACATACACAGAGAGACACACACAGACACACACAGATACACACATACAGACATACACACAAAGAGACACACACACACCACACACTGCATCCTCATGCCACGGTTCATATATTTAAAAAAGTAAATAAACATTTTTTGTGCGTTTCTTTTTCGTCAACAACGCTCGCCGGCAGTAGTCCCGCCCCCCTGAAGCTGAATCTAATCCGGCCCGCTGAGATCTTACTTGAGAAAAATCTGTCCCCCTGTCCAATTTCACCCTGGCATCCCTGGGTTAAGGCAAAGATCGTGAAATATTTAGTAAGGTTTCAGAAAGAATCGGGAAATACTTAGGTGTAGGAAAAGATCGTGATTGGCTTATCTGTACTCGTACTTCATATATCTTTCTTTTTTTTTTAAAGCTCCGGCGGAAGAAATTCATTCCCGTGAACAGCAGGATGTTAGGTTTTATTATCAGCTTCTGTCCCGTTATAAAAAAATCATTAAAAAAAGAAAAAGTGTCGATATGAAAGTGGTTATTACATGTTGTAGTACGTAGATCGTGCAGCTGGTGGATGAAAGGTTGTTTTGTTTTTCTTCTTCCTCCCACTAACAAGCAGTTTTTGATTGTCATAAAGGTTTCTCCAGCTTTGGTAGGCCGCCAGAGAAAACTGTTTGTTATGAAGTTCCTTCTGAAACACAGAGGAACAATTTCCTTCTTTCTATTCATGTATTTTTGCTCCCTTTTGTACATTTGAAATGGTTTAAAACTGCAATTGATTTTGACAAATCAGTTTAAAGGGATCAAGAGAAATCTGGTTGATGCAGCTATATTTCTGACGTGGAAGCTTTATTTCTGATGTGGAACTAAAAACAGTTAATCATGCAAAGCCTGCAGAGGCATGTGAAGAGGAAACATTTAACATGTTAAGGCAATATATATTTTTTAAATTTGTTTTTATTACATCCTTCACTTATCATTTTTTATTTATTGGGACCAGGGTACTTTAATAGAGCTGGTCTGCAGCTTCCATTTTCAAAAATCCCCTTTTTACTCAATTTAAATTATGCCAATTTTGTTTCAAATAAACAAAGTGGCAGTGGGGAGGAACATCTGATTAGTGAACAACTGAATGCACAGTGAGTGATATGCATACAGATGTGCTCCCGGTAACCTGGTGTCATGTGTGCACCTACACACAAGCCTTTAACAACCTGTCAATACAACGATGAAACTTTGAATGAAAAACTTTCCTAATGTTTTAGGTGAAGCGATGGCACCATTTTGTTTTGCGAGTGTTAAGGCCGATTCATACTTCGGCGTTTTCAGAAAAACGGATGGATACGCAAGCTTTTTCACCCCTTGCGTGCGTGGACCCCTTTTTCTATCCATGCGTCAAAAATCTACACAAGCATACACAAGCCTACACAAGCCTGCAAGGCTGTGTTTGGTCTGCTGGTCTGATGACTACTTCCTTTCTGGAGTCTCACATTTCCGATTTTCATAGCATAATACCGCCATTTTTAAAAGCCAATTTAAACCCAAGACGATTTTTTTTTTAAGATGAACGCTATTCAGGAGCTGCTAAACGAGGAAGTCAGGAGGTATGAACACCTCTATAACCCGCCATCGACGGGTTATAGAGGTGTTCATACCTCCTGACTTCCTCGCTTTGTGAATCGGAGATGTATAGATGAGACGTGAAGGGTGCCACTTATATATCTGCAAAGAAATCCACATGAATTGCAACATACTACGTTGACTGCGACTGTCTGGAGAGAACGCGCTAATTCACCGAACAAATAGCCTACTTTCATATTCATTTTCCACCACTTGTTAGTCATGTCATCCATTCATATCAATGTGAATCAATCAATAATAATACAACTTAAACTGTGATGCGTTTTAGTTTCATTTCGCAATTTATTTAGTATATAATCCATAGCAGCTGCCTTAAAACACAACGTTTTTTTTCCATTGTCCCGCTGCAATTAATACCCCGACCTGAGCCCTCGTATGATTTCTAAATGTTTTGTCAGACGGCCTGGCTGGTCGGGTCCAGTTGGAAGAGGGGAGGAGATATGAACATTTATACAACCCCAATGATCTCGGTTGCCATCCTTCACTGTGTGTGTGGACAACAAGACTTGGTAAATAAATAAACCAACGACTTCCACACACAAAGACGTCATTCTCTATGTCGTCTTCGACAAAAAACGTTACTCCACCTATTGTTTGGGTGGTGAATTGCTTTGCAACACCCTTTTAGGAACTATGAATTGAAACGAGCAATTTACACAAACAATTACACAACGATTTACGCTGTTGTAGAAATATGCGCTTGCCTTTACTCTTGCAGTTTGGAAAGGAAAGCCTCCTGGAGGTTTATTTTTTAATTTTTTGTAGAAAACAGACTTTCTCCTCAGCATGACAACTAACCGTCTGCACGGCGACAGGTTTTCATCACAGCAACAGCCTCGACAACAACAACAACACACACAATTGACACAAATACACAAAATCAGCATTAAATTGGGACGCATGGTACTTTATTTTATACGAGCGGGAAAGATTTTTCATAACATCTTCATTCTCTCTCCTGACCACCAGTGGGCAACTCCTCTGGTTGTATAGCATTGTATGCTTCATGTGTTAAAGCTGCATTCTCTCTACTGAGAAGTCTTCTTCTATACAGCATGATGTCATCATTTAGTACATGATGGTAATTTAGAGTCAAACAGACCATAAAGCAGGGGACGCTTTAGGGGAGGGGCTACCAGGTGATTGACAGGTCCAGCACATACACTAAAGGCGGAGAATGCACAGTACAGAGCCATCACCAGGAGGCCACCCCTCCTTACATCCTACCTCCTAACCTCCTCATTCCTCATTCTTAGCAGCATCTCATTGGTTGTTAGTAGAATAATTGTTGGTCACAGATGAGCACAGGGTTATGTGAGTGTGATTGTGCCAATATTAACTGTTTTGTGGATTATTTCTGCTACATTCACATCAATACACCTTCAAATATTTATTGATGAAACATTCACCATTTTGAAAACCTATATTGATATACTTACACACTTTTTTAAATCATTACATTTTGGCTGGGTGTAACACACACACACATATACTGTGTGTATATATATATATATATATATATATATATATATATATATATATATATATAGATATATATATATATATAGATATATTATGTGTTGGTGTGTGTGCATGTGTTACACCCAGGGTGAATAAATAAATATAATTTTATGAATAAATACAATTTTATATATATATATATATATTAGACAAAACAAGCAATTACAATGTGTTCCAGTTCATTCTCACCTTTGATGGACTAAACGATAAAGTGCTGAATAAAAATAAAAGGTGCTTTAATGCACACCTCGTATATCAGGTCTGTGAAGAGGGAAGAATATTAAATAAAGTTATTTAAAGCAGCAAAACCGTCAGAGCAAATTGTGACGATCTCTTAAAATATCTCATGTATTGAGGGGCGGAGCTTATTGTACTGGAGCAGAGGAGCATATGCTTGGCTGTCGGAGTGTGAACAGTGGGAATGTGTGAGGAGAGAGAGCGGCGAGAGAGAGTGTGTGAGGGAGAGAGAGAGGGGGGCGAGAGAGAGAGGAAAAGTGAGAGGGAGAGAGAGTGTGTGAGAGTGAGAGAGAGACAGGGAGATAAAGAGTATAAGAAGGAGAGGGAGAGTGTGTGAAAAATTGAGAGAGAGAGCGATAGAGTGCGTGTATGAGAGTGAGAAAGAGAGAGACTGTGAGAGAGAGAGGGAGGGAGAGAGGAAGAGAGGGAGAGGGGGAGAGGCAGAGAGACAGAGAGAGGGAGAGAGTACATTACGTGGTGCGTCTGTCGGCTGTGCAACAAGCTGCGATCGGATGAGGAGGAATAGAGATCAATCAGGAGATGTGAGGATGTGAAATAGAGAGAGGCAAGAAAAAGGGATGGTGTGAGAGAGAGAGAGAGAGAGAGAGAGAGAGAGAGAGAGAGAGAGAGAGGAGGAGTGTGTACAGGCTGGAGCGCTGTGAAGCGACTCAGTGAGCGCTGACGGAGTACAGGGAACACTGAGGGAAGTGATCCGAGTGCTTTGATTGACAGCTCTTTCTCCTTTTTGACGCACCAATATCTTCTCTCCATCCATCGCCACTGAGACGAGTGAGTCCCCCGTCAAGGGGGGCGGCGGGGTGCTGGTTCTATTCCCTAAACTCGTCACTACAAAGCTTTTTATTTCTCTTTTTTGCCATCTTTAAAAGAAAATGGTGTAAAGAGGCGACATCGATCCGCGAGGGGTTCTCCAGGGTTCTCCAGGGGTTCGTCACGGGTTCTCCGGAGGGTTGTAGTCGCTCCGTTGAAGGACGCCTGGATTGTGCCTTTCAAAAATAAACTTGTCTCTGTGGTTTCTCGTTCTCACGCTCTTCCTCCTTCGAGGTAGGTTTCTTCTTCTCTTCTTCGTTGTGCTCGGCAGAGACCAGAAATCTTTCTGGAATCGTAGAAACCAGGAAGACGTTTGAGGAATCCCTCCGTTGATAGGGATGCTATAATGGGCTCATTAGCCCCCCCCCCCCCCCCCCGCTGGACCCCGTATCTTAAGCCAACACATTAACTCTATTTTCTATTTTTAAAACCAAAAGCGACTGAAAACTAAAATCAGTGTGTACTTGTCACCTCTTCCCTCGTATCCAGCTATTCATTCAATGTGGCCTTGGGAGTTTCTGTGTGTGTGTGTGTGTGTGTGTCTCGTTTCCCCGTAACCTGCCAATCGGGCATTGAACTCGTGGACAACATTCAGGTGCAGCTCCAGCAGCACGACGGTTCATCAGCGTCCTCGTTTCTCAGCCTCTGCCATTTCGAGGTGAATATTTCCTCCATAAATGCATTTTAGTTTTCCTTCATGCAAGATGCTCAGCAGGGCGACAAAGTAGGAAACACGAGCCATGAAGAAGAGTATGGAGTCGTCTTCTTCGTGTTCGTGTCGACGTGTTCACGCCGCCGACACGTTTGAATATCGCAGCTCAGTCGGCATCTGACACCAGAAAGCTCGGGGCCCGTGTTCCCAGACTGTCGTAGTAGAGGAAGGTGAGAGGTGGTCCAGGGAGGGAGGAGGGGAGCACTGGGAGCTCCAGGGGGGGGGGAAACACCTGGCTGGAGGCAAAATTAGGGATGTTATGTTCTTTACACACATGT
This sequence comes from Liparis tanakae, assembly GCA_036178185.1. NCBI lineage: Eukaryota > Metazoa > Chordata > Actinopteri > Perciformes > Liparidae > Liparis > Liparis tanakae. The sequence continues at coordinate 12,365,097 of CM070094.1, read as the reverse complement.
CACAATGGCTAATGTTGTTAAAAATAAGGCCACTCCCACAACTACACAACTAGTGTACTGAACCTATCAGGCCAGTTACAGCAGAAAATCATCTTCCAAACTCACTATATATACTGTATATATGTATGTATGCATTCTCGGTCGGAGACACCCCATATTCTGCATATTGGGTTGAAGGGTCACACAAACACAGGACTTTCACCAGGGACTTTTTAGTATATAAAAAAGGTTTAGTTAAAAAAAGGAGAAATTTACAATAACATTTTTGCCAGTGGGTCAATATAACACCAACCTTGATCTTTCCCTCTACCCTAATTAAGTGGTGTTGCCTATGAACCTAAAGATCCTTCTTTAAAAGACACTGCACGTGAAAAGTGTCGTCGCTGAAGGTTTTTGGAGTTGTGTGAATGTGTTGTTTATTTCACTCGGGGCTCCCTTCTTTCCCTTTGTTAAGAGCCACTGGGTAATTCCACTAATGTATTAAAGGGCCGCCAGCTTCACGAGGCAGTAGTTTTAATAGTCAGGAGGGGTTGAGTGTCCCAGCTATGCCAGATGTTGGCAGACGGGGAGGTGAGGAAGCATCGATGAAGCTTTAAAGGTTTAATGGAGAGCTTCAGGAGGATGAGGAGGGAAGCGCCTCTGTTCTAAATATTAATAGAGTATTCATCAACTTGCATTGGTTTTGATTCAGATTTTTACATTACATGTCATTTAGCAGACACTTTTATCCAAAGAGACTTACAATAAGTGCATTTCAACCTAGAGTACAAACTAAGAACAACAAGAATACAGAAAGTAACATTTCCTCAACATAGTCAAACTACAAAAGTACCACAATAAGAGCTATTCAAGTGCCACTGATTTATTTAAAAATATATATTTTTTAGATATACTTTATTGATGATAATGCACCATTTGACCTTCAAGGATAACATAACAAGTATTTATCATTGTGTTGTGTATGTGTTAGTTAAATCGTAAAGAAGAACAGGAAAGTAAGATTCTGATTTTAATAATCTGTGACGTCGACATGTGGAGGACAGATAAATGGTCATTGATAATTTTGGAATTGATAGTTTAAAAAATAGTCATAAATACAATTCCGGTATACTGACCCATAGTACATTCTCTCTGGACATTAACAAAAAAAATTGTTGTAATTGTTTTCATTTATTGTGCAAAAGATATAACCTGAGCAAGAAATGTTAAAGGTACAAAGAAATCTACTCGTACGTCGTAGTTTAAAAAAAAAAGTCCTTAGAGTACTTGGTTATGTTTAAGGATCAGATTAGTGTCTCTCCTTAAATATGTAAGCTAAGGGACCAATAAGTAAACAAACAGCGGTTTCCTGGTTGAAAAGACGGGTGTCTTCAGACATGCCCGTCCACTCTGACCTCTGAATGTTTGCCAAGTATTAATCAATGAAATCTGTGAACCTAATTTCGATCAATTAATCACATGGGGTTTGCAACAAAAACCAAGCTCAAGTGACATCACCAGAGGAATTTATTCAGTTTGTTTTATAAGATGCTAATTCAGTCGCTTGTTTAAGAAATCCATTTGTTTTTCAAATGGTAATAAAATCAGATTAATGGCCGCCACAGTTACCAACATGTGCAAGATGTTTTTATAGCAATTAAACATTTAATAGGGAAAGCGTTTCTTTTGTAAACCTTTTAAATTTCAATGAGAGTGAATAATCGTTATCACATTGTCTCTTGTTGCCGACGCTGTCTCCGCACTACATTTCCCAGAATCAGTCTGAACTCAGAGTAGTACCGTAATGTTTATTGCAAGTCTTGCCTTCATAAAAGTAGGCCAACAAATTATAAATTAGCCATTATAACCATGTTTAAGCTAGCTCGTAGCTCAAGGTTATAATGACTTGGTTAAAATGGCTAATTTATTATTTGTTGGCTACGAGCTACAAGCTATGGGCTACGAGTGCGACAGATATCCGATGTTTGTCAGTGCTCCATGTGAACCGTTTTTACAATGAATATGGCCAAAGAGGTTTTTAATATCATCATTGTCAATTGTCGTTTTGTGCTTTTTCTTTTTTAAGTATCGGTTCAGGCACCGTTTAGGCACCAGTATCATTTTAAAAGTACTGGTTTAGCACCAGTATAGCAACAAAAAAACAACATACCCATCCCAATGGATGAGTCCTTTTCTTTTCATTGGATGCTGATGAGTTCCTGGAGGTGAAGATATTTCTCTCGTCTATTCTAACCATAACATTACGACATCTTCATGTGCCAGGTGGTTTTTCTGAGGTAGAAACTTTCAGGATGTGGAATCATGAATTTGCTGATGTCAACCAGCGATGGACGTTGAACTGACATTTACATTTTAACCCATTAAATTGGCAGTTTAGAGACCAGATTGCAGAGATTAATAAACTGTCTACAAATAAAACATTCATGCTGCAAAGGTCGTCTGGTTATTGTTTACATTTAATCCTCCGACTCACAGATGATCAAAATAATTCGGCGGCCTCACTAACGCGCGGTGACCCCAGTGAGCCGCCAGAACACAAGGATTCAGGTTCCCGTCAATCAAGCGGCGCAAGCGTGAGCCGCGCGGCAGGTCGAGGGGTCGCGGTGCCGGATCGCCCTCTGAAGAGGCGTTCATGGAGCGGACACGCTGACATTTAAATGTGCTAATGAGTCAACACCGGTTTAATTCAGCATGACAGTTCACGGCTGGCGGTGTCGCTCGTGTTCCTCTAAACCTAAAAGAAACTCGGGAGTCAAGACGGCTTTATAAAGTTCTTCAGAGTTCTTCAGTGAAGGTTTAGCTGAGGGTTCAGAGAATAGATTACGGATTTTAGTTTGGACTTTGGTTCGGATTAGTTAATAGAAAACAGTTTAAACGAGCGATGTAGTCCAAATGATATCCAGATAGGCGGTTTGACAAGAAGCTATTCCACCAAAACGCTTGTTTTAGTTTTTCCAAGGGTGTTTTGGTAAATGTGTTTATTTTCCTGACTACACAAGGATTCTGGCATTTAACAACCTTCAGTCGGATGTATTTTTTAGCTAGATAGATGGATGGATGGATGGATAGATGGATAGAGAGATAGATGGATAGATAGATTTATAGTAAGATAGATGGATGGATAGATAGATGGAAAGAAAGGTAGATGGATAGATAGATAGATAGATAGATGGGTGGATAGATATATAGATAGATGAATAGATGGATGGATAGATTGAAAGAGATGGATGGATGGATAGCTAGAGATAGATGGATGGATGGATGTATACTTTAATGCACAAGGAGTGAGTGCAAAACAAATGCTCTGCTTCTGAGAGTAGCTTTTAAGAAGTTTCCTTTAAGTGTCAGAAGTTGCGTAGCTTAGTTGGATGAAGTTTCCCCAGATCTGTGAGGTTGGCGGCAGCTGAAGCCTCCGGGCAGCTCAGACCATCAATCCATCGAAGCTTTCTGTTTTCGGGAACGCAGGTCCTCTCTGGAATTGGCGGAGGAAAACAATTGTTTGGCATCTCTTCAAATGGCTTGAGAGAAAGCTAAATCAATTAGCCTCGGGGGGCATTTTGTCATGCGCGCCGGGCAACCGGTGGCAGGCGGCCAGCGGCGGCCCGGCCTCACGGAGCAGAGTCACTCCTGGAAGCGGGGGGAAGGACTGAGCCGGCCCTGGCTCATTCGATTTGCTCAGGAAAGTGATTACACTTCCCAACAACCCCCCCACCCCACACACGCTGCCTCCCTTGTCTGCATGTCAGACCACCGCGTAACGAGGGACACGCCCCCCCCCCCCCACCGCGGCTCGCCTGTGCTGCTTTTACAGCTTTACTTCAGGGCCCATCGGAGCCTTCGAGTGCAATCACTCTGCCTCGTGTAGCAATCTGTTTATGCTGCAAACTGAATCTCCTCCTTCCTTCCTCCCTCGCCACCGGCGGGGGTGGCGGCCCGTGTGTGTGCGTGAGCACGAGAGTTATAATGGAAAGGAGTGTGTGTGCGTGTGCGTGTGTGTGTGTGTATGTGTGTGTTTGAAAAATGACTGATGGAATTGGACGGAGGTGGAGCGGTGATGATAAATCAATTAAGTGTGCGCAGGAGATTTCTGCTAATGAATGCGACAGCAGGGCCAGAGACCCACTCAGCTGTGACTCAGTCCTCCGGGTGGGTGTGCACACATATGTGTTCTGACCGGATCGGACTCGGTGGGAGGAACGGTGCATTTGTTTTTTATTAAGAGAAGGAATAAAAAACGACTGGTCTTCAAAGTGAGTCGATATACAAGACAGCGAGAAACTGAAAACATCTTGACTAAGACCAAGAGCGTGTACTGGGTCCGAGACTTGACCAAGACCGTGAGGGGTTGAGATCGAGTCAAGACTATAAGGCCGAGTGTATACTGAGACCGGGACCAAGACTTTGAGGGGTTAAGACAGAGTCAAGACCAAGATCGAGTCCCAGATTGCATGACAGACATATAAGATAACGTGTGGAACCTTCACACCATTGAGGTGTCTTGAAATAGACCCGAGCGATGCACATGCCCAGTGAAACATCACTTTTATCGGCATGAAGGCTCTACGTAAAGAAAAGCAAATCTACATCAAATCCAATTGAAAAACACGTTCTTATTTTGCTCTATTACCCTTTCCACATAATTACCCCTCATGTGTGTTGCTTTCTATGTTGTGTCTCTTTCCAACAGCTGTTATCGCTCCTTTCCTTCTTTCACTCTTGTCTCTTTTCCGACTGTCTCTCCGTCTCGGACGGCTTGCCGCTATTCTTCCAGCTGTCATTTTTTTCTTCTTCAGGATTCAAGCACCGCCCACCCCCCTCTCTTCCTAATAGTGGTATTTATTGTCTGTCAGACGCTCTTTGTACCCAACAGAGTAGCACGCACTCGTTACGCTCGTCTGCTTGTGATCATCCGCTCGGCCGTAGTTCTGTACTTTCCTGGTTCCATTGTGTATTTTCTTTTCTTTCTTTTTGTTGTGGATAAGTGGCGTGATTCACATCGTGTTTTATTGTGGAATTTCCAAAGCGGCTACAAGGACGTTTTCAGCCGTCTCAGATATCATTACAATAAAAGTTTTTTTTTTTATCTTCATCTATCTTTAGTGTTTTTTCAAATATTTTTTATATATATATATATATATATATATATATATATATATATATATATATATATATATATATATATATTTATTAGGGCTGGGCAACGATTACACATTTTAATCACGATTAATCGCATGATTTCCCTGATTAATCACATTTGTATACGCAAAATCCAATAATTAATTCAAAAGTAGTGTATAGCGCACTTCTATTTTAAATGTTCTGCCATATGAACTAAAGTGCCATAAAATCTGTTGTGCAAATAAACACTTAACATCAGCATTTGTATATAGTAGCAGTTAAATAAAATAAATACTTTCAGTAAATCTCAACTTAAACAATGTTATCAAAACAAACACAAAACTAAAGCTTATTGCCACTGCAGGGAATTAATGTTAGAGTGTGATGAAGCACCAAAAATGTGATTACATTTACGTAAACCAGAAAACGTGGAGGGTAACATGGGTTTCATGTGTAAACGTACCAAATATTAAGAATGCCATGATTCAGAAACCCGTTGGCCTAATTTAATGGCGAAAACTTTGTTGAGGACCTAATCCTGAAAATAATCAGGCCTCTCCTCAGAGAGAAAGATCTAAACATAACCTGACTAGCAACTTCAGTAAAGTGTCCCGCGCATGTTTCAGCATAATGTCTCTCCTCTGTTTTCATTAGTCAGGGCATGTGACTGCAGCGCCCGCTTCTCATCAATATAATGCACAGTAACTCCGAGGTAACTGTGGTTACCGAGTGATGTCCAGTCGTCCCCAGTGAGAGCAACAGCAGGCGCACGTTATAAAGCGCACGTTATAAAGCGGTCGCTTTGTGGTCGCTTTGCGGTCGCTTTGCAGTCGCTTTGCAGTCCTCTCCTTTTCATACAACTCGTGTATTCTCCGTGTGACGGTGTGTTTTGGCTTGGGTATTCTCCGTGTGACGGTGTGTCTTGAGGGCGTCTCATACCTGCCGTCATTTGTTGAGATTCTCAAAATGTTTCTCAGACCGATGTCTTCCACAACAGTAACCGGCCCGCAGTAGCGATCCGCTTCGCTCTGGCATCGGTTAGCTTCTCTTGGTTTAGCTATAGCTGCTATCCTCGTCCCTGCAGCTAGCGGTCTGCCGAAGCGTCGCTCCACTGGGTGTCTGGTTGTATGATTTGCGGCATCAACGGTGTGTTCATCATTTAAATGATATTTAAGACTGAAGTACTCCGGTGATGAGACGATTCCTCTTGGCAGTGGCTACATATGACTTTGTTTCTGTCGACTCCGACGTCTTTAAGAACTTTAAATTGAAACTGGCCATTTAAAATCTCCGTACTCTTCTCCATGTTTGTTAAACCGCAAATTATTTTTCTTTTCCGGTTCCGCAGCAATCAGTAGCAGACTTTTACAAAATAAAAGCCTGTGAGCAACAAACTTTTACAATAATGAAATAAATAATAAAACCTGCATTAACGCGCGATAAAATAATTGTCGCCAATAATTAATTGATGCGTTAACGCACGATTAACACGTTAACGTGCCCAGCCCTAGTATTTGTATATATATATATATATATATATATATATATATATATATATATATATATAAATATAAATAAAGACATGTTGAATTGTTGATTAATGTAATTATCTTAATGTTACTCCTCCTATGAATCCAATGTAACTGTTCTAGTCACAGACTAACAATTAATATTATTAACGAATAAATATTTTCTCACATTAACATAATAAAGAGACATAAATTATCTCAATCAATTATCTTATTTTGGAAAGAAACCCGATGACCACGAAGCAAACGTAATTCGGTCGACATCTCAATCAGAACTCGAACAAAGTCGGACGCACTTGGCTTAAAGTCCGCTAGATGTAGGAAAATGGGAAAAGTTCTCCATGACAAGCGAGCTAAAAGTTCTCAGAGACCCTGAGCTGTGCCCCCCAAAGAAATCCTATATGGGAACCTTTTTGTTCTGGTTCCATAATTTTCAAGGTCAAGAATGAACCTTCAAATTTAATAAATGCATTATGTTTACGGGTGGAGTGGATCTACTTTCACGCTTTGAGTTTTGGATGTAGTTGTCAGGACGTCTTAGCCGGAGAGAGATCGGACTCAAATGCCAACAACGTTTACAAAGAAGATTTAAACCTTTACAGAAACCAGGTCAGACATGAACTAAACTGTACGATCTGACACAGGAGAATGAGACAAACAGGGTTTAAATACACAGGAAGGTGCAGGTGATTGAATACTGGGGAACGAGACACAGGTGGACACAATGAGGGCGGGGCTAGCAATCACACAGGAGGAAACAATCATGACCAGGGCAGACAATCACAGGGACAGGAATTGCAGGGAAACAGAGGACATGAGAAACAGGGCCTTTAAAAATAAGACACAAGACACAAAAACTCTGGAGCATGACAGTAGGGTCTTGTAATGTTCATGAACATGAGGAGTTGTGCTATTCCTTACAGAATCTTTATTGCTGTTACGTGGTCTCCATTTTGAATAACCTCCATCCTGCATCACTACCTTTTTATGAGCGATCCGTCTCGCCGTTAAGTGGAGGTTGGTTATTAACTCGCCGCGAGGTATTCTACTCGCTCCCAGTGCTTCTCTTTGATTGATAGTCCGAATGAGTTATTGGCAGAAAAGAGTTGGTCTGGTTTCAGGAGAGCGTTTAAGACGCCGGTCGATACGTACACATGGCCTTTGTGAAAAAAGGAGGCGGTGTTTCACAGACCGGTCAAGACGAAAGTCGTTTACTCAGAAGGTTTTTGACGAGACGCGGGGAGCTTAGTCGGGTTCCTGGCAGAACGATCGCGGGGCCTATTATTCAGGACGTGAATTCACTATAACACTCGAGCAGGTTGAGGTATACAAAAGCAGCTGGACGCCGACAAAGTACGATCAATACGTGTCCTGGGAAGAGAGGATTACATCACTCTGAACACAATGCAACTTGTAGTACAGGTATGGGGGTGATCCCCTCAGCAGATCAAGGTCAAGTCAAGGTTGGGAGTCTTTTGTGCTGAAAGGGTTACTGGGTTGTAATTGTGTTTTTTTGGTCTGTTTGCTTTGTGATCCAGTCAAAGTGTTATGAGGAAAGCTTCGGGAGGTTTACTAAAGATGCGATTGTGTTGAGTTTGGTTTTGAGCATCGGGATGTGGTTGGTTACCAGGTAGATCAGCTGCAGGGAGTAATACCACGTATGAAGACAATGGGTATTGTTCCATGTGATTTTGTGGGTACAGGAGTAAAGCTGGTGTCGGTGCTGAGGGAAGCTATATACTTATAAAATGATATCCAAATTGGCAGTTTTTGCACTAACAACAAGTCTTTCCTCCAAAAATAAGCCAGTATTTGTTTTAGTTTTTCTGAGTGTGTGCTGTTAAATATGTACATTTTAGATTAGATTTACAAAACCAGAAATACATTCATACAAACGAAGAAATGTACCTTTGTTTTATTACTCATTGTTAAGAAGCTGAAAGTCATGAATTCTTTACACACTGAAGGCGTGACAAATTAACAGCAGACATATTTTAAATACTTTTTCAAAGGTATATTGTATGTCTAAGACTTTTATTGTGAAAGCTAAGAACTGGCTTACGTTGCCTTGTGTCAAGGCCGAACAGAGTAATAATGATTGCCGTCACAATGTTGTTTGGTTGATGGCTTTTAATCGCGGCGCAATTTGTTCTGGAAGAGAAAAGTGACGCCCTTCGTAGAAGAGGTTCGTGGAGAGATGGTTGGTGTATAAATGGTGTGATTTCATCCCTATTAACCCCCCCACATCCCCCCACCCCCCGTCTCCATCTGATAGTTGACCACAAAGACAATCTTAGTCTAATCATAACCAAGTATTAATGTTCCCTAAACTCAACCACACAGTTGGCAGATCGTAAAATCACTTTAGTAACGACTTGCGGCAAAATAATAAAGAATAATCTTCAAAATGGGAAAATGGCCCAAAGCCAAGACGAGTTTCTCTTCTGTCGGTGTCACGAACTGAGGTGAAGAGGAAGAAAGCCAAATGGACGTTTCCTTCCAAAACATCAGCTCCCCGTCTAATTTCTATACGACCCCAAAATGTAAGGCGTCATGTGTGAAATCATAAACTATGAAAGCACTTTGAAGTCACAGTGAGGTAACAATACTGTACATGGAGATGCGCTATAATCCACTTTCACTCCACATGCATGCCATGGTGTTAGTGACACCTTGTAGGGAACAAAATAGTGAATCAACCAGATCTGATGTTTCTCCATCTGGATCTTCCAGAAAAGTATAAGAACATTGTTTTTGGGTACCACTGACTAAATCCACCGGTGTTTGGGATTTCCAACAAGTCTTTTCTAAATGGTCATAACTCGTTGACGCTTTTGCTGCAGCATCATTCTCCAGCGAAGCGGAGTCGTAAATCTCCAAAGTAATCCTCGTCATTTGCTGGCACCAAACTGGACACTCAGAAAATCTCCCCTAATAGTTCCAGTGCAACAACAAAATTAAAGTTTCTCCTTTTGGGTCGAGTCCAATGTGAAATGACAAGGGGGAGCATTGCCAAAGGAGAAGACATACTGTCAATAATAAGAGCATTACAAAGGAGGAAGGAGGAGACACATGCGAGAGGAAGGAAAGGGATCTGAAGGAGCGACGGTATCTCTTTTTGTGTCTTTTTTTTTTTGGACAAGCAACTTGAGCAGATCGGGAAGCAGAGCAATGGTTAGACGTAGCGAAGGTCTTGGAGAGTCTTGAGAAACCCTTCTGCACCTGCCCACAGCTTCCTTTCATCCTCCCAGCAGCCCCATACAGCAGGCCTTTTCAACTAGCAGCCCGCGGGCCGGATACGGCCCGTTTGAATTTAACTCTGGCCCGCCAGACTGCCTGCAAATCATTATAGCTTGGTAAGAAAAAATAAAACTGACGGACACGCCTCTTTTATACATTGAGACATGTAACCCAGAGCCGTTGAGTTTCACTGTTGCCTCCACCAGACCTGTATGTTACATCGTTATGTTACGCCCCGTGTTGGTTGCCGTAACCCACTCCTCACCTCGCTCTGGTCTGACCACTGAAACACCGGCGCTAGCAAACGCTACCATTAAGCTGCAACACGTCTCTCTCAAAGCCGAAGCGTCGGAAAGTTGTCTGCAGGGCTCTCAAGTGTCACGCATTGAGCGGGAGACTCACGCATTTCGGTCTTAACTCACACACTCCCGCCACACATCGTGTTTCTCACGCTGAAAAAAACTCTCGGCTATTTAATGTTTTAATGTGCCACCGCAGCGCGCAAACATGAGCTGGAGAAATCAAGCGCTCCTCTGGAGGTCAGCTGTGAGGTGCCACTTATCAGCCAATCAAAAAAAAGAAGTGGGCTACACAATAATCTATCAGAAAACAAATATGTCTGTTGTATCTGGGTAAGATTTAATCCAGCAACCAATGAAAGTAAAGCATCCAGGAATTGCGCGCGACTGAACTCCTAAAGTTTCGTTCTGTGGGGGGGGGGGGGGTCTGGATGGGGCTGGAGGAGGTTGGATGAGGCTGGGTGAGACTGGATGAGGCTGGCAGGGGCTGGATGGGGCTAGAGGAGGTTGGATGAGGCTGGATGACACTAGATTGGGATGACGTGGCTTCCTAACCCGCTGGCAGCCAGCTGCTCTCCAGAGAGAACACACAAAAACACAACCAGCATGAAGCGGTGGTGGTGATGCAACCATGTTTCTTTTTTCTTCTTCCCATCAGATAAATTGCATTTATTGACGATGCATCATTTGAGACCAACTGAGCAGCAAGCTTAAGTTTAGGGGATCCGGTTAGATTCCATTCCGAATGCATTGTCATCGCATGATTCCTCCAAGACCAACACAGACTTTGGAAAGTGAATATAATTGTGTATTCCTAAATCTTTAAGATTTAGACGCACAATCATAAGCTCAGACAAGTGTCTATTCCAGAGTCTATCCCTCTTGTAATGTGTATCTGCGGGCTCGTCCCTTTTTACTCATCTTTTTGTTCCGATGTTACAACCGGGAGAGTTTTAATGACATTCTGACTCTCGGAAGTGCAGCCGATTTGATTTGATTTTTTTTGGTGTAAGTGTGAAATAACCACTTGTTTTTTTAATCATTGGCAGTTAAGAGTTGTGGGAGGAGAAAATATGTTAAACAGTTCTCTCTTCCAAATGTTTATGAAGGATAATCTAATCCTGTGTGGGGTCATGCCCAAAGGTCACAACCTTTGTCTTGAGGTAAATGAACAACCGGAAAAGTCACTCAAATGGTCAACTTGGTTGTGGAGGTACAGAATAAACAGAACCTTCAGGGATCTCCACTTCCTCTGATAGGAAACAGACAGACTTTGGGAATGTGGATTGTCTCAGAGATCTATAAAGGTTGCAGTCTTGCACTGAGAAGGCAGCAGTTATTTCTGACGGTCTTGAGAGAAGGCTCAGGGATTCTGCTCCATTCAGAAGAATGCTTTCATGACTTGTTTGTATTTAGCGCTTGGTTGATGACTTGTAAACTTGTTGCTAGAATAAAGTGTTATGGGTCAACCATGCTTAAACTACGTTTGATTTCTCACAAGGAAAAGGAACACTCATTTCCACCACAAGAGTATGTTCACAGCACTTTGTAAGAAGATTAAGAAGAGGAAAAACGCTTTTTCCATGGTTTTTAATTCATCCACACATTAAGAAATGTAAGCAAGTAAATGTATATACACATACTGTATATATCAGGGGTCAATTCAATTCAATTCAATTCAGTTTATTTGTATAGCCCAGTTTCACAAATTACAAATTTGTCTCAGAGTGCTTTACAATCTGTACACATAGACATCCCTGCCCCAAAACCTCACATCGGACCAGGAAAAACTCCCAAATAACTCTTCAAGGGGAAAAAAGGGAAGAAACCTTCAGGAGAGCAACAGAGGAGGATCCCTCTCCAGGATGGACAGATGCAATAGATGTAATGTGAACAGAAGGACAGATTTAGAGTTAAAATACATTCAAGGAATCTGACAGAGTTTATCAATAGTTCATATTTAGGCATATTCCACAATGGAGAGTTTGGAGACCTCCCGAGTGGAGGAGTGGGCGGAGTCCCAGCAGGGCAGTGGCACAGCTGGCGACAGGAACTCACGATCCAACCATCGAAGGTCCATCAGCAGATGGGATCTATGCCGTCTCATAGGGTCCGATGACCCCATGAGACGTGAAGTCAGAAGGACTCCGGGGAGAAAGCAGAGTTAGTCATGTGTGATGGAGAGATGAAGATTCATCCATAGGAGAAAGAAAAGAGGAGAGAGGTGCTCAGTGCATCCTAAAACATCCCCCTAGTAGGTCACCAACCTTTTTGAGACCGAGGGCTACCTCAAGGGTACAACATAATCCGAAGGGCTACTTGTTTGATATAAACTTCCCCAAAAACTAATTTGCCTGAATCACTTTTTAATAATGAGCCACCACAAGACATCCTCGTGATTTGATGAAACCTGAAGCTTTTATAACTACGGTACTTTGATTGTTCTGCCCAACATTCTGATGAAGAACATAGATTGTGCCGGAGTCACGTACAATAATACTAAAGATGTTAAGAACAATAGGTCCTCTGCATCCACTGTCAGGGTTCAGGCCCTAATATTAATAAGCAGAGGGCATTTGGGCCGCCTCTTCTCTTAAAGTCCTGGATCCATTGTTGGAGACACAATTTCAGAGTCAAAGGGATATTTTATCACGATGACTCTGAAATTCATTTTCTTTGGACTCTATCACTGAGATAAAGATGAACTAGTTCAGTGTCTAATTTGCCATCCAATGGTGAACAATATTACACTCATTAACAACTACTGACATTCTGTAACTACCTGGATGTACAGTTCACTCCGTGCATCGTTTATTTTAAGCTAAACTCATTGGCTGTAGTCCTGGCTCTTTGAGAGACTTGCAGAGTGAGAAAGCCAGCGCAGCAGCCTCCCCCAAAGTCCTAGCGCCCGAGGATTATGGCCTTTTTTCTTCTTCTTTTTTTGACGGAGCTCAATGTTGATTATTTTAAAACCATTACATGCTGTGCGGGCGACTCACGTGGTCCCTTCGGATGACCAGGTGCCCGCGGGCACCGTGTTGGCTACCCCTGGTATGTATAGATCTGAAGGAGCAACGGTATCTCTTGTCGTGTCTTTTTTTTTTATGAGCAACTTGAGCAGATCGGGAAGCAGAGCAATGGTCAGACGTATCGAAGGTCTTGGAGAGTCTTGAGAAACCCTTCTGCACCTGCCCACAGCTTCCTTTCATCCTCCCAACAGCCCCATACAGCAGGGCTGGATGAGGCTGGATGAGGTTGGATGAGGCTAGATGGGTCTGGATATATATATATATATATGACGAAAATTACGAAAAGTGGCGGGCCGCAACCCTGTTATAATGGTAGGGGAAACACTGAGATATAAAGTATGTATACGGTTTTTTGCCATTTTAATTCCGATAAAAATGTCCCATATCTGTCCCTTTAAGCTTTTATAATATTTTTTATAATCTGGGTATGCCCCCTCCCCCCCACCCATTTATATTGATCCTTGTTTTTGTTTTTTAATAAAGTAAGTATTAACCATCATTAGAATAATGTATAGAGCATGGGTTCAAACCTCTTTAATAATAGGTCTCCATTTCCACCATTTAACTTCCACCTCATGTAATTACCTTCCGCTAATTGGGTCCGCCTGCACATTCACGTTCGTCAAGACTCAAGAGGAAGGCTGAAAAGTACTTTCATAAAAAGTGATGTTATTTTAATTAAATAATTTATGGCCGACATGAGAGTAACCAGCGATTGTATTGCTACTGGTTTTCTCTCCCCAGTCACAGTGGAACTATTACAAAAGAAACACCACCAAACCGTTTTTTATTAGTGATGTATCAAATTCTGTCCTTCTACAGAGCCACAAGACATGTGCTGTCCATTCCTCAGTGTGTGTGTGTGTGTGTGTGTGTGTGTGTGTGTGTGTGTGTGTGTGTGTGTGTGGTGATTAAAAGATCAACAATGGGCAGTTACTGTATCATGCAGTACAACAAAATGGCCCACCTGTGTCCCAAGGATTTTTTTGTAAAGTTAAATATCTGTAATAATCATTTCCTCATTACATTTGATGAAAGTCCCGAGGGACCAAAGCACCTTCCGTTGGATTGGAACATGCGTTACATCATCATCTGGATATTGCTTATAAGTAATATAATCAACTCAGACATTCAGTTTATGAATTTGCACAGCTGTACTTTCATCAAATAGATCCCAAGCAGCAGTTTAAAAAGTAGATTTTCAAAGATGTTTTGCTATTTGGAATTAAACAATATCGTCAGTGTATTCTGACATGGTCCGTGTGTTCTGGGCAAGGAGGGGAAATGTTTGTGTGTGTGTGTCCCAGTGTATCTCAAGTTGACATATTAGATCTGAGCAGGACACTACTGTGGGTTTGATAATAACCAAGAGGTATATCTTCATAACATAAAACAATGTGATTCCTCAAACGTCTTCTTCTATCCACCCTTTTCAATTGACTTCTATACTACTGCATTCGATGTCTTGACGAGTATTTTATCTTTGTCTTCCCATTCTAGTCACGGCATACTGACGCTGAGTGGCTGGGGCTCAATGAGCTTACGACAGGCTTAATTAATGAACTATGTGAGGATTTTGATCGTAACACCCGCTGACAATGTGGGAAAATAGATGAGGACAGACTGCTCTCTTGAGAATATGTTCTCCAGGAATCGCTTCAACGGGCAACATGGAGCAGCTGTTGCCCCGAAAGGAGGCACAAAGGCGAAAGTCCATTCACCCAAGAAGAGGGCACCGAACCCCAGGGTAGCACTGGTCATTCGCGGCAAAATACATCGCCTCTTGCAAGGGTCTGCAGATCACCATGTCCCGGATTCTCACCACTATTATGAAGGTATTGAGGATGAGGAAGAGGGGGAAACAGAGGAGGGTGGAAAGGAGCACAGAAGCAGATATTTAAAGGTCAGCTCCAGGGCTGAAGACTATTCTCCAAAGGTGTCAAATGGTAAAGGTCACGGAGGAGCACCGGGGCCGTCGTGTGTTGGAGAGGTCGAGCTGAACAGAGAGGGATGCATAAAAATACCGTGCACTTTGCGGCATAAAAGCTGCAGATCTCCAGTAAAGATTAAACGGATTTCCTTTGAGGGGGACATTCGGACAGCTCCTGAGCCGATGCAACCGCCCCCACACTATGGTCCGATAGCCCCGGACATGAATGGTACTAAATTTGCGGGAGCAGTTGGGAATGATTTTGCTTCACCCCGAACTCGGCCAAAGAGACCCTTTTCTACCGGCGACTGTGTGGACTACAACTTGAACAGAGCTCTGCCGGGTACGCTTGTGGAAGAGGATGAAGACAAAGAGGAGGAGTCGAGTGCTATCATTGAGCACATTCTTAAAGAGCTGAGGGGGATCAACAAGATACAGGAGGAAATCTCAGACCTTCGGGACTATCTGACCTCAGTTCGAGGGTCAGTTGAGGAAGTGTCATCTTGTGTAGATGCTGTATTGTTGGAGATTGAGGGGATACGTTCTAGCAACAATGAGGGTTCAGGGGTTCACGCAGGCACCTGGTCGGGGCTAGGGTGCAAAGATGGATCATCCTCTCGCAGAAGGCCCGCTAGTGCTTATGGCAGTTTAGGGAGTGCAATGCCAAAGTCTTCAAATCTTTCCCCCCAAATCACCAATCAGCGACATACCATCCATGGAGATTTACTGCTATCAAGGGCAGAAGAGTCTACTGTCTCCCCAATCTCTGAATCAGTGGATCCTCATGAACTGGATGAACCAGAGGATGCCTCTGACCATAGTTCAGATATCCCAGTAGGTGCTATAGCAAGAAAGCTCAGCTTTGGCGACTTCTCAAGGCCGGATGGCCAAGAATATCCAAGCACCAGCTCCTTGTCTTCTTGTCACAGCGAGTCAGACCTAGAGGGACCATCATCGAGCCATGGAAGGAAGCAGCAAAGAGCTAGTGATGGAGGGGAACATTGGACTAACACTAGACCACCGCACGGTGCTTCTGGGGAATCTGCATGGCATAGGGAAACTGCTTACCGCAGGGGCAGAAGTCTGGAGGAGTATGTAAGTGAGAGCCCTCTCTGCTGTGAAGGAGCTGGTAGTTGGGATCACTACAGAGATGCGGGAGGTTACGGCACTTCAGGGCAGTGCTCCACAGGAAGCTCAGAGCATCTCTCTCTTCGCACTAGGAAACATTACAACTCACCTGCCAGCTCTTCTAGCCGGGAGGAGTGGCAGTCACGTAGAAGAAGACCTCAATCCCAATCTGGGATTAATGTTTCAATGGATACCAACCTTGTAAAACCCACCTTGGTATATGAATGTTCTGCTGATTTGTCCTACCCTCAAAGTTCTGGTTACCATTCAATTGATGGGCAAGAAGGAGAAGCAGAGGAATTTGCCTATAGGCAATTAAATAACCAGAGCTGCACTCTAGACAGCCATGTAGATAGTTATCAGGAAACTTATTCAGCCTACGAAGAATCTTCAGCAGTCACATGGACTGAGGCATCCTTACGTAGCACTGTAGCCGATAGGCCATTCATCCAAGAGACTGGAGCCACCAACCAAATCTTTGTAAATCAACTTCCTCGCTCTGTCAGTGCAGATGTTCAAGCAGGTGGTTTCAATGTTAAGCGCATAGGCCGGGCTGTACTTGATTTTAGCTCCGCCTTGCGGGGTGCACTGCGCAAAATTGAAGTACCTTCAGGCCAGTATCCTGGAGGGGAAGCAGACTTTGAAACATCAATGCCGTCTGAGCTTCCTACAGCTGATTTACCTTCAAAACCCTCATGCTATGAGAAACAAGCAAGTGGCCAAATCCTGAAAGGTAATGTGGGGGACGGTAGTAGTGCTGTTCGGGAATTGAGCAGACACAGTACTTTAGACAAATCCGATCTCTTCTCTGCGGAGCCTATGCTTGAAGAAGCCAACAACAGCCTTACATTAGAGTCTACAGATACCTGCCAACACCCTCCTTATTCGGACAAGATCGACGTATTTCTAGAGGAACTTTCAGTTTGCCCTGACCAAATGTCCAGTAGCACTTCAATCCCACCTCCACCTTACGGCCTTACGGAACCACCTGCAGAAGGTCCCACAAATCGTCCTGCAGATCAGACCATTAAAGCTCAGCTTTCGCAATGCACCACTGCAGAATCCCTCACGGCCTCCCTTTCGGTCGATGAACCTTCAGCGTTGGAGGACCAGGGAGAAACTGAGGTGCTACAGCAACCCGCCACAGACACCGTGGCCCCGGGAGGCAAAGTGGAAGGAGATGCGGCAGAGCCAACCTCGGAGATAAGCCAGATGGATGAACGCAGCCTGAAGTGCCTGAGGACCTTCCAGCAGATTCTGCGGGAGAAGAGGGAGTCCCGACGCAATCTCACCAGTATGACCAGTTACTCTCAAGAGGACTTTGAACCAGGTAGTCATTGTTGGACTTCACGTTGGGATCATCTCGTGTTTTAACCTCGTCCATTTTGGCTTTTTTAGAGTCATCAATTAGACACAATGACGGTACATCTTTCGTTGATTTTGGTTTCCCCCCCATTTCATGCTTTACCACGTACCTGCTATCATGAATATTTGGGCAAGTGACATTAGCTCTGTGCTAACCGATTCTCGTGGGGGAGCGGGATTACATTCAGACCAATTTATCTGCTTAAATTTAACTTTAAGTCTTCACTGATGCATCGCCATCCCAACATACTGGGTTGCCGTGGTTTTAAAAGCAGAGTGGAGCAATATTGAAAATAAATAACAAAACCAACAGCTTGACATCCATCCCTTCCTCCCCCTTTAAGGTGCTTTTTCAACTGATTGCTCTTTCAACCTTGAAACCACCGCTTCATGCGACGATGCCACGTGAAGCGGTCGTATTCAAAGGTATCCAGTAAGCTTTGAACCGCCCTCGGAGGGAAAGAGCATCCACACTTTTTTTTAGTTTTTAATTTAAATCTCATCCACTTTTTTTCCGCCATCAGAGCCCCTCTCACTGTCGCTGTGATTCTTTGATCCGTCGCGCTCATGATCTGTGTGCTCAGTACATTTATAAAAGGATAACCATCAGGATCCTCTTTGGGTGTGTTCACCCAGCGGTTATGAATAAGCCCCCGCCGCTGAAAGGTCCCTTAAGGTATTTGCTGCACCGAATGGTCCCTGCTGATGATATAATGTTCCTCCCCCCTTTAGAGTAATGTATCGCGTCCCACTCAGGAGTCCCTTACTCCTCTTCGAGGCTCCAGCAGCAGCCATTTGCTGAATTAGAAACCATCAATTATCCCCTTTGGAAAGCCAGCCTGACATTAAGGACGAAAGGGAAGGGAAATATTAACCGTCATTTTCGTGATAAATTATACATGTTAATGAAACATTTATGACCTCGCCCCCCCCCCCCCCCTGTTTCAATGGCACTGGTTACTTCAGCATTTACAACTGAAAGACTATTAAGGGCGTGTCTTGTTATTTTTTTGCATGACGACTCAAACTGTGACTGTGACTTTTTTTTATTTTCTGTCTTGTTTCTTTCTCCTCTTTGTGCTATTTTACAGATGGGAGTCAAGATGAAGATCAGGTTACCTCTTTTGTGGTTTTCTCTCTCTCTCGTTTTAAGTATTAACATGACATCTTAAAAGGACGTTGTTCTTTCTGTAAAATTTCCTACTATCCGTTTAACATTTTTCTCATGTCAGTCTCTCATTTTTATTTTTATTCAATTTTTCTGTGTGTTTTTATATTGCTTTTGTCAGTTTCTGGAACATGTTCACTTCATCCTGGGCCAAATATATAATTAAATTCCGAGCTTGTGAAATAGCTTCGGGTTTCTATGAGGCGTCCGCCTCAATGCCTTCTATTAAGGACATGTGTTGTACCTGTTGTCGTAAATAAAACTTTGAAAATGCCTTCCAGGAATAGGTCAGTATTGATTCGGACACAATATTGATGAAAAGTAATATCGGTGTCGAGTCTGTCAGACGGACATGTCACCATGTTTTCTTACTTCACTGTGGTATTTTCTCTAATGGCCGTCAGACAACAACAAAACACACAAAATTCAATATTCAACGTACGTTACTGTGAGCATGTTTGGTTTACTCTACAAGGTGAATCCAGATTTATGGCGCTCACGTATGCGTATGGGGGAAATTTGATTGATGCAAACGCCCTTCACTGGCATGCAATACTGAGGCTCAACCAACCCGGTCCACTCCCTTCTCTCTCGCCTGTTTTTCCTTTCTCACTGTTCTCGTCTCTCTCGTGCTCGTGCATGTACGATGTCATGAAGTCATGAAACCAGTACAGCCCGTCATAGAGCCGTCATACGGCTCAATCCGTGACCTTTGACCTCCCATTTCAGAGCCAAGATCCAGATGGTGACCCCGGCAAGCACCCGTGGGCCAAGACAGGGTCAGTAAACACTCTTTGGTGTGTGTGTGTGTGTGTGTTTATGTGTGTAGGTGTGTGTCTGTGTGTGAGAGTGTATTGTTAGATGTGTGTTTGTGTGTCTGTGTGTGTGTGCATGTGTGAGTGTGTATATGTGATTGTGTGAGTGTGTGTCTATGCATGTATGTACATGTGTGCGTGTGTGTCTGTGTGTGTGTGTGTGTGCGTGTGTGTATGTTTTTGTGTGTGTGTATGTATGTGTGAGTGTGTGTCTTTGTATGTGTGTGGATGTGTGAGTGTGTATGTGTGGGTGTGAATGTGTGTGCATCAATGTGTATGTGTGTATGTGTGTGTGTGTGTGTGTGTGTGTATGTGTGTGTGTAAAGGGTTGCTGTGATTACCTGATGCAGTGATTTCCGTTAAATATAAATCATTGTGTTTTTGCGTTTGTTTGTGTGCGTGTGTGTGCGGATGTGTATGTCTGTGTGTGTGTGTCTGTGCGCGTGTGTGTGTGTGTGTGTACAGGGGGAACGCTCCGTTTGGCATCGACAGCATGCCAGACCTCCGCAAGAGGAGACCCATCCCTCTTGTTAGTGAGCTGGTGAGTACACTCGAGGCGCCCCAAAACCAAACACGATCCCACTGGAACAAACCGGTAAATACCAATATCAATTCAATACGAGAAAAATAAGTAAGTAAAGACAGATGCATCTTTTTGGCTTGTATAGTGTTATTGGGGCATTGATTATGCTAATTTGTGTTCCCATGAACTCCAAATCAAACTATTTTGTATACGAAAGAAAATAGAAGATAACCGTATAGAAATGTTCTTGCATTAGGTCCATCTCCAGAATAATGAAACCAGGTTACTTATTCTGAAAGAGCCTCAACGTCCACCTCATAAATACAAAAACAAATGTCACCTTTAAAAGTATTACTTACTTTTAATGGTTTTTATTACTTATTTTTAATAGTATTTATTTTATTTTAACGTTTTTTATTACTTACTTTTAATATTTTTTATTTCTTGTTTTTTATGTTTTTATTACTTACTTTAATGGTTTTTATTACTTAATTTTAATAGTATATATTACTTACTTTTAATGGTTTTTATTACTTACTTTTCATAATATGTATTATTTACTTGTATTCGTTTTTATCATTTACTGTTGATAGTATATATTACTTTCTTTTACTGTTTTTTTATTACTTATTTTAATAGTGCATATTACTTAAATGTAATTTTTTTACTTACTTACTTGTAATCGTTTTTATTACTTATTTTTAATAGTATGTATTACTTACTTGTAATGTGCTGTAGCTTTGCATTGTGTGTAATAATAATCAATCACCAAACCAATCACAGCGTTCAGTGATTCTATTCATCGTTTCTGACGCTTCTGCTTAAATAAAGAGAAGAAATAGCTTATTCTAAAAACCCTTAAATCTCTCAGAATCTCATTATCCGTCTTTTTTCTCCCTTTTTCTTTTTTGTTTCTCTGCAAGTGCTGTTTAATAATGTGTTGCTAGCTTGGAGGAGCTGGATTCAAGACAAAATTAACCTCTCTCTCTTTCTGCTTCTTCTCTCTATCCCCCCCTCCCCCGTTGGCCCTCAGGCTATGGTGAGTAGAAAAGAGAAGCGACATTTGGGTTTTGGGTGATGTTCCTGATTGTAAACACGTGTGAAGATGTCTCGCACAAACACACACACACACACACACACACACATCAGCCCTCTTTCACCTGTATTTCAAAAAGGCTTCGACAAACACAAGAACAAATCAATCCTCCCTCTCCTCTGATGCTCTCGGAGGCTTTTCTTCTTCCTCTCCTCTGATTGGTGCTTCAGCTACAAATACTTTGAATTAGCAGGTTTGTCTCTCAAGTTAAGCACTCCACTTCTCTGTCACACACCGCCTCCCAAACAAGCCGACGCTGATCAATGTGACAGGGAGTCGTCTCTCTCTCTCTCTCTCTCTCTCTTTCGTCTTAAGAGATCTAAGAAGCCCGACTCACTCGGATTAGAGAGGCTCTTGTTTGACCTCCAGAGTGAAGGTCACGCTATCAGCGCCAGAGGTGTCGGGAGACAGACAGACAGGCTGGCGGACACGCTCGTTGAAGTTCTGTTGAGTTTAGATTCTGAGCGTGGAGATATCACCATGACAACGCTAAGCAGCTACAGCTGTGATCAGACATTCATGAGGAAATTGTGCTAGAGATTAATTACAGATTGTAAGAATAATAAGAATAAAGATAATAGAGTAACATTATATAAACACATAAAAACAGAAGAGTAATTATATCCTGACCTGCTATTTTAATTTATTGTATTGTATATATTGTAAACATGTTTAATGCTGCTTCAAATTAATTTCCCCCTGGGGATAAATACAGTATCTTTCCATCTATCTATCCATCTATCCATCTATCTATCCATCCATCTATCCGTCTGTCTGTCTGTCTGTCTGTCTGTCTGTCTGTCTGTCTGTCTGTCTGTCTGTCTGTCTGTCTGTCCATCTACCTATCTATCTATCCATCTATCCATCTATCTATTTATTTATCTATCCATCTATCCATCCATCTATCTATCTATCTATCTCTCTACCTACCTATTTATTTATCTATCTCTCTATACCTACCTACCTTTCCTATCTTTCTAAACTAGAAGAAGACATGTAAAGCATGCCATCACACTCTGAGCACAAATGTTACAAAGTAACAAAAACTACAAATTATAAAGATGCACAATTTCGTTCAGAGGGTGTTATGATATATGTCTTTAGTTTTTAAAGGATACAAAGTACTTGTGTAACTCAAAGGTTAGAGAGCCCCAACAACACATATTTGGTTTGGATATAAAAGTCAGGTTCCCTAAGCTTGCTGCCGTTTTCAACACGTTGTCATAGTTACACGCACAAGGTTAGACGGCAGCTTTTGTGGCCAGCGTGTGAACTTTTAACCCCCGATTCAATTTGCTCCTGCAAAATGTGAAGCTTGAGACTTTATCGTCGCTCCCGATGATTTGAGCTGGTACCCGCTCCCCTCTCCACACTATGTGTGTGTGTGTGTGTGTGCGTGTGTGTGTGTGTGTATGTGTGTGCATATGTCGTGTAATAGACCACTTTACCCTTGAATTGGCCGATCTTCACCAAAATGGCCCCAGAGATGAAGAGATGTTTTACAATCATCCAGACATCAAGGTTGTTAGGTCCAAAGGTCAAAGGGTCAAAGGTGTGATACGTAATTCCCAAACTTCTATAACTGTGAAGGTGTCAACTGTTTTGTCAGGTTAGGTTTAGGTTTAAGTTTTAGGGGGTTCAGGATTCATCGATGTCTTTCAATAACGCCACAGCTGCCTCATGTCACCCACCAGCACTGAGTATGGCTGGTAGGGGTCAACTCATTGGGAGTGGAACCCATTAAAGAAGTAGGACCATCAGGTTCCTTTAGTGGCCTTGTGGGCTTGTGACTTTGAGTCCTTGAGGCCTTGTCACCTTATGTCCTTGTGGCCTTGCGTCCTTGAGGCCTCAAGGCCTTGTGTCCTTGAGGCCTTATGTCCTTGAGGCCTTATGGTCTTGTTTCCTTTTGTCCTTGAGGTCTTTTGTCCTTGTTTACTTGTGCCCTAATGGCCTTGTATCCTTGAGTCCTTGTAGCCTTGTGTCTTTAAGGCCTTGTGTCCTTGTGGCGTTGAGTCCTTGTGGCCTTGGGTCCTTGTGGCCTTGTATCCTTGAGTCCTTGAAGCCTTGTGTCCTTGTGTCCTTGTGTCTTTGAGGCCTTGTGGCCTTGTGTCCTTGAGGCCTTGAGTCCTTGTGCCCTTGTGGCCTTAAGGCTGTGTGTCCTTGAGGCCTTGTGGCCTTGAGTCCTTGTGGCCTTGAGTCCTTGTGGCCTTGAGGCCTGTTGGCCTTGAGTTCTCTGAAATGGGAACCCAAACTAGAAGCTCCGCTGCTCTATCATTGTTTGCTCGACTACTTCTGGCACACTTTGACTTCAGTGCGTCGTTCTTTACATTGTCAGAGTTGAGCAGGAAAAGAAATAAAGAAATAAAAAAATGCCAGCTACTAATTTCACTGAGAGAGTGGAGAGACGTTGAATAAAAAACAGCTGTGTTTCTATTTTAAATACATTTCTCAGGTGTCTCACAGCTCTAAATTAAGCAATGTAGGAGTTAAAAGTGCATTTGAACTGGAGTAGAAAGGGGATGAGGAATGGAGATAAGGAAAGGAGATGAGGAAAGGCTTTCCGCCTCATCACCTTTCATTTGTACAGAGTTTTATGGAAACACAAAGAGGGAGAGTGACTTACAGTAAAGTGCAGTTTTTTGAGTGTGTATGATGAGACTGCAGCAGGGTCAGGAAACCCCGATTAAAACAGGTCCTGACAAACACACCAAAACAAACGTGTGTGTGTGTCTGTGTGTGAGGAGGGAATAAAGGAGAGAGGAGACGTGTTTACAAAAGTATTTTCTTTTGAGAGTTTCTCCTCGACTTTCAAAGTAGAAAAAGCCCAACGTCACAAAGAGAATAGATCTCTTGAAGTATTATTTGACCTTTTTCTTTCTTTCTTTCTTTTATCTTTCATTTCATCTTTGTTTGTTTGTTTTTGTTTGTTTATCGCTGGTGTTTTCTTTCTTCTTGGTTTCAGACCATGATCCAGTCCAGGAAAGCTGGACTCGCTCACACACTGGCCACACGGACCTCGCTGAAAGACGAAGAGCTTGTGAGTTGCCAAATATACGACACACACACACATATTGCTTTAAATATATATATATATATATATATATATATATATATATATATATATACATATATATGTATACGTATATAAATATATATATATATTGTTTATATACACATATATGTATATATATATATATATATATATATTATTTTTTTTGTTCTTCTTTTTAAGGGGGAACCTTTCTTTATATTTACTCACACACTTTTCTCCCCTTGCTGTCATTGTGCTGGAGCCATATTAATATATATATATATATATATATATATATATATATATATATATATATATATATATATATATATATATATATATATATATATATACATATACGTAAATATATGTGTATATATATATTAATATATATATATATATATATATTGTTTATATACACATATATGTATATGTATATATATATATATATATATATATATATATATGCTGGAGGCTCTGAACTGTGCTGAGTCAACTTTAATACAGCGTCATGTTTTATTGGCTTCCTCTCGACTGGATGAGTTTCATGTTCATTCAATATTGGTTTATTTTTTTGGTGTGTTAATAATTATTCAAGTGGATGAAGTTGTTCCCTGTTTGGGGAACAAAGCAACTGCCGAATTTAAAATACTTTTAATGTTTAATTCCACCCAAAAAGGAATCCTGAAAATACTACTACTAATATTTGTATTAAATATACGCTGATCAAAATGCTTGTCAGCTTTACACATAATCACATATAAAGGTGGGGTGTATGCATTAATGTGAAAAAACTACTTTAATAAGTACTTTATTTATTTCCATATGTATTGAAGTGGGAACGTCACCCCTTAACCCTAGATTCATTGTGCTTAATATCAACTAAATTAAAAACAATTTCTGCATTTTGTACCAAATATTCATGATGTTTAAAATATATATTTTTGATCTCGAGGATATTCTGCCTCAAGTCTCTCAAGTCATAATTGTCCTGGTATTTATTAATAAATAATAAAGAATGAATAATAAATAATGAATAATGAAAAATTAATAATAAAAGATAAATAATATATAATTAATAATTAATAATTAATAATACATCATAAACAATGAACAAGACATAATAAATTATAAACCTTTTTTACTTAATTTTGCTAATCCTACAAAAGTTAAAGAATCGACTCAGAACCTCATAAATAATAATGAATAAATTGACGTCTATATTGTGTGTGCAACCTTGACGGCTCAATTAATCCATTATTTTGGCAGGTGGAAGTATTATATATATATATATATATATATATATATATATATATATATATATATATATATATATATATATATATTACATTACATGTCATTTAGCAGACGCTTTTATCCAAAGCGACTTACAATAAGTGCATTTCAACCTAGAGTACAAACTAAGAACAACAAGAATACAGAAAGTAACATTTCCTCATCATAGTCAAACTACAAAAGTACCATAATAAGAGCCATTCAAGTGCTACCAAAGTGCAAGTCTGTGTTTTAATCCAGATATAGTTGGAAAAGGTGCGTTTTCAGTTTCCGGCGGAAGATGTAGCGACTTTCTGCTGTCCTGATGTCAGTGGGGAGCTGGTTCCACCACTGAGGAGCAGGACAGGAACCAGTCTGGATTTAGAGGGATTAGCTCGAGGTGACGGAGTCACAAGTCGGTTGGCTGTTGCCGAGCGGAGCGAACGTGCCGGGGTGTACGGTGTGACCACATCCCGGATGTAGACGGGGCCCGATCCGTTCAGAGCACGGTACGCCAGAACCAATGTCTTGAAGCGGATGCTGCTCCACCGGTAGCCAGTGAAGAGAGCGGAGGAGCGGAGTGGTGTGGGTGAATTTCGGGAGGCTGAAGACCAGTCGAGCTGCTGCATTCTGGATGAGCTGCAGAGGCCGGATGGCCTTAGCAGGTAGACCAGCCAGAAGGGAGTTGCAGTAGTCGAGGCGCGAAATGACCAGAGCCTGTACCAGAACCTGCGCCGCCTTCTGGGTAAGAAGAGGCCGTATTCTCCACTTGTTGTGCAGCATGTACCTACAGGAACGCGCTGTCGCAGCGGTGTTGGCCGTCAGGGAGAGTTGACTGTCTAGCGTCACCCCGAGGCTCCTGGCAGTCAGGGTAGGGGCCAACACAGAGCTGCTGAAGGTGATAGTCAGGTCGTGAGTGGGGGAACCTTTATATTTATATATATATATATATATATATATATATATATATATATATATATATATATACATATATATATATATATATATATATATATACATATATGTGTATATAAACAATATATATATATATATATATATATTTATTTATATACGTATACATAAATATATACATATTTCTACAGAAATGTCCAACATTTTGACAACCTGTGAACAAAATGTGAGTGAAATTAAAATATAAAAGCCCTCCTATGTTTTTATCATCTTATCTTTGCCATTAACAATGCAGCCAGAGTGAAAACTTCATTATCTATAGAGGATTTTATTGTATTCATTTATTTCTCAAAGTACCAGGATGCTCCACAGGGAGGATGTTAACCAAAGGTCGCTACATTACAATCTCTACTATTGCAATAAGGAAAACATACATAAGCGTTGGTGATGAGCGAGCACACCGTCTGCTCCTCACACGGAGCCGCGGCTTCCTACGGAGACGCGTTCACCTCCTCCCACTCGCCTCCCACGACAACCAGCCAGGAAGCAGAAACACACACATCAACACCGTTTATATGTTATATTAACGAATCATAAACACACACATCACCACCGTTTATATGTTATATTAATGAATCATAAACACACACATCAACACCGTTTATATGTTATATTAACGAATCATAAACACACACATCACCACCGTTTATATGTTATATTAATGAATCATAAACACACACATCACCACCGTTTATATGTTATATTCATAAAGCTGCATGTGTAAGTGCGTGTGTAAATGTATGTTTGTGTGTGTATGTATATGTGTCTGTATGTGTGGATGTGTGTGTGTGTGTTTATGTGTTTGTGTATATGTGTGTATGTATGTGTGTGTATGTATGTGTGTGTGTGTGTGTATGTGTGTGTGTTTTCTTTGTTCATAAGGATAATATCGTTACTTCTTCCTCTTCTTCTTCACTGATCTCTGCTGGTGCTTCTTGTTCTTCTAACAACCGCCATCAACATGTCCCTTTTCTCTCTCATCCTGCTTCCTGTCTGACACCCTCCACCTGTCCTCACACCCTCCACCTGTCTTCCTCCACCTCCAACTGCCCCCCCCCCTCCTCAGAAAAATCATGTGTACAAGAAGACCCTGCAGTCCCTGGTCTACCCCATCTCCTGCACCACGCCGCACCACTTCGAGGTCTGGACCGCCACGGCGCCCACCTACTGCTACGAGTGCGAGGGCCTCCTGTGGGGCATCGCCCGGCAGGGCATGCGCTGCGCCGAGTGCGGGGTCAAAGTTCACGAGAAGTGCCAAGAGCTGCTCAACGCCGACTGCCTGCAGAGTGAGCCGAGCTATTCAATTATATTTATATTATGTCTGTCAGGGTTAACGCGTTAATCTATGCGATTAATTTGGCCGCGTTAACGCACTAAAATATTTTAACGCAATTAACGAAACTTTGTTTACTTCCGGTGTTCAATGATGTTTTTGCACTTTTCTGAGTGTCAAGCCGTGGCAGTGTGACACATTTTAATGCGAGTCAGTTTCCAAGGCCACTGGTTATGCTGTTCAGTGTTAAAGTTGACAAGACCAATGTGTCTCTAATGCACCTTGTTTTACTAATCTGAATGTTTCACTGAAGAAACAATTTATCATCCACAATATTAAATCCCTGGCTGGCCCTTTATAGGTAGGAGCCTCTCTGAAACACAGCTCTGTGTGAAGGTGTCTTTAGCAACAAATACTATCAAACAAGTGTCTAAAACACACGCTGTCTGAAGAGATTACTGCTTCATTTAGAAGATTTAGTCTTTAGAAGAAAAAACCCAGATATTTGCGATTAATCGCGATTAATCGCAAATATAATAAAATGTGCGATTAATTAGTTAAAAAAATGTAATCGATTGACAGCCCTAATTTATATATAATATTTATTATCGACTCCTTTATCGGAGCTTTTCCTTTGAATAAGATGCTGTTTCTAACCCTTAAAGGGACAGTGTATCGGATATGCACCATAATTCAGCTTGTAGGTTAGAGATGTTCCTCCAACAGACAGAACCATGAAGGTGCCATTTGGAACCGAAGATGGTTCTTCAGAATGATGACAATTTTTGGTTCCACAAAGAACCTTTCAATCCAGGGTTCTTTAAAGCCCCACTATGTAACTTTTCCACCTTAAAATAACAGCTTGAAAAAAATTCTGAGGGGGTCTGTGGCCAGAAAACTGCTGAATGTAAGATGGTTGGTAACGACCCGGTACTTCCGGCGGAAGTAGTTCAACTTGCTGTCTGGCAGCTTTACGCAACGTCTTATAGTGCCAGTCCACGCTCGCAGGTGACTTTTTATTTGCTCCGCTACGCGACGCGTAGAGACGGAGTGACAAGCTGCTGTGTTGAACACCGGGCTGCCGCAGCGAGTCGCGTTCAGCGGCAGCCTGGTCGCGATCAGCTGGGAGCAGACGAGCCGGAAGAGCCATATATGGCTCGAGACCAGACGTTAAATACCTGAAGGGGGCGCTACAGGGGAAAAGTTACATAGTGTCGCTTTAAAGAACCATTTTCTTGAAGAGATCTTTAAAGAACCTATAAAGGTATCTAAAAGAACCTCTGTTGGTTCTACAAATAACCTTTCAAACCAGGGTTCTTTAAAGAACCATTTCCTTGAAGAGATCTTTAAAGAACCTATAAAGGTATCTAAAAGAACCTTTGTTGGTTCTACAAATAACCTTTCAAACCAGGGTTCTTTAAAAGAACATTGCCTTAAGGAGATCTTTAAAGAACCTATAAAGGTATCTAAAAGAACCTCTGTTGGTTCTACAAATAACCTTTCAAACCAGGGTTCTTTAAAGAACCATTTCCTTGAAGAGATCTTTAAAGAACCTATAAAGGTATCTAAAAGAACCTTTGTTGGTTCTACAAATAACCTTTCAAACCAGGGTTCTTTAAAAGAACATTGCCTTAAGGAGATCTTTAAAGAACCTATGAAGGTGTCTCAAAGAACCTTCAAAAATGGTTATTGAAAGCACCGTTTCCAGTTCCAACCTTTCAAACCAGGGTTCTTTAAAGAACCATTTCCTTAAAGGGTTTTTAAACAAAAAAAATGTTTTTCAGTAGGTAATGGTTCTTCGTAGAACCACAATGCCTTTGAAAGAACCATTGAAGAATCATTATGTGTGTGTGTGTAGGAGGTCATCAACCACCCTTCTTCCTCTGCTTTCCTTCAGGAGCGGCCGAGAAGAGCTCCAAGACGGGGGCGGAGGACCGGACGCAGCACATCATCATGGCCATGAAGGACCGGATGAAGATCCGCGAGAGGAACAAGCCGGAGATCTTCGAGGAGATCCGGAAGGTGTTCGCCATCGCCAAGGCGATCCACGTCCAGGATATGAAGGCGGTGAAGCAGAGCGTCCTGGACGGCACCTCCAAGTGGTCGGCCAAGATCACCATCAACGGTACGGCCTGTTGCCATAGGGATCAAACAGCATGTGGATAGTTACATGTCCAGAGGGGATGGGTTCTTTGAAGAACTCTTTAGGAAGTGGTCCTTTAAGAACTCCAGTTTGAAAGGTTCTTTGTGGAACCGGAAGTGGTGTCTTAAAGAACCATTGTTTGAAGGTTCTTCGAGACCCGAAAAAGACACAAGAGACCAACTCGGAAAAGTTAAACACATTTTAATCAAAATAATTGTAACAATATAAGGCTGTGTCCGTAGCGTGTCCATAGCATGTCTATGGCATGTGTCCATAGCGTGTCCGTAGCGTGTCCATAGTGTGTCCTAGCATGTCCGTAGCATGTCCGTAGCGTGTCCATAGCATGTGTCCATAGTGTGTCCATAGCTTGTCCATAGTGTGTCCTAGCCTGTCCATAGTGTGTCCTAGCATGTCCGTAGCATGTCCGTAGCATGTTCGTAGCATGTCCGTAGCGTGTCCACAACGTGTCCAGAGCGTATCCTATCATGTCCGTAGCATGTTCGTAGCATGTCCGTAGCGTGTCCACAGCGTGTCCACAGCGTATCCTAGCATGTCCGTAGCATGTCCGTAGTGTGTCCATAGTGTGTCCACAACGTGTCCACAGCGTGTCCTAGCATGTTCGTAGCATGTCTGTAGCGTGTCCACAGCGTGTCCTAGCATGTCCGTAGCATGTCCTTTGCGTGTCCATAGTGTGTCCACAGCGTGTCCTAGCATGTCCCTAGCATGTCTGTAGCATTTCCACAGCGTGTCCACAGCGTGTCCTAGCATGTCCGTAGCATGTCCATAGCGTGTCCACAGCGTGTCCTTGCATGTCCATAGCATGTCCATATGTGTCCTTAGCGTGTCCATAGCGTGTTCATATGTGCAGATAACACTCATATCTAAATATGTAATCAATCCGACACATTTCAAATTTTGGAGCTATCATTTTGAATCTGTTTTTATGACAATTTCACGCATTTTTTTAAAGATATGGCAAAACTAATTGGTCAAAGTTAACTGGGGAGCTCATAAGACTAGTTGTGGGCCATAATTACATCTTGTTTTATAGTCATTATGACGATTTCACCCAAATGTAAAATTATGAAGTTACATTTAGGACAGAAACGGTAAATTAGTGTAAAGTCGTATGTTCAATAAGTAAAACTAATTAAGCTATTGTTCAATCTTAAAAAAAAAGTTATTCTGGTAGATAGTGGTAAGAGTTCCCTAAAATATTTAAAGAGGAATGAGAAGGTGACGACAGAAAACACTAAAATACCTTGACGGTGAACATCGTGGAAGTTCCAGCTCTCGATGATCCTCAGAAACTGTGAAGTGTTTCTGATTCCCTTAATCAATGCAAAGTATTGGGCTTATTTTTTGTTATATTTTGGCAGATTAATTAACTTACCTTATGTTCCTCTCAAAGCATGCATAGTATATAAATTAGGGCTGGTCACGTTAACGCGTTAATCGTTCGTTAACGCATCACGTAATTAACGCCGACAATTATTTCATCGCGCGTTAACGCAGATTTTATTATTTATTTTCTATTTTTTATTTCGGACACGTTTTGGAAATGGTATCTCCCGAGCTCTGGTGCAAGCTCTGACGGTATAGAGAGCAGTCATTGGTCAACCGATCTCAGGGTTGCCAGATACACGATACTTCACCATTTCCAATCTGGCAACACGGAGCACCTCGCCCACTCAGAACAGGTCAATCTGTGGGGAGGTGTTCCTGACAGGGTGAAAAGGGTGTTTGAAATGATTCGTGTGGTATTTTGACCAAAATATGTTACAAACATTACATTAAGACCCCAAGGAACCATATCAACTTGTGGAAAGATGGGCATAATATCTCCCCTTTAAGGTAAGAATTGTTACACAGTGTTGCTTTAAATAAAGGTAATGAGGTCATCATAGTAATTAAAAATACTTTGAAATTCAAAATGTCACCATTACAGTGCTATTGGAGGAGTTAACAGAAACTGTTTCACTGTGACATTCAAAAATATATATTGTTTTTAGGTAGAGAATCAACATCAACAAAGTTACCATATTTGGTTCCCCGTCCGATAAAGGTTTGATTAAAAATGGAGCAAACACATTCTCTGTGGTCACTTGAAAGTCACCTCTTTTTCAAAAGACCTCTGACCTCTGACACCCTGTTGCACGCAGCAGAGCAGCAGCAGGTGGCAACAGCAGTTTTTCAGTAATTTGGTGAGAACGCTGACAGTGAGTCACCGGAGTGTTACGAGGCTGCATCGCTGTGTGGGCGATACCTTGTGTTTTGGAATGTGTGTGTGTGTGTGTGTGTGAATGAGATGATGGCAACGAGGAGGTTGTTTTGTTATTCTTACGCAATTTTCATTCCCTCTGCTCGTGTATGTGTGTGTGTGTGTTTTGTGTGTGTTTCCAGTCGTCAGTGCTCAGGGCCTCCAGGCCAAGGACCGAACGGGCTCCAGCGACCCGTACGTCACCATCCAGGTGGGGAAGACCAAGAAGAGAACCAAGACCATCTACGGGAACCTGAACCCGGTCTGGGAGGAGAAGTTCAGCTTGTGAGTTTTCGAGCGTTGCAGCGGGGAAGAAAGTTCTAAACCCCAGACTCTGAATATGGGCTCAGATCAGCCTCAATAATCCAAATGCACACAAAGATTCACAAATGCACTAAGAACGATTCACAAATACACTCCAACGACGGATTCATGTTCTATGTGGATTTTTATATATTTGTTTCAACACAGACCGAGCTGTAGCCAATCAGATGTGACCCTTGTATGTGTGTGTGTGTATGTATGTGTTTGTTTGTGTGTGTGTATTTGTGTGTGTATATGTGTGTGTATGTGTATGTGTGTGTGTGTGTATGTGTATGTGTGTATGTGTGTATGTGTGTGTATGTGTGTATGTGTGTGTATGTGTGTGTGTATGTGTGTGTGTGTATGTGTATGTGTATGTGTATACATGGAGTTATGTAAGTAGAAGCATAAAATACCACAAAATAAAAACAAGACGTTTAGTATGCCAGAGCCACTTTAACCTTCCACCTTCAACGTCTGCTCATCCAACACTCGCACTTTGGTTCTATGCCCCCCTTCTCCCCCCCCCCCCCCCCCCACACACACACACACACCCGTCTCTACAGCGAGTGCCACAATTCGTCGGACCGCATCAAGCTGCGCGTCTGGGACGAGGACGACGACATCAAGTCCCGAGTGAAGCAGCGTCTCAAGAGAGAGTCGGACGACTTCCTGGGCCAGAGCATCATTGAGGTCCGGACCCTGAGCGGGGAGATGGACGTCTGGTACAACCTGGGTACGTGTGTGTGTGTGTGTGTGTGTGTATTTCAGAGTGTGGATCTGCTCATTAGCGTGGCAGCATCTTAGATGTAGAAGTTCAAGTGGAGTTAAATTTGTTGACTAATTTTGTGTGTGTGTGTGTATGTGTGTGTGTGTGTGTTCGTGTGTGTGTGTGTGTGTGTGCGCGTGTGTGCGTGTGCAGAAAAGAGAACCGACAAGTCGGCGGTGTCCGGTGCCATTCGACTTCAGATCAGCGTGGAGATCGAGGGCGAGGAGAAGGTGGCACCCTACCATGTCCAGTACACCTGTCTTCATGAGGTGAAACACACAAACACACATGCATACACATACCTGTAGCCTTGACAGAACCAACACTACCACTTTAGTCCACAGGGAGCACCAGCACCAACACTAGCAGCTGTTGTTGCGTAACACACGGCTGTTGTTTACTTTCCCCTCCCCCTCCCCGGACGTCTCCCCTCTCTCTCTCTCTCTCTTTATTTCTTGTAGAACATGTTCCACTTCTCGACGGACGTGGAGGGCGGCGGCGCCGTGACGATCCCGGCGGCGCAGGGCGATGACGCGTGGAAGGTTTACTATAGCGAGGTGCAGCAGGACATCGTGGACGAGTTCGCCATGCGCTACGGCATCGAGTCCATCTACCAAGCCATGACGTAAGAGCCCGTCGTCATGGCGCCACCGCTGTCATCCAATCAGGAAACACTTAGGATTAGTGCGTGTGTGTTGATGGGATGAGAAGTTGTTATGAACTATATACAGAATGCAAATTAGTTTATCACATCTAATGAGAGAAGATGACCGGCAGGTGGACACACACACACTCATGCACACACACACACACACACAACACACCCCCATAACTCACAGAAACACACTCCTAAACATCTTAAGAGGAGTTTAAAAGATAACAAGATGTAAAAGGTTTATAAAACCCAATTCTTTTCTTTTTTAAATAATCACCTAAAAAAGCAGAAACAGGGATCAGAGATCAGTTTTGACCTTTAAAGAAAACAACACATTGTCATATTGTCCTTCCCTAAAGCAAGGCCTACCTTCTCCTCTCACACACATTACCTTTGCTGTTTTTTTTTGTTTCCGTTTTCCAATTTCGCTTTTAATTAAAGTCTTAATTAAATGTGAGTTTTTTCCCCGCTTACGATTCAAGTCTCATTGTGTTGGCTCGGTTTAATACCTAAAACACTCAAGATGAGGAGCTTCAGAGACGTTGAAGAGAAATCTACTTACAGGAGCCCAAGTTTAAAATAAATAAATAATAAATTGCGTTGAGCGTTAAATTAGAGATAATGACTGTCGGAGAAAAAAAAAGAAGATGTCTGAAGTTTTGCTTTGAACTGCATTAACTTCATTTCCCTCCCACCTCTCTTTCATCTCCAATGATGCTTACATCTTCCTCTTCTTACTATCCCCCAACAGCCACTTCTCATGCCTGTCCTCTAAGTACATGCTGTCGGGGGTGCCGGCCGTGATGAGCACCCTGCTGGCCAACATCAACGCCTTCTACGCCCACCCGACCGCCTCTACCAACGTCTCCGCTCCTGCCAGATTTGCGGCCTCCAACTTCGGGGTGAGTCAAAAAATACACGACTGTCGAGACTGTTGTCAAAGGATCATTTGGTTTACAGTCGATGTCAGTGTGAAAGATTGTGGTTTGAGTTTAAATAAGTACATTTATAGTCAAGTATCTTTACGTGCGTTGTCCTACGTTTCGTTGGGCAATGTCACGCAACTGAAATAAGTTATCGTTGACTTCTGGTTTTACGTGGGACACAAACATGCGTAGAGGGCCTACTGACTTCATTACAGAAAAGCCAGATCACTCCGAGAAGCATCGCAACAAACGCGGACGATTAAAAAGACGCCTCCTAGTGGCGATACTTTTAGTACATTATATGCTACATTGCGTAATTTAACGAACATGCATAACTTAAATTGAGATAACGTTGACTTCTGGTTTCACGTGGGAAACAAACATGCATACAGGGCCTCCTTACTATTTTTTATTACATACAGAAAAACACCACGATCAAACTGAGACGCGTCGCAACAAACGTGGACGATTAAAAAGATGCCCCCTAGTGGCGACATCCACATATAACATTTATACACCGTCTTTTCATACGGAAGATTTAGGTTTATGCAACAACACTACCTGGTTAAGTTTCAGAAAAGATTGTGGTTTAAGTTTAAATAAGTACGTTACATGCGTTGTACTATGTTGCGTAACTTAATTATCCTACGTAGCTTAAAAAAAACATTAAATTGTCTCCTGGTATAACATGCAACACAAACATGCAGCACAGGGCCTGCTGACCAAGACAACTACTATTACATACAGAAAACCTTGATCACAACGAGACGCGTCAAGACAGACTCGGTGTTAGTACTGTGTTGTGTTCTGGACTCAAATGCAATACTCAAGAGACAGGGGAATCACCAATGCCCGGTTAGGCGTTTTAATTGTCAAAAAGTAAAAAGGGAACGTGAGGTACATTCACATATATTGTCCATAAATGTACCCACGGAAAATAGTCCAGAGTGGTAGTCCAAGCGTTGACAGATTGGTGGCTAAACAAAGAATAATCCAGTCCGGGGATAGCGCGGCAGATCTGGAGAGAGGTCAAACAAAGAAAACAAGTGATCAAAAATGACTCCCGAGAAAAAAAAAGCTGAAACAAGTTCTGTAAGGTACGAACAGAAAACGAGGTCGCGATCTGTACTTGCCAGGGTATCATATGGGATGATCTGGCGAGGAGTGGTGGGAAAACAGGGTCTCTTGAGGAATCCGGAGTTGATTGGGAAGTGGATGCAGGTGTGCAGCAGCCACACCCAGCCAGCTCGTTACCGGGATGGAAAACACACGGAGTGGCTTGGTGACAGGGCGGAGATGGCGCAGTTGGTAGCGCGCAGGGACCAGAATGCGGAGGTGACGGGTTCGAAACCGTACTCTATTTACATGTGGACTGTGTAGGAAAGGCGTTAAAGAAGAGGCAAAGTGATCATAAATACACATTGACAAGTGGATAGAATAGAAATATACTTTATTAATCCCCAAGGGGAAATTTGAGTATTATGGTCTGTTTATTTTGTTTTCTGCCTCCTTCACCGGTAACAGCTGAATTTTCTTAAAACACACCTGATTTGATTCTGATGAAGCCCAGGAAACGATTCTCAGAACTGCTCCACGATTACAGCTGGCGGTGACGGTGGCGGTAAAGCGTCACTTTACTAATGAATTCCACGTTTTCCTTCAAGCTGCTCTTTTCTTGATATGGTTATGTGAGATTGTACAAATAGCTTTTACTCTGTCACTGAGTTCACCTGCAGGTCCCTACGGAGGTCTAAAGAAAGGGAAGATTGGATTTCAGGCTTTAAAAAGAAGAAGACCACACCCACAAAAGAAAAGGCACAAAATCCACAAAAGAGCAGACAGAAGTTAGCCTTCAATTTACTGTTGAATGTAAAGTAGCAACACAGTCTCCCCACTTAAAGGGATAGTTTGGATGTGGTGAAGTGCGCGAGGTACTCCTTCGTCGTCGGTTTAGAGAAAGTATGATAACGATAACACAAACTTTATGTCAAAATAGGAATTTTGTTTTCTTCAGCTGTTTTTCAAAGTTCAACTGAAGCTAATCCATCCCGAGAAGACCCTTGGAAAAGCATCGTAAAGGACCGTTGAGAATGATTGGTGCACAGCTATTGGGTAGATTTTGCGGGATTTAGTCGCAACGGGAAGTTGCCTTCCGACCCGCGGACGCTTGTACGTCAACCAAAAGGCAACGTCCTGTCGCGGGTACAGAGACGTACACAATTCTGCAGCTACAATCGCTTCGCTCTTATTTCAGTTTTTTCCCCAGACCGATGTAACGTATTTCCAATCACAGCGGGAGTCCTTTTCAGTCAGCACATGTCAAAACCCAAAACGACTCTGCCTTTCCCAAAACAAGTTCAGCTCTTCAAGCACCCACATTCCGTAACGTCGTCCTGACCTCGGATCTGCTTCTTTCTCACAGGAGGGGGGGCCCTGGTCCCCCTCTCTCATTGTAACAACATGATGATGTGTGTGTGTGTGTGTGTGTTCTTTGGCCGAGGCGGAGTGGTAACCTTCGACCGCCAGACACAATGCGTATCGGCACATACTTCAGCTCCTACGTGTTGTTTATTCTGAGGTTTGAAGGGACCTGGACAGGATAGTCCAATTCAATAATTCAGATTAATATTAACACTGGTAGCAAAGTTGATATAGTTTTCGACAGATTTTGCGGAATTGTGTCGCAACGGGAAGTTGCCTTCCGACCCGCGGACGCTCGTACATCGTCCGGAAGGTTACATGCTGTCCAAACTCCGGAAACGTGCAGACTTCTGCAGCTACAACCGCGTCGCTCTATTTCTGTTTTCTTTCTAGCTTGGTAGCAAAGTTGATGTATTTTTCCATTGCTTTTAGATTTTGCAGAATTGAGTCGCAACGGGAAGTTGACTTTCGAGCCGAGGACGCTCGTACGTCAACCAGAAGGCGACTTCCTGTCGCGGGTCGATAGACGTACACAATTCTGAAGCTACAACCTCCATTTCTGTTTTTTTTACCAGCGCGGTAGCAAAGCTTTTAAATTTTGCAGAATGGAGTGGTTTTTCTAGATGTATTTGGGTAATTTGCCGCAGTAATTAATGCGTGACTCAACATGACGTGTCACACACAAATGAATGACTAATAGACAAGTGATGTTTTGACTCCCACTTAGAAAACAAATTTTCCTAAAACGACTGTATTTTAATGCCATCGTTAACCTGTGAGCTCTGAGACATTTATTTGGGTATAAATCGCTAACGAGGGGGGAGGGGCCAATTCAGAAGGAATCCCCACTGCTTTGATACAGAGATTAAAATAATATGTTAAAATTAACCGGTGGTAAAATTACAGGGAACACAGGATGTTAGCGACTCCCCGTCGATGTCATGCTTAAAAAAAACACTTTAAAAGAAAATTGAGGAGATTTGTTTTTTTTAATTTAGTTGTTCATTTAAACCTTGAATTCGCAAATGAATAAACAAGTACAACAAACTTAGTGAATCTACCCCCTGTGCAAATAGTGTTGTCAAATAGCGACAAAGACCAAAGTTCATCTTTATTTGTGTAAATTGATCTCTGAGTCATCTATAGTGTTTCTGTAAACGTGGAATATTAGCTGACATCATGTTTGTCATTTCAATGTAAGATTTTATTTTCAAACAATTGGCATCAATCTGGCATCCATCCATCTGTGTGTGTGTGTGTGTGTGTGTGTGTGTGTGTCTTTGTGTGTGTATGTGTGTTCACATAGCTTCACTTTTCTGGAAGTT
>CM070094.1:12321504-12324004 GCA_036178185.1 Liparis tanakae | reverse complement strand
CGTGGATGTACAGCACTTTGTTCACATGCTAACACACTGCTGTCAAAACTGTGAACCACACGTTCAAAACGGAATAGATGTCAGTCTTGTGCCTTTCAAACACTGATGATTGCAATTTCAGCTGAAAGGCTAAGCAGGTGTCTTGTTTTAGACTTGTTAGTGAACACACACATACATATATATATATATATATATATATATATATATATATATATATATATATATATATATATATATATTACAGTATATATATGTAGAGCTCAGAAAGACTCATTTTGGAAATGGAACAAGGAAGACGGGTTCGTGGAGGGAGAAGGGTAGTAGGGAGAGGTCGGATGTGTGGAGGAAGACAAAGAGCTGTTATCTCAGATGAGGAGTCCAGAGGACTGTGAGGGATGGATACGGCATCCAGAAGGTTCTTCACCAGGTCCATGGCAAGAGAGAACATTAGATTTGATGTTGCTGAGAACATCTGGCCTGATGCTAGAGAGAGGCAGGATTAGCCCCTCAATTATTTGTTTGAATTACAGTATGTACTTTTAGTTTCTACCTTTTCTCATTACTGTAATTCCGTAAATTGCTACACATATTGAAGCAAACTGCTTATTTTAATTTACCTTAAAGAATTGTTATGTTCTAAAGAATTTAATAAATCACGTGAAAGAATGTCTCTCTTTTCTTTGAAAACTGAAATTGAACTGAAATTGTTCAAACTGTAAAGATGAAAAGTTAGTATTTCCTGTATTGGTGTTTGGTGCTAGTGTTTTTACTCTCTGTGTGTTCTGAGTGACAGTGTGTGTTATCTCAGTGAGGGGTGTGCATAGTGATGGCTGCACTGAGCGTGTTTTGAGCCATGTGTTAAAGCGACACTATGTAACTTTTCCCCTGTAGCGCCCCCTTCAGCTATTTAACGTCTGGTCTCGAGCCATATATGGCTCTTCCGGCTCGTCTGCTCCCAGCTGATCGCGACCGGGCTGCCGCTGAACGCGACTCGCTGCGGCAGCCCGGTGTTCAACACAGCAGCATGTCACTCCGTCTCTACGAGTCGCGTAGCGGAGCAAATAAAAAGTCACCTGCGAGCGTGGACTGGCACTATAAGACGTTGCGTAAAGCTGCCAGACAGCAAGTTCAACTATTTCCGCCGGAAGTACCGGGTCGGTCCCACCATCTTACATTCAGCAGTATTCTGGCCACGGATGGCAGTGGAGGAGGCGCAAATCAACATATTAAAAGTCATTGTAGCGGCACCATTTTTTTTCAAGCTGTTATTTTAAGGTGGAAAAGTTACATAGTGGGGCTTTAAGAGTTGTGTTGGTTGGAATGAGTTTTGCAGGTGATGTGAACTGTTCAGCTCAGGTGACTGTTTGTTGTGCAGACTGTAGTTAGAGTTTTGCACATGTGACTCCAGTTGTGCCCACTGTCGTTTAGCATTCGGAAAAAAACTGTATTATTTATTTATCTTTTTTAATTTAATTTTTTATTTAATGCCAACTTGCCATCATACGTTCGTTAATACAATTGTCCTTTATTTAATTGTCAAAATGTCCAGAGTTTGTTTTTCTACATATTTTTCTATATTTTTGTTTATTTAGTTTAGCCTTTTCTTCATGCTTCTCTCAATTTTTAAAAAGGATCTGCTGAAACCTTCACACAACATCTTGCTTACCAGAGTTCATATTCCAGATTACCTGATGATCAAAATCGATATATTAATGAGTGTCCATGTGGTCTATGTGTGTCTATTTGCCTCTTTGTGCAGGTCCTGGAGCTGCAGAGTCCCCCCAGGGCCTCCAACGTGGTGCGGGACTGCGTGAAGGCCTGCCTGAACTCCACCTACGAGTACATCTTCAATAACTGCCTGGAGCTCTTCAACCGGCAGTTCCAGCCCGCCGCCTCGCTGGTGAGGAGGAGATCTTTGAGTGGCAACCAAAGACCCTTCAGATCCAGGAGATCCATTTAAAAAGTGGATGAATCCAGTAGAAATCAGCTCTGAATCTTACAACTTTTGCTCATATTATCCTCAGTATAATAACCGAGTCTCCAGAACGCTGAATATTCTTTTCACCCGGCAGAGATTCATGTCTTAATGTGTCTCAGCTCGTTAAACCAGCCTCTGGCTTTCATAGCACAACTAATGCGTTATGGAGTGAGCAGAACTCCAAGAACACGGAGCAAAATCAATTATAACAAATCAATATTGCCGAGGAATAATATTGTAAATTATTCAGTGCTGATAATTTCTTTCTGTGCTACCTCTTGTTTCATCAAAAGCATTTAATTTATTTCTATGCCGCCTCTTGCTGGACATTGAAACATTAAAAATACAATATTTCTTTTTTTGTATTTCTTTTTTTTCACTTCAATTTCTTTTTTTCTTATTTTTTTCATATTTTTTCGCTGTTTTTATTTTACTTTCATTTTATTTTTAATTTATTATTTGTTCACTCTTTATTATCTTATTTAATTGTTTTATTTTTTTATTTTAAATGATCTCATTTGT
>CM070094.1:12054004-12319004 GCA_036178185.1 Liparis tanakae | reverse complement strand
TGTAGACCTCTGGACATATAGACCTGTAGACCTGTAGACCTGTAGACCTCTGGACCTCTAGACCTCTGGACCTGTAGACCTGTAGACCTGTAGACCTCTGGACATATAGACCTGTAGACCTGTAGACCTGTAGACCTCTGGACCTCTAGACCTGTAGACCTGTAGACCTCTGGACATGTAGACCTGTAGACCTCTAGACCTCTGGACCTGTAGACCTCTGGACCTGTAGACCTGTAGACCTCTGGACATGTAGACCTGTAGACCTCTGGACCGCTAGACCTCTAGACCTCTGGACCTGTAGACCTGTAGACCTCTAGACCTGTAGACCTGTAGACCTCTAGACCTCTGGACCTGTAGACCTGTAGACCTCTAGACCTCTGGACCTGTAGACCTGTAGACCTCTGGACATGTAGACCTCTAGACCTCTGGACCTGTAGACCTCTAGACCTCTAGACCTCTGGACCTGTAGACCTGTAGACCTCTGGACATGTAGACCTCTGGACATGTAGACCTCTAGACCTCTGGACCTGTAGACCTCTAGACCTCTGGACCTGTAGACCTGTAGACCTCTGGACCTGTAGACCTCTAGACCTCTGGACCTGTAGACCTCTAGACCTCTGGACCTGTAGACCTCTAGACCTCTGGACC
Source organism: Liparis tanakae (assembly GCA_036178185.1). NCBI lineage: Eukaryota > Metazoa > Chordata > Actinopteri > Perciformes > Liparidae > Liparis > Liparis tanakae. The sequence continues at coordinate 12,318,356 of CM070094.1, read as the reverse complement.
TGTAGACCTGTAGACCTCTGGACCTGTAGACCTCTAGACCTCTGGACCTGTAGACCTGTAGACCTCTGGACCTGTAGACCTGTAGACCTCTGGACCTGTAGACCTGTAGACCTCTGGACATGTAGACCTCTAGACCTCTGGACCTGTAGACCTGTAGACCTCTGGACCTGTAGACCTCTAGACCTCTGGACCTCTGGACCTCTAGACCTATAGACCTCTAGACCTCTAGACCTCTAGACCTCTGGACCTGTAGACCTCTGGACCTCTAGACCTTTAGACCTCTGGACCTGTAGACCTCTAGACCTCTGAACTTGTAGACATGTAGACCTCTAGACCTCTGGACCTGTAGACCTCTAGACCTCTGGACCTGTAGACCTCTAGACCTCTGAACCTGTAGACATCTAGACCTCTGGACCTGTAGACCTGTAGACCTGTAGACCTCTGGACCTGTAGACCTCTGGACCTCTAGACCTTTAGACCTCTGGACCTGTAGACCTCTGGACATGTAGACCTCTAGACCTCTGGACCTGTAGACCTCTAGACCTCTGGACCTGTAGACCTCTAGACCTCTGGACCTGTAGACCTGTAGACATCTGGACCTGTAGACCTCTAGACCTCTGGACCTCTGGACATGTAGACCTCTAGACCTCTGGACCTCTAAACCTCTAGACCTTTAGATCTCTAGACCTCTAGACCATCAGATCTCTAGACCTTTAGACCTCTAGATCTTTAGACCTTTAGACCTTTAGTCTTTTAGACCTTTATGCTAAGTTCACACGAGTCGAGATTACATGCAAAGTCAATGCAAAGCTGCGTAGAAGTTGCGTTGCTGCGTATTTTCCAGCGAGCAGTGCGTCAGACACGTTTGAAGCAGCACGAACAGAGCGAGGCGAACAGAGAACAGAGCGAACAGACGCAGCTCGTCGACGCGCGAGTTGAAATTTACCAACTTGAGCAACAAAAACGCGTGAGTCATAGTTGCGTCAGGCAATCAGCGTTGAGCAGCTCCGCTCGTCATCGTCCTGCCGGTTTAGAAAGTGGAGGAAAAGATTATTGTCGCCGTTTGTGGGCACCCCAAACTTTATGACACGACTCCAAGCCATGGGACTACCTGATAGGGTTTGAATGTATGAATTTGCTTTTATTCTAGCTATTTGTTGTACTTTACTATGAACCAAGCGCCGGCATATGTGTTTCATGGCAGCGGAGATCTGCCGCCGGAGGTGGAAAAGTCTCAGAGACACGTATCAAAGAGAGAAGGGAGAGAGCAGCAAGAAGCGCAGTGAGAGAGCAGCTCAGTCCTGTCGTTCCTCGACCCGTGTATTACTCCGCGGGAGACTAGTGGGAACATGGGGCGGAGGGCGGAGGGCCGTGGAAGTCAGGACAACTGAGTCCAGAGAGGAGGAGAGAGAGGGGCAGCAGCAGGGCGTCTCACAGGGCAGTCGACAAAGATTCGGAAAAGATTCATATGACTGAAGAAGCGGGCGCGATAAGCCACGCCCCCAAAGTTTGTCGACACGTCCGGTGTGAACGTAGCATTAATCTAGTCTTTTAGACCTTTAGACTTCTTATTCTTTTAGACCTTTAGTCTTTTAGACATTTAGACCTTTAGACTACGTAGCTGATGAGATACAGTCCTGAGTCTTGAACATTGAGTTTTAAGGTAATTCTCAGACTGTTGCTAAGTCCATTTAGTGGAACTGATGAATAATCCGATGAATAACCCGATCAATAACCTGATCAATAACCTGATCTATAACCCGATCAATAACCGTGTTGGACGTGCAGAATAGAAACCCTCAAGAGACTCTAGGCTTTTCTGTGTGTGTATGTGTGTGTGTTTCCACTCATCTCATTGGTCTGTTTTGTCACTCAGCTCCCGCCACATTTCGCATCCGCAAACTTGATTTTGACGCTGGTAAGATGAGTGTGTGAGAGACTGTGTGTGTTAGACTGTGCATGTGAGTGTGCGTGTGTGTGTGTGTGTGTGTGAGAAGAACAAGCATTCAGAATATTATTTAATAACTCATTAAGTCATGATTATTGTAAAACCTTGAGTAAATTGTTATTCATATTTCTCTTTGTTTCTACAAACACCCGATGAACGGAGAGAACGAGAAGAAAAAAGAAACAATGAGCGAACTAAATAATATATTAACAATATGTGTTGTGTGTGTTGTGTGTGTTGTGTGTGTGTGCGTTGTGTGTGTGTGTTTTGTCTTCACAGAGCACGAGAAGCATAAGCTGTGTAAGACGGCCGACTACATGAACCTTCACTTCAAGGTCAAGTGGCTCTACAATGAATATCTGAAGGAGCTGCCGGCCTTCAGCGGCACAGTACCCGAGTACCCCGCGTGAGACACACACACACACACACACACACACACACACTCACACACACTCACACACACTCACAAACACATACACACACACTCAGTATGTCTCGGCCTCCAGACTAAAGGAGCTCATCTTGATTCCTCATTTCTGTTCTTGAGATCTTTTTGAATACAAAGTAACACAAACTCAAAGCTCTAGAAAAATGAACGGCATCACAATTAGGAAAGAAGGTTTAAATAAAAAAAAGAAATACAACATAAATTGAGAGCAAATAAAACATTTTAAACTAGAATGGGCACCCGGTAGAGCGCATACCTTCGCCGCGGCCACATTTTGGCATCCGTTGCATGCCAATAGGATAAAAATTGACTGCGCTATGGTAAAAAGAAGATTTTTACCTTTTTCATGACCTTGACCTTTGACGCGATCGATGCCAAAATGTAATCAAATGGTCCCCGGATAATAACCAATCATCCCACCAAATTTAATGCGATTCGGTTTAATACTTTTTGAGTTATGCGAATAACACGCACGCATACAAATAAATACACAGCGATCAACACATAACCTTCCTCACTTTCAATGCGAAGGTAACAAATAAGACCTGATGGAAGGAACGTTTTTAAAAAGGACGAAAATATTATTTGTGTGCTAGCTTTAATGTTTTGGATGAAGCTGGCGCTCTGTTGTTGTCGTTGTTGATGTTGTTGTTGTTGTTGCTTCTGCTGCAGGTGGTTCTTGCAGTTCGTCCTGGCCTGGCTAGCTGAAAATGAGGAGGTGTCGATGGAGTTTATGCACGCGGCGCTGGAGAGAGACAAGAGAGAAGGGGTGAGCCCACAGGAAGTGGTCAACACTCGATGTTGGTGAAACGCCTCCATACATATTAGATTTTAATAATCAGTAACCGTCTTCTTACTTCTTATTTCTGATCTATTTTCATTGAAGCATCAACAAAAATATTTTCATCATCGGCTCTGTGACAGGGTGCTCTGATGATGGAGGGGGCGGGTCCTATCCCTGATTGGCAGGATGATGGAGGGGGCGGGTCCTATCCCTGATTGGCAGGATGATGGAGGGGGCGGGTCCTATCCCTGATTAGCAGGATGATGGACAGGTGTCACGCTGAGGGTTTATCGAAGCTACGTTATTATGAGAGGATAAATGCATTTACATTTTGTTTACTTTTTTTCCTTCAAATTTGGGTGAACCGATTTCATTTCGGGGGGTCAAAGGTCACACAATTTATTATTAAATGTCTTTGCCTGTGAATTTAAAAAATGAGATGGCAAGGCAAGGCAAGTTTATTTATATAGCACATTTCAACAAAAAGGCAATTCAATGTGCTATTTAAAAACAGTTAAGAAAACATTAAAACAGTCAAAAAGCAAAAATTGAATAAAAATCAGTTAAAGGCAGCAGCAAACAGAAAAGTCTTCAAGCTGGATTTAAAGGAGCTGAGGGTTTCAGGAGACCTGCAGATTTCAGGAACCTTGTTCCACATATGTGGAGCAGAAAAGCTGAACGCTGCTTCTCCATGTTTAGTTCTGACTCTGGGAACAGAAAGTAGACCCGTCCCAGACGACCTGAGGGGCCGAGATGGTTCATAAGGTAGCAGCAGATCACACATGTATTTAGGCCCTAAACCATTCAGTGCTTTATAAACCAGCAGCAGGATTTTAAAGTCAAATCTTTGTTGGAAAGGAAGCCAGTGCAAAGACCTCAAAATTGGAGTGATGTGATCCACTTTCCTGGTCTTACTTAGGACACAAGCTGCAGCGTTCTGTATCAGCTGCAGCTTTCTGATTGACTTTTTACAGAGGCCTATGAACACACCATTACAGTAGTCAAGTCTACTGAAGATAAATGCATGGACAAGTTTCTCCAAATCCTGTTGAGACATAAGTCCTCTTACTCTTGATATATTCTTCAGGTAATAGTAGGCTGATTTTGTAATTGTCTTGATATGGCTGTTCAGGTTGAGGTCTGAATCCATAACTACACCTAGATTTCTGGCTTGGTTTGAGGTTTTTAACATCAGTGTTTGAAGCTTAGTGCTCACTTTCAATCGTTCATCCTTGGGACCAAAAACAATGACTTCTGTTTTATATTTATTTAATTGAAGAAAATTCTGGCATCCAGATGTTGATTTTTTCAATGCATTTAGCCAGCCCTTGTATGGGATTATAGTCCCCTGGTGATATAGTTATGTAGATTTGTGTGTCGTCTGCATAATTATGATAACACACTTTGTTGTTTTTCATAATCTGAGCCAGTGGAAGCATGTAGATGTTGAACAGAAGAGGCCCCAGTATTGAACCTTGGGGAACACCACATGTCATCCTGGTCAGCTCTGATGTGAAATTAGCTACCGATACAAAGTATTGTCGGTCCTTCAAGTAGGATTCAAATCAATTAAGAGCTGCGCCAGTATTGAAGTATTGAGTAGAAGTAACGTGAATGTTATTTTGGAAAAAGGAATGATGTGTAAAAAATTAGAAGTAACGGTAAATTTATCTTGAAAAGGATGACGTGTGAAAAAGGAGAAGTAATGGAATAAAAAAATAAAAAAATATAATAAATTGTTTTGCCTTTGAATCAAATAGAATCATCTGATAAATTTGACATTTTCATACACGCTGCACTGATGTTTTTTGGGCAGATTTGGGTATAAAGACGTAGATAGGACATTCACATTAAGGACGTTTCACATAAAACTCTTACAGTACACGTGTAATATTCTACTCTTCCCTCTCCTCAGTAGCCCACGGCACTAACGAGGAGCCGTTAGAGAGCCATGTGATGGGGGAACGGTTAGAGCGGCTCTGAAAAATCAGTTATGGATCCATACGCTGGAAGTTTAAAAGAGGAAGAGTCAGACGAGGAGGCTCCTGTCGCTTTAAGAAGGAACGTTTTCATCCCAAGGACCACATGATTATTGCAATTCTTGAATAAGCCCCCATCATAATAATTATTCCTATACCAGCAGTCATTTCAAAATAATAATAATAATTTTGACGGTCAGATGCCAAATTTTTATATTTCTTCAGATTTTATTCAAGGTGATTGCTTTATTAATATTAATAATAATAATAAGAACTATAGTTATATAGCACCTTTAAAAACAAGGCTTACAAATTGCTCCACAAAATTAAGAATAACAGACAAAAAGAACTGCATTAAAGGATGACATCACTTAAAAACTGTTCTTTAGAAATGATTTTTAAGAAGTGATTTTAGGCACAGCTGTTAATGTGTGTGTGTGTGTGTGTGCAGTTCCAGCAGACGTCGGAGCACGCCTTGTTCTCCAGCTCCGTGGTGGACATCTTCACTCAGCTCAACCAGAGCTTCGAGATCATCAAGAAACTGGACTGCCCCGACCCGGCCGTGGTCGCCCTATACAACCAGCGCTTCGCCAAGGTGAGGACGGGTCGAGCACCTTGCTCAAGAACACATCGACTAGGGTGGGGATTGAACCCACAACCCTCAGATTGAAAGATGGACCTGCTGACCACTGAGCACAGTCAGTTCAGACGTTTTTTTTTTTTAAAGAAGTTCAGCCATCGTAGTATTTGTATTTATTCCATTATTATTAAGTTGTACTTTTTTCTGTCATAAGCATAAAGCTGGGGACGTGCTTTTATATATATATATATATATATATATATATATATATATGGTTGGTTTAGCTATCCCTGCAGCTAGCGGTCTGCCGAAGCGTCGCTCCACTGGGTGCCTGGTTGTATGATTTGCGGCATCAACGGTGTGTTCATCATTTAAATGATATTTAAGACTGAAGTACTCCGGTGATGAGACGATTCCTCTCGGCAGTGGCTACATATGACTTTGTTTCTGTCGACTCCGATGTCTTTAAGAACTTTAAAATCTCCGCTCTCTTCTCAATGTTTGTTAAACCGCAAATTACTTTCTGTTCCGGTTCCGCAGCATCAGTAGCAGACTTTTACAAAATAAAAGCCTGTGAGCGACACACTTTTACAATAATAAAATAAATAATAAAACCTGCGTTAACGCGCGATAAAATAATTGTCGGCGTTAATTAAGTGATGCATTAACGTACGGTTAACGTGCCCAGCCCTAATATTTATATATATATATATATATTTATATTTATATATATATATATATATTTATATATATATATATAAAGATATTTAGATATATATTTAGATTATATATTTTTATATTATATATATATATATTCTCTCTCTATATACATACAAAATAGAAGCGTAAACAATGAGAAGTAACTGGAATTTTAATTTAAAAAAGGAATGATGCCTGAAAAATGAGAAGTAACAGGAATTTTATTTTGAAAGAAATTACACACGATAAATCAGAATTAACAGGAATTTTATGTTGAAAAGGAATGAAAATGAGAAGACACTTGGCTGAAAGCCGCGCGCTTGAGGGCTGCGGTCACTCCTCTTGAGGTCATCGCTGAGTTTCTGTTCTGAAACCGTTGATGACATATTTATTTCTCCAGAATTCATTTAAGGCCGTTGCTTTTAGGCAAAGCCATTAAATATAACAAAGCTTATCTCTGCAGTGTGTGTGTGTGTGTGTGTGTGTGTGTGTGTGTGTGTGTGTGTGTGTGTGTTTGTGATGGATCAATAGGACACTTTAACTAAAGAATGGCTGATGTAGCCATCACTCTGAGCTGTCTCACTCTCACTCACGTTTCATTTTCTACTCGTGTTTCTCGCTCTACCTTTTTTCTCTCCTCCCTCTCGGAGCTTCTCGTTTGTTTCTCCTCTAACGTCTCGTCTCTCCATCTCGTCTTTTCTTCACCTTCAGATATTTTTGATGTTTATCTTCCTTTTCATTTCTATCTTCTATACAAATTTCGTCCAGTTTATCTACTTGCAAACTCCTTCAGTTCCTTATTCTCTCTTGCTCTCGTGCTCTCTCTCGCGCTCTCTCTCGCTCTCTCTCTCGCGCTCTCTCTCTTGCGCTCTCTCTCTCTCGCGCTCTCTCTCTCTCGCGCTCTCTCTCCCTCTCTCTTGCTCTCTTTCTTTCTCTCTCCCTCTCGCTCGATCTCTCTTGCTCTCCACCCCCCTCTCTCTCTCCCTCTCTCCCCCTCTCTCACTCTCGCTCTCTATCTCTTTCTCTCTCTCTCTCTTGCTCTCTCTCTCTACCGCTCTCTCCCCCTCTCTTTATCTCTCTCTCATGTGATAATAACTGTTCATATTTGGTACTTTTTAAAATCCTCACACTGGAGGAAACTTGTGACTTTGACTTTGAAATGTAAAAGCTGGTTTGTTTTCACCTGGCGACAAGAGAGCGTGGTGCGTTCAAAGACAACGGGACAAAATGAGGAGAGAGAAGAGAAAAAAAGATGTCCGTAGAGTCTCGCCTATAGCCTGTTTTGATTGGCAGGAGGCGGGTTTGTAAAAAAACTGAAAATGTCCCACATGACACATAACGACACAACACACGTATGTATGTGTGTGTGTGTGTGTGTGTGTGTGTGTGTGTGTGTGTGTGTGTGTGTGTGTGTGTGTGTGCGCGTGTATGTTCACAGACCATCACCAAAGTGCTGCTGCAGTACTGCGCCCTGCTGGCCAAGAGTTTCCCCTCCTACTGCGAAAAGGAGAAGATCGTGAGTCCCGATGCTTCTGAATGCTGGAGCCTCCAGTTGTATCTCCTTACACCTACTACACCTCTTTCTCTTTCTCTCTCCCTCTTCCTCATCTTCATCTTCCTTCCTCCAGCCCTGTGTGCTGATGAACAACATCCAGCAGATGAGGGTCCTGTTGGAGAAGATGTTCGAGTCTATGGGAGCAAAACAGGTTAACACACACACACACACACAAACACACACACACACACACACACACACACACACTCACTCACTCACTCACTCACTGACCGTGTTTACATGCATTCGAATAACTGGCTCAGTCGGACTGAAATCGAATTATCCGTTTCATGTAAACACCTTTGTTCGACTATGTGCGGTCCGACTACGGTCCGATTGACACCCCTGGATAACTCGATACGATCCGGTTGATAATTCGATTATCGCGGCATGTAACGGTGAATTGGATTAGGAACTGGACTTTGCGTCTTTGCGCATGCTTGAGATCCCGCCGCCCTCCTCCCTCCCTCCCTCGCTCCCTCCCTCCCTCCCATGTCGTGACCCGGAAGTCGAAAGAGACGATAAGTTGCTGTACTCCTATTAACATCATGCAAGAATAGTAGAGGGATGTAGCTTCGCCTTGCTCTCTGTTCGCCATCTTTCTCGAAATGTTGATGTTGTTGTTGTTGGTTGTTGTTGGTAGTGGTGAAGAGGTCAAGCGGAAATGGCTGGATCACCACGAGTTGTAGTGAAAACAGCGCCACCTGTCGTATCGGAGGTGACATGCTTTCGGCCAATGATTCAAATTACTCACTGCCATGTATATTGGGATAATAGCAGATCCCCCACAAGATAGCATAGTCCGACTAAAGCAAGATTTGAATTATACCATCATGTAAACACACTGTCTCCTTCACTCACATATACACACGTCACACACATACACACTCACACACGCGGCACACATACTCGCACACTCTCTCATAATACACACACACATACATACTTTACTTTTATTGTTTTCATACTTTGTTATGCCTAGTGACTTATTTTCAAGATGCTTTATTTATGTACGTATTATTTATTATGTATGTATTTATTATCGATTATTTATTTATTATTTTTGTATTTATTATTGATTATTTATTATTTAGTATCTATTATTTATTATCTAATATAATTTATAGTTTATAATTTATACTAAAATAAAATAAGAAAGATAAAAATAGAGGTAAACTCATCTCTCCGGTCCCTTCATCTTCGACTATTCAACTTTTTGCTCGTTTTGAGTAAGATTTATTTGGTTGATTCTTTGATTTCACACTTTTTCAAGTTGAATAATTTAAATCATAACTCAGGTAAAGCCACACCTTAATTAATAAAGTGGTGCTTTGTGTGGGAGTCCAGTTCGACTTTCTTTGGTCCAGGAACAGATTAAGATAAACCTTAAATATTGAATATTCTCTAAAAATGGCTGTTTGTAATCCTGAGATTTTTTTTTCTCTCCATCGTTGAGGAAATGAAAGGAAAACAGATCTCAGATGCTGTACAAAAATAAATAAAACTAAAGTTGCGTGTGTCAAGTAACCTGATTATATTGTTGAAATAATAACAGGGGAGGAAACTCTATAATAATATTAAAAAGAGGAATAATAGCGTCTCTTATTGTAGCAGAGGTTTGTGAATAGAAACGTTGAGTGTGTGTGTGTGTGTGTGTGTGTGTGTGTGTGTGTGTGTGTGTGTGTGTGTGTGTGTGTGTGTGTGTGTGCTTCTGTCCACAGTTAACAGCGGAGGAGGAGAGGGTATGTCTAGGTTCACTGTTGTTCTCCTTCTCTCCTCTTTTCCCTCATTGCTCCTGGAACAAGAACCCAAATAGAAACCCTGAACCCTGAGAGTCTGTTTATAGTTTGAGCCCAATTTACTAGTCTACTCCTCCTCCTCCTCCTCCTCCTCCTCCTCCTCTTCCTCCTCCTCCTTCGTAGACTCACAGTATTTACTCCCAGAAACAAACATTTGGTATTCCTCTCCACCTGAAGCTCCTGACACATGATACATCATCACATGTTCTGCTTTTTTCCAAAAAGCTTGAGAATGAGGAGGAAGCCGAGGAATTAGATGAGGAGGTGGGTCAGTTTGGAGACTGAACTGGGTTGACTTTATCAAATATTCATATATCTAAATATATATATATATATTTTAATATTTATATATATATATTTATTTATTTTAATATTTATATATATATATATATATATATATATATATACAGGACTGTCTCAGAAAATTTGAATATTGTGATAAAGTTCTTTATTTTCTGTAATGCGATTAAAAAAACAAAAATGTCATGCATTCTGGATTCATTACAAATCAACTGAAATATTGCAAGCCTTTTATTCCTTTATTATTGCTGATTATGGCTTCCAGCTTAAGAAAACTCAAACTCTAAATTTTAGAATATCATGAAGAAGTATACTAGTTGGGTATTCAACTGATCACTTGAATCGTCTAATTAACTCGAAACACCTGCAAGGGGAAAAGAAGCAGCGGACAGTTGCAGAGTGGTCCAAAGTCCTCTTTTCAGACGAAAGCAAGTGTTGTATTTCATTTGGAAGTCAAGGCGCCAGAGTCTGGAGAAAGGCTGGAGAGGAGCAAAATCCAAGTTGCTTGAAATCCAGTGTGAAGTTCCCACAGTCAGTGATGGTTTGGGGAGCCATGTCAGCTGCTGGTGTTGGTCCACTGTGTTTCATCAAGTCCAGAGTAAATGCAGCTGTGCACCAAGAGATTTTAGAGCACTACATGCTTCCGTCTGCTGAAAAGCTCTATGGAGATGAGGATTTCATTTTCCAGCATGATCTGGCACCTGCCCACAGTGCCAGAACCACCAGTAACTGGTGCACTGACCATGGCATTACTGTCCTCCATTGGCCTGCCAATTCCCCTGACCTGAACCCCAGAGAGAATGTGTGGGGTATTGTGAAGAGGAAACTGAAAGACACCAGACCCAACAATGCAAATGAGCTAAAGGCCGCTATTGAAGCATCCTGGGCATCCATAACACCTCAGCAATGCCACAGGCTGATTGCCTTCATGCCACGCCACATTGATGCAGTAATCCGTGCAAAAGGATTCCCAACCAAGTACTGAGTGCATTAATGGACATTTTCAAATGTTTGATTTTGTTTTGCTGTTATAAATCTTTTTTTTTACTTGGTCTGAGGAAATATTCTAATATTTAGAGATAGGATATTTGAGTTTTCTTAAGCTGTAAGCCATAATCAGCAATATTAAAAGAATAAAAGGCTTGCAATATTTCAGTTGATTTGTAATGAATCCAGAATGCATGACATTTTTGTTTTTTTAATTGCATTACAGAACATAAAGTACTTTATCACAATATTCTAATTTTCTGAGACAGTCCTGTGTATATATATATATATATATATATATATATATATATATATATATATATATATATATATATATATATTGTGTGTGTGTCTGATTTGACACACACACTATATATATATTGTGTGTGTGTCTGATTTGACACACACAGCTGTACCTATAATAATATGAATCATAGCCTATTGTGTGTATTGGTAATATGTTCTGGTTAATTTTCGCTTTTGCTGCAGTTGGTTAGTTTAGTTATAAAAATAAATAATAATAAATCTTCATTATCAATACAACTTTCATTTTAAATAGCAAATACACCAACTGGCCAAAGGTACCTGGACACCCAAACATTAAACCCTATTTTATTTTATTAAATTTGTTTACCATGTTTAGTTCAAAAATTCCAAAAATAAGTATGGACCTGAACATGATCATGTGTCTCCAAGCCCCAAGAAAGAAAATATTAAACTGTGTAAAACATTACAATAATCATGAACAAATATATTGATGCTACACATCAAATTAATCAAGAGAACCTGGGCTACAATAATTATTCAGCCATTTCAACACAACGCAAACACCAACTAAAATAGTTATTAAAATATCAATCATAATTTTCCCATTCGGCATGTTTCCGTAACTAGCAGCCTGTAGCTTGGTGCTATCAGAAGAAAAGAAGCTCCAAAGCATCACTGAGATATTAACCAAAGAACACAGCAACATGAATCGTTCCATTGCTTATGAATATTGCAAATATTGCATTTTTTTTTAGCCAAAAACTGAACACCATAAGTGTACTGAACACCATAAATAATATACAAGTGAAATATAAGGTTTGGTACATGAGAAAATGCAAATGAGTTAGGGTTAGGGTTAGTAAAAAAATATTCGCCTGAATTCTCTCTGTACTAAACCCTCTCTAACTTTTTTCTGCTTCACTTTTTCAAAGTCAAACTTTGCAGAGGGAAGGTTTACATATTGTGTTATGATTTTGGAGAGAGTTAGACCTTAGTGAGACATCATTTCAAAGAGATAATCAGCCTGAAAGTAGATTTTTTTATATTCGGACTTGAAACTTCTATTTTTGCTGTGTTTCAATATTGATTTACTCTTAACCAGTAACATATCTACACATCTAAACAAAAGCTTGCATGGGTTGCCTTTATTATAACACCAATATTATTCAAATAGCCCTTGTGGTTGCAGAGATACACACTTTTTAGGTTGGGTATGCAATTTCGAGCAGAATCCTAAAAACTGCCTTGGGGCTTAAAGGGTTACTATTGAATATTTTGAATATGTGCTATTCTGTAACTAGTCCAAAAACAGGAAACACCCTATCAGGTAAAGAGAGAAAAGGAGATAGGTGCTCAGTGTATCCCAAACAAGATATGTGCTCACTGTATCCTAAAACAAGATATGTGCTCACTGTATCCTAAAACAAGATATGTGCTCACTCTATCCTAAAACAAGATATGTGCTCACTCTATCCTAAAACAAGATATGTGCTCACTGTATCCTAAAACAGGATATGTGTTCACTGTATCCTAAAACAAGATATGTGTTCACTGTATCCTAAAACAAGATATGTGCTCACTCTATCCTAAAACAAGATATGTGCTCACTGTATCCTAAAACAAGATGTGCTCACTCTATCCTAAAACAAGATATGTGCTCACTGTATCCTAAAACAAGATATGTGCTTACTGTATCCTAAAACAAGATATGTGTTCACTGTATCCTAAAGTAAGATATGTGCTCAGTGTAGATAGGTGCTCAGTGTATCCTAAAACAAGATAGGTGCTCAGTGTATCCTAAAACAAGATATGTGCTCACTGTGTCCTAAAACAAGCTATGTGCTCACTCTATCCTAAAACAAGATAGGTGCTCAGTGTATCCTAAAATGAGATAGGTGCTCACCTTATCCTAAAACAAGATAGGTGCTCAGTGTATCCTAAAATGAGATAGGTGCTCACCTTATCCTAAAACAAGATAGGTGCTTACTGTATCCTAAAACAAGATAGGTGCTCAGTGTATCCTAAAACAAGATAGGTGCTCACTGTATCCTAAAACAAGGTGTGTGTTTTGTTTATCCTAAAACAAGATATGTGCTCACTGTATCCTAAAACAAGATAGGTGCTCAGTGTATCCGGAAACAAGATAAATGCTCAGTGTACCCTAAAACAAGATAATACTCATTGTATCTGTGGCAGCTGTCTCTAATCTGGCCTTGGCTGCTGGCTGGTAATCAGTTAGAGCATTGGCAATCAGTCAGCAGCAGGTGTCAGATTGGAGACAGCTGCCACAGTATCCTAAAAAGAGATAGGGGCTTAGTGTACCCTAAAACTAGATGAGCGCTCTGTGTATTGTTTCTCTAATGCTCTTATTGTTTCTTATTCCTGCATGTTTTATGATTTCCTTGTTTTTATTTTCGTCAGCCCGTCACTGACGACGAAGGGGAGGACGACGTGGTGGGTAGTAGCCTGAAATAATAATTAGATTTTATATCATAACAATTTGTTCCTCATTATTTTTGTCTCACTTACTTTTCTTATTGTTTTATAATCCATCTCAACCTCCAGTCAGTCTGCTCAGACTCAGAGGGATCTGAGGTAAGAGAGAATTAGTTAAGGGAGAAAAAACACAACAATCATAAGACGTTTCGTATCATATCGCGTCTGTTAACCATGAGTTAATTAGTTCATTAGTAGAGTGAACTACATGTCTACCTGTGACCTGTGACCTCAGCAGCCTGTCCTTGCACATTTTTGTTTCATTTTAAATGATAGTTTAGACTCGTTGCACGCAGAATTTATTAAAATGTTCATATTTCGTATCATATTTTGAGCCCTAATGTGTGGCAACGTCCTCGCAGCCATGAATGTAGATTAGCATAATATTTGTAACCTGCTTTTTAGCAGGACATTTATTTATTCCTTAAGGTTGAAGCTGCTGGTTAAATGTGAAGCGTCCAAGATGACACAATAACATTATATTCAACATTTTTAAAATCACTTGTGCACATTTATCAAGTGACTATCTGCCCTTAACCCCCCCCCCCCCACACACACACACACACACACACACACACACACACACACACACACACACACACATACAGCCTCCCTCCTCACTCCATAGTGGGCTGCCAGATAATTGAGTTTGATAGAGTATAAATTGTTGTATTTATAGGACACTCAATGGCTCCTTGAAATGGTTCAGTTAGACCGTGGGGGGTCTGTGGCATGAGGGGTTCGTGTTTGTTTCGTACCGTCACATGTTGGTTCGTATGATGTCGAAACGTTGCTCCTCGTTTTGTTTGTTTTTTGTTATTCGTAGGGCATGTTCACTAAGGCTGTCCTGTGCTATATGTCCTGTCCTTTCCTTTCCTGTCCTAACCTTTCCTTTCCTGACATTTCCTTGTCTGTCCTTTCCTTTCCTTGTCTCGCCTTTCTTTATCCCTGTCCTGTCCTTTCCTTGTCTGTCTTGTCTTCATGTAGGTTGACAACAAAGAGAAGGAGAATAAGGTCTGTTGGTCCGACTCAGTGATGTGTGACTTTAAATCAGATGTTAAAGCCACCAGGATGTAATGTGTAGTGTGTGTGTAGTGTGGTGTGTTGTGTGTAGTGTGTAGTGTGAAGTGTGGTGTGTATTGTGTAGTATATTGTGTGTATTTGTGATCTAGACTGTGTGTGTTGATGTTCAGTCGACTCTTCTCAGAGTAGAGACCCAGGACACACGAGAGTAGAAGAGACTTTACTTTCTTTTTGTATTGAAGCTGCACTTTCCTACACACACCTGTAGACCAGCCCGGCCCATCTCGTGACCCCAGAATGACACCAGAACCACCTGTTTGGTCACTTGTCTCTAGGCAGAGAATTCAGAATTCAAACGATAATCAACATTTTTGAAACTGGTAGAAGAAACAGCTGCAGCTTTTATATCAGAGATGAATATATGGAGGATGTTAGCAGCTCTATGGGTTCTGTCTCTGGGTTCTGGTCCCTGAACCCCAGACCTCTGTTTCCTGGACCCCAGACTTCTACCAGAACCAGCATTAAACGCCCCATTACACCCAAACTGTGTAAATGCTCTGCTGACTGAGACTAAACACATTTGTTGTTGTTTTATGCCTTTTAATGCCGATAATGAAGATGATGATAACGGGATATTGGTTTATACAGCTACATTACCTCCTGAACAGTTAAAATGACAAATTGTATTATGAGTAACACAACTATACAAAAATACATAAATATCATGAAACATTGAGTACATGGACAACCATATACTGAGAAATGAAAACGCAATAATTAAAAAGTGCTGAAAAAACACAATCATATTTAATACCGTTATTATATATATATTTCTTTTTATATATTTTGTTATATATAAGTATTTATATATATATACATTTATTTAGAAACTATTTTATATCTAAAAAATATATATACATATTTGTATATACATAAATATATGCATTTATATATATATATATATATATATATATATATATATATATCTAAAAACATTTTTTTAATAACTTTATTTATATATATATATATATATATATACATTTAAAAAAAAAAAGAATATATATATATATTTTTTTTTTTTGTGAGTTAAAGCCTCTTCAAGTTGGTCTGATAATGCTTTTCCAGAAGGTCTAAAAATCCTGCGTGTGCTTTATTAATAACGCTGTCAGAGTACCGTTAAGATATCAAGGTATTTGCCTTCAGGAGGTTGTAATGGCTCCTCAGAGGGATGAGAGCTCCAGAGCTGCAGGTTCAAATCTGAGAGTCAGCAGAAAGCCATGAGTGTCTCAGCTGAAGACAACAAGAGGGCGTTACTCATCGGAGCCGTCTGGAGGGACGAAAGAAAACAGGAAGGGGGGGGCTCGTAAAGAGAAAGAGTGTGTTTATACTGAGGCGTCAGAGCTCACTCACAGGTGTGTGTGTGTGTGTGTGTGTGTTTGTGTGTTTGTGTGCGTGTGCGTGTGTGTCTTGCAGGCTGAAAAGAAAGACACAGAGAAGCAGGTTGGTTCTGATCTCAGACTTCATCAGTTATTGTCTTCAGATCAAGATTTCTTTCTCTCGTAAAAGCCTCTGTGCTTCTGTTTTTATTGATGCCATTTCGAATGTACTTTCACTTCACTGTACTATTTATTTATTTATTATTAATGTTTATAAGATATTTATATATATATATATATATATATATTATATGTATATTATTTATATATATTATTTATATGTGATTTATTATATAATATATATATAAATACAGTATATCTAATACATATTATTTATATCATATATATTATCTAATATATAAATATATATAATATATATGTATGATATCATCATATCATATTTAATAAATCTAAAATGTAGTAGTGTATATATAAGCTATATACATCAATTATAATAAATATATTCATATGAATATATTTATTATAATTGATGTATATAGCTTATATATAATGTGAAGGCTTTCTTTTGAAACTTCTTCTCTTCCTTTCTTTGCCTCATGAAGGATGCTAATAGCAAACAGGTGCGTGCTTGAGGTTCCTCCCCCTTTAGAGGTTAGAAATAGGGGCTTGTGAGACCCAAAGGCTTCAGTCAAATTAAATTAAAGTGCATTTGATCACTTTGCAAGCTCCTGTTTATCGAACACGCACCAGGTCGATGCTTTTTTACAATATATTTAAGGAAAAGATGACGAAATACTTTCAGGTTCGGGAAGAAAACACACAAATACATCAACGCACGATCAGCTCTGAGCTCTGATGTGTGTGTGTGTGTGTGTTTGTGATAAACAATAACGTCTCCCGACAGCGTCAATAGTCCCACTTTGCGTCTGCTGAGTTTCGCTTTTCTTTTTCAAGTCATACAGCGATGAAAAAGAGGTAAACAATAATGTTCTCGTCTTCTTTTGTCATCGTTTTCTTTTCTTTCAAAGTCAAAGGAGGAAGTAAACAAGGTTTGTTTGTTTCTTTCACCCCATATTTGTTTCCCTCCGTTCCTCATTTAAGATCACCTTGGGTGTTTTTGTGGTACAATAGAACCCTCAAAGATTTATATATATATATTTATATATATATATATATATATATATATATATATATATATATATATATATATAAATATATATATATATATTTTCAACAACAAAAATGTCCATGTGAGAAATGAGGCGCAAACAGGTGGCGTCAGTTTCCCCCGTTGTGTTGTAGCTCATTAAACCAGACCAGGCAATAAACGTGACGTTTTTATTAAAATCACCCACTCACCATGACCCAATCCACCAGGCAATTACTACAACAACAACAACAACAACACAATAACAACAACATCCTGCTCTATGTTTACCTGACACACACATACACACACACACACACACACACACACACCTCTCTGTCTGGGAGCTTGTGTGTTATTTAAGTAACTTGTGACTCTCTTTTTCTACTTTTCTGTCTTTCTTCTCGTTTTCATTTCCACCAAGAAGACCGAAGCCATGGCCGCCACCAAAAAGGTACAGGGGTGTGTGTGTGTGTGTGTGTGTGTGTGTGTGTGTGTGTGTGTGTGTGTGTGTGTGTGTGTGTGTGTGTGTGTGTGTGTGTGTGTGTGTGTGTGTGTGTGTGTGTGTGTGTGTGTGTGTGTGTGTGTGTGTGTGTGTGCGTGTGTGTGTGTGTGTGTTTATAAGCAGTTCTTCTACCTTTCAATCTTTTTATTTTAAGTAGAAATCCGAAAAGGACAAAAACGTCATCATGAGATATCCTTCTCCATATTAAATTATAACAATTGTGTTTATGTCATTCTTACCATCATTTTATTTTCAATTCATTCAGCAGTTCTACTTTATTTATATTCTTTCTCTTGTCTCTCAATAATTGAGAATGTGTAACTCTTGTGATTTTAAATGATTCACTGCTAGATATACTAGATTTAAAATATGTTTACAGTTTTTTCCGATTGCTAAACAACAGTGGGCACAACTGGAGTCACATGTGCAAAACTCTAACTACAGTCTGCACTACCAACAGTCACCTGAGCTGAACAGTTCACATCACCTGCAAAACTCATTCTAAGCAACACAACTCTTAACACACGGCTCAAAACACGCTCAGTGCAGCCATTACTATGCACAACACACACTGAGATGACACACACTGTCACTCAGAACACACGGAGAGTCAAAACATACACACACCTGCATCAAACACCAATACACAAAATACTAACTTCATCTTTACAGTTTGAACAATTTCAGTTTAATTTCAGTTTTCAAAGAAAAGGGAGACATTCTTTCACGTGATTTATATATTTTTTTAGAACATAACAATTCTTTAAGGTAAATGGAAATTAGCAGTTTGCTTCTATATGTGTAGCAATTTACGGAATTACAGTAATGAGAAAAAAAAGGAGAAACTAAAGGTACATATTGTAAATCGAACAAATAATTGAGGGGCTAATCCTGCCTCTCTCTAGCATCAGGCCAGATGTTCTCAGCAACATCAAATCTAATGTTCTCTCTTGCCATGGACCTGGTGAAGAACCTTCTGGATGCCGTATCCATCCCTCACAGTCCTCTGGACTCCTCATCTGAGATAACAGCTCTTTGTCTTCCTCCACACATCCGACCTCTCCCTACTACCCTTCTCCCTCCACGAACCCGTCTTCCTTGTTCCATTTCCAAAATGAGTCTTTCTGAGCTCTACATATATATACTGTAATATATATATATATATATACTGTAATATATATATATATATGTGTGTGTTCACTAACAAGTCTAAAACAAGACACCTGCTTAGCCTTTCAGCTGAAATTGCAATCATCAGTGTTAGAAAGGCACAAAGTTGAAATCTATTCCGTTTTGAACGTGTGGTTCACAGTTTTGACAGCAGTGTGTTAGCATGTGAACAAAGTGCTGTACATCAACAGTGTTGCGCAGGTTGTGGTTAAAGTCATGGAATGAGTGTGTAGAGTTTTGAAAACTGTGTTCAAGCAATGAAAAACCAACTAGAGTTTGGTCCACATGAACCGCTGCTGTGCAGACTGTAGTTAGAGTTTTGCACATGTGACTCCAGATGTGCCCACTGTCGTTTAGCAATCGAAAAAAACTGTAATATGATCAACAAGCCAATGCTATATCGTGTTTCCATATGAATTTAAGCTGAAATTTACAGCATTGTGCATGAATATACACATACTTTTCACTCTTTACCTTCAAGCAGTTACAGTAATATGAACTCGCTCCTTCTGAGTCAATATTTCACTCCCGATCATTCTGAAGATAAAGGAAGGTGCATTTTTTCCTCCGGTTTCCAGTTTTTTGTGCATCATTCTGTGTCGAGAGATTAAATAAATACTTGTTTTCTTAACTGAAAGACTAAACCGTATTTAGAGGCTGATGTGCATCACGTGATCCACAATTGAAAGCAACAGTTAAATGAAATTATGTATGATATCTGAAGGAAAAGTTAAACAACTCAATTTGGTTCAGGCTGCAAGAAGTACTGTAAAAAAAACTGTAACAAAGGCTAAATGAAATACTGTAAACAGGATGAAAAAATACTATTAAAATGGATGCAAAAAGATACTGTAAAAAAAACTTGTAAAAAAGGATGCAAAAAAATACCACCCAAAAATGTTTAGGTTTTGGAAAATGTTTGTTTGGGTTCAAATAACCACAA
Source organism: Liparis tanakae (assembly GCA_036178185.1). NCBI lineage: Eukaryota > Metazoa > Chordata > Actinopteri > Perciformes > Liparidae > Liparis > Liparis tanakae. The sequence goes on along the minus strand of CM070094.1, from coordinate 12,298,329 downwards.
AAGAGCACAAATCACGTGCTAAATACATCTGTGTTGACTCGTCACACAGACGGCTGCTTGTTGAGTTACGTCTACACTGATTCTCCCTCCTGTTCACACCGGACGCGCCGAACGTCAGGGGCGTGGCTTATCGCGCCCGCTTCTTCAGCCATATGAATCTTTTCCTCAACCAAACCAAACTGTGATGTTGTGTCTTCACTTGTCGCCCTGTGAGACGCCCTGCTGCTGCCTCTCTCTCCTCCTCCTCTTCTCTGGACTCTGCGGTCCTGACTTCCACAGCCCTCCGCCCTCCGCCCCATGTTCCCACTAGTCTTCCGCGGAGTAATACACGGGTCGAGGAACGACAGGACTGAGCTGCTCTCTCACTGTGCTTCTCGCAGCTCTCTCTCTTCTTTTCTCTTTGATACGTGTCTCTTTGAGGCAGTCATCTCGCAACTCGGGCCAATCAGCTCTTGAGTTCCGCTCTCATCACGCTGGAAGTAACTTCATCGGTGAAAGTGACCGAGCTGAGTGAGCCTACGGGTGATGTCATGAACCCAAACAGGAGGGCGTTAGTGTGTGGGACGTCCACAACAAATATAAAGCAGAACTAGTGGTTAGTTATTCTGGTGGATGAAGGAGATGATAACGGTCTTTACGGAGACGAGACGCAGAGATAAGCCCCGCCCCTCTCGCAGCGTCTCAACGCTCAAGGCGAGAACGCGGTGAATGGTCGAGCGAGTAAACTCACGCGTTTTGGGCGACGCGAAAAATAGTTTCGCTTTTGGTGTGAACGCACCTTTAGAGGATCTTCTCAAGGACACACACACACACACACACACACACACACCTCCAAGAGACGATTAAAGATGCTTCACCATGCCTTCCACGTAAACACTTCGTTTTATTTGGACCGGGTCCAAGGAGTTGAAGGCGGTTCCAAACTTTCACTCCACTCAACATCTCTCACTTATAAACGGCGAGACACTAAAACACTAAAACACTAAAACGCTAAAACGCTGTCACTTCAAAGTCACGGCCCTCTTTCGCTCCAATTAAGCGTTCTGGCTCTCTGCCCGGCGTCCTCTGGCTAATGGGGGTGGGCGGCGGGCCGGGAGCGTCGGCGACGCGTCCCACGAAGAAGACGCTGGGATGCCGTTGTCTTCGCCCACCCCGCTAGGGCTGCTAGGACATGATGTGTGTGAGGTCCGGCATGCTGATGAGCTGGTCTGGGGTCTGATATAGATGAGTTCCCCTGCTATGCGTTTCACCTCTTTCAGTGCATATCTTCATGACAACATGAGATCTTATTGACGCCGTAATGCAACACGTCCAAAAACGAAGAATCAACCACTCGACTGATAACGATGACAAATCTTAATTTTCAAGCTGATTGGGGCAGATCACAGCCCCGCAAAATAACTGGTCCTTGTAGCACAATCAAGTCGTTAGAATGATATCGGCTGGCCTTAACCCAACCTTAACCCAACCTTAACCCAACCTTAACTCAACTTTAATCCAACCTCAAACCAACCTCAATCCAACCTTAAATCAACCTTATATCAACCTCAAACCAACCTTAAATCAACCTAAAAATTGACCTGAAATTAACCTCAAACCAACCTTAAATCAACCTTAAATTGACCTGAAATTAACCTCAAACCAACCTTAAATCAACCTTAAATTGACCTGAAATTAACCTCAAACCAACCTTAAATCAACCTTAAATTGACCTGAAATTAACCTCAAACCAACCTTAAATTGACCTTAAATTGACCTGAAATCAACCTTGTATCAACCTTAAACCAACCTCAAACCAACCTTAATCCAACCTTAAATCCACCTTAAACCAACCTCAAACCAACCTTAATCCAACCTTAAATCCACCTTAAATCAACCTTATATCAACCTTAAATCAACCTTAAATTGACCTGAAATCAACCTTGTATCAACCTTAAACCAAAGTTAAACCGAAGTTAAACCAACCTTAAACCATCTCTGGCGGGGCATCAAAGGTCACATGATTCTGTCAGCTGTGTAATTTGCATAAAGTTCTGGATGAGAATCCATATTTGTGAGACCTTCGTTCCAGAACATCTCATTTAAATATAAATATGGACCTCCGGGAGCTGAAAAGCAACTTCCTCCTCCATTTCTTCTTTGAACATCAGTTTTCTTTCCCACCAGGTTCATGACATCACCGTTTATGAGCTCACTCACTTCAGCCTGTCGGCAGCAGAGTGACGGCCCCCTGCTGTCACATGAGCGTTGATGGAGCCGTAGCCTCCGTCTGCTGTGAGCTCCAGGAAGTGATGAGCTCTTCAGAGCTTAAAGAACGTGTGAATGAGCTGCTCGTCCTTTTCTCCCGTGAACTAAACGCTGCACGTCGACCTCTTCAAACAGTCTTCATATCTCTGCCTCGCTCATATTTACTTCTGCTCAGGCACCCGAAAAATGCAATAAAAGAGGCTACATATAGAATACATATATAAATATATATATAGTTATATATATCTTTATATATATATATATATTTATATATAGTTATATATAGTAATATATATATATATATATGTATCTTTATATATATGTATATCTATAGTTATATATAGTATATATACATAACTATATATATATATATACATATACTGTATCCTATATATATATCTAGGATCAAGACGAGGAAAGCCACAGGTCGAGACAGCATCAGCTCAAGGTTCGTCAAATCCTGCGCAGCCCAGCTGTGCGGGATAGTGGAGCAGGTCTTCAACTTGAGCTTGAGGCTGGGGAAAGTACCACAGCTGTGGAAGACCTCCCGCGTGGTACCAGTACCAAGACCCCGCGGCCCAAGGACCTCAACAGCTTCAGGCCGGTGGCATTAACATCACACATGATGAAGACCCTGGAGAGGTTGGTCCTTGTGCAGCTTTGCCCCCTGGTGACCTCATCCCTGGACCCACTTCAGTTCGCCTACCAACCTGGCATCGGGGGGGATGACGCCGTCATCTTCCCGCTGCAGCGATGCCTCTCTCACCTGGAAAAGGCTGGAAACACTGTCAGTCATGTTCTTCAAACTTCTCCTCTGAGGGACAAGCTGGAGCAGACCGGGGTGGCCCACCACCTCACTGCATGGATCCTGGACTACCTCACCAACCGTCCTCAGTATGTGAGGATACGGGGATGTGAGTGAGACCGGGTCTCCTGCAGCACGGGGGCCCTCAGCAGACTCTTTCTGCTGAGGAGACTGAGGTCCTTTGGAGTGCAGGCAGCACTCCTGAAGACCTTGTTGGACTCTGTGGTGGCATCGGACATCTTGTATGGAGTGGTCTTCTGGAGCAGCAGCATGGCAGCGGCTGACAGGAAGAGGCTGAACAAGCTGCTGAAGAAGGCCAGCAGCGTGCTGGGGCGTCCTCTGGATGCTGTGGAGGTGGTGGGGGACGGGGGGATGATGGCAAAGCTCTCGTCCCCGATGAACCACACCTCCCACCCCATGCAGGACACTCTCGCAGCTCTGCAGCTCCTTCAGCCACCGGCTCCCGGTGTCTGAGGGAGAGGAACCACAAGTCCTTCCTGCTGCTACTGTCAGGCGGCACAACACACTGCAGCAGATCGCTGGAGAACCTGGAAAACTCAGCACTTTACTAAGCACTTTATTTCTTTATTTCCTCCTGTATATTTAGTATTAGTTTTTAGTTTTTAGTATTGTGTTTTTGTGTATTTATTTTCATTGATGCTCTGATTTTTTAAATTTCCCCACTGCGGGACAAATAAAGGATGATATCATATCATACCATATATAGTTTATATATATATATATATATATATATATATATATATATATATATATATATATATATAAATATATGAAGTTATATACAAACAACACACTATATAGATATAGTTACTGTATATAGTAATATTGTTTATTTATGTATGTAAATATAGTTTTTCTTTAAACCTGTCGTGGTTCTCCTTGCAGCTGGACATCGAGGCGGCCGACATCCTCAACGATCTGCAGGTGAAGCTCAACAGCTTCCTGGACAACTTCACCATCGTGTTCGCCAAGAGGTAACACACACACACACACACACACACACACACAAACACACCCCTACACACACACAATCCTACACACACACTGCCCTACACACACACACACACACACACCCCTACACACATACACTCCTACACATACACACCCCTACAGACATACACCCCTACACACACACAGCCCTACGCACACACTCCTACACACATACACCCCTACACACACACAGACCTACATACAGTGTACTCCATACACATCCCTGAAGTCCTTCTCCTCCTCTTCTTCCTCCTCCTCTTCCTCCTCCTTCCCCTCTCCCTCCTCTTCCTCCTCCAGCTTCCAGACCCGTATCACCTCCTGCCTGCGTCAGATGGCTGAGATGCTCTACCAGATCAAAGGCACGCCCAACCACAGCACGGCGGAGGCCGACGCCGACGCCACGCTGAGGCCCCTCATGGAGTTCCTGGATGGGAAGTATGGGAACGCACCACACAGACACACACTCACACTCTCAGTCACACACACACTGACGCACAAGCTTCCGCCATACGACTGTATTTTAATGTCTTGTTGTTCATGATTCCACTGATACTGTCACTATATTGTTTTCCTTCTCCTTATTTATCAAAACACCTCAAATCACTTGAGTGGAACGTTAATTATTTGTGTTGATGAGTGAACTCACCTGAGGAGTAACATCAGAGCTCCTGTACATTAGGACGTTTCTTTGTACTCGTCTAACTAAATCTGTATATTGTAGAAAAAGGTATATTATAAAAATAATAAAATATTGTAAAAAAAGGTATATTGTAGAAAGGGTATATTATAAAATCAGTTTGCCGTGTTTTGTGTGATTGTTGTCAGAATATAAACGCCGCCAGACTCGATGCCCTTGAACTAACCCCTACCATGACCTCTAGAATGACCCCTACCATGACCTCTACAATGACCCATACGATGACATCTACAATGACCCCTACCATGACCCCCTATTATGACCTCTACAATGACCCATACCATGACCTCTGTGTGTTCCAGTCTCAGCATCTTCGCTGACATCTGTGAGAAGACAGTGTTGAAGAGGATCCTGAAGGACCTGTGGAAGATCGTCCTGAGCAGCCTGGAGAAGACCATCGTCCTGCCCCAGAGCAACGACAGCCTGGTAAGAATCAGAGCCTGGACCTGAACCTGGACCTGAACCTGGACCTGAACCTGGACCAGAACCTGACAAACTGTCAATCAGAGGACGTGGAAGCAGATTGACCCTCAGAGGACAAGAATGTTTTACTCATTCTGGAACAAATTACACTCATTTTTGCCACTTCTGGTTTATTTTATGCATTGGTTTTACTGATTGGTTTAAAAATCAACTGCCAAATATCAGATTTGTATTACTTATTCATGTTACATGACCGACTTTAGTTTCTCCAAAGGCTCTAAAGTAGAGAGGCGTGTTTTAATCATGACAGAACATCACAGTTTGTGTTCACCGTCATGGCGGAAATAATAAAGTCCATGCAGACAGAGTGTGAGTGGAAGAGGTGTCGTAGTAAAGCTGCAGATTAATCTGTGTGTTTATTGTATACACACACGTGTCCTGTGAGATTACTATACTGTATATCTGGTGTCTCAGCTGCAGTTAAGATCAGCATCGTGCTCTGCTGCCACCTAGTGTTGAAATGATGCATCGCCTATCCCATGCAGAGAATTGTGATGCACGAGGATGCAGAAAAATATCACAATATCGTCCCTTACTCTCTCTCTCTCTCTCTCTCTCTCTCTCTCTCTCTCTCTCTCTCTCTCTCTCTCTCTCTCTCTCTGCAGGGGGCCCAGCTACTCACAGCAGCTAAAGGACTGTCGAGTCTCAAGGTAACACACAAGGTGTAAAACATGCATGTGAACGAGGAATAGAGTCTGAATAACTTTATTTATTTATCTGGTAGGTAACACAGTTAATGTGCTAATAGCCTAATACATAAATATTAATAGATAAATATGAATTATTAATAAATAAAATATTATAAATGATATCTATTATATTATAAATAATAAACATTTAATTATACATTATTTGAATTAGAATTTATATTAACATTAATTATAAATAAATAAAATAATATGTATTTTATTATACATTATACGAATGATATTTAAATTGTATTAATAATTATGTATATTAATTAATATATAATGTAATTAACATAAATATATAAATACTTTTAAGACCTAAATAAATACTTCTAAATGCATTTATTTTAATTTGATGTATTTATCTATTTGTGTAGTTATTATTGTGGTGTTTATATATTTAGTTATTGTTTTTGTTGTAGTTGTAATAATCCTATACTTGAAAGGGTGACAGAGAGGTTGAATGAATCAATACATTAAATATAAGAGAGAGAACGTCGGAGGAGTGGAGACCGCGATTATTGTTATTAATTTTATTTCGTATTTGTGGTGGTCTCTGCAGGGAGGCGGGGAAGCCAAGACGCTGACGCCCAAACAATGTATCATCATCGACGCCGGGCTAGAGACCATCAAGGTGGGTGGAGGCAAGCGGGGACACATTTTATTATTTACAGTCGTTGTCGTTATTAAACGTGCAACAAAAAAAGTCAAATGTGTTTCCGCTCATGTCTTTGTAGCCCAAACCAATTACTCAGTAAATGTATTCCCGTATATTACATATGAATGAGAGAGAGAGGGAGAGTATAGTTCATTCTTTTATTTTTATTTTAGTTTCATGGTACGATTTTTTATTTTTTTTTACAATCTTTTTATTTAATTTAATTACTGAAGCACTGCAATTTTTTTTTTTTTTTTTAAATAAGTTTTGTTAAAATGTTGTACACATTTTATAAAAAATTATAAATATTTTGTAAAAATGTTGTAATTTTTTTTTAAATTTATTTTACAATTTTAGCACTTTTTTCAAGATGTTTTTTTCATGTCATGGTATGTGGTGCAACATTGGACAACAACATTAACCAATCAACAAGCAATAATTAGAACATATAGTGCAATAATTAGAACATACATGTTACATGTAAAAGTGCAGGGACAGGTCCCAGGATTTAGCGTCGTTCTTGCAACCTGCAACCAGACGCCATCAAATCATCGCCGGCCCTTTAAAGACTTGTTTCTCACCACGAGGCGTTCGTGTGACTCTCGTTCTTCAGCAATATTTCCACGCTGGAGGAAATGGGCTGAAGAAGGCGTTCGTGGAGAAAAGCCCCGAACTGGCGTCGCTCCGTTACGCCCTGTCGCTCTACTCGCAGAGCACGGACGCGCTCATCAAGACCTTCGTGACCACGCAGCATGCCCAGGGTAATAAGAGAGAGAGACACACGCACACACACACATACACATACACACACAGACTCACACACCCTTTACCTCCTCTTCCTGTCCTCAGTGCATGATGGGATGGGCATCAGAATCACTGGCAGTGAGAAGATTCGACCTGATCGGGGTGAGTTCACCTCGAGGGGCGCGGGGGGTGGGGGGTGGAACCATGGAGGTTCTCTGCACGTTCCTCAGTGAAACCTGGAGGAGCATCCACATATATATAATACAGGATCATGGAATTAAACTCAACTTTCTTGGGTACTTCTTTTGCTCACGTGGCTTTTCTAAAGTAACCAACATTATTTATTTATGAATCAAACGTCACACCTTCGTTGGTCGGGTTTTAAATGAAGCTTTAATTTGAACTTTAACAAAAGGACTTTTTCTGAGCTGTGAGATGAGAATGAAGAGATGGTGTTATTGTTTTGTTTTCTCAGGCTCGGGCGTCGAGAAGCCCATCGGAGAGGCCGTCCTGCAGGTCGACATGATGCTGGGGAAGGAACGCAAAGTCAGCGTCAGAGGTACACGCCCCAAATACACAAACACACACACCAGGGGGGTAAAAAGGGGTACAAACATGTGCGTGAATGAGGAAAAGCGTCTGAGGTAACACAGTTAATGTGCAAATTAATATAGATTAATATATTAATATGAACTATTTCTAAATAAAATATTATAAATTATATTTATTATAAATAAATAAATGGTTTTACTATACATTATTTAAATTATAATTAATATTCACATTGGTTATTAATAAATACAATATTATAAATTATATATATTATATTATAGATATTAAACATTTTACTATAAATTGTTTAAATTCATATTTATATTGATTATTAATAAATAATATTGTATATTATATATATATATATATTATAAATAATACATAATTTACTATACAGTATATTAATTAAATTATATTGATTATTAAGAAATAAATATTATAAATTATAAAAAATATATTTGACTGTTACACAAGCTTGAGTTGTATCACTGATAACAACAATAACAACAACAACAATGCTTTGGAACAGCAAAATATACAATCATCTCAAGAAACATGTTTCCTTTTAAGCTCAACAAACATTCAGATTGATTCACTCTTGTTGCTAACATGTAGCACCAACATGGTTGTTGTTTGTTTAGTTTTTTAACACAATTCTTTATTTTGAATACCAGACTAAGATATCTTCAGTAAATCTCAGGAATGCCAAGTGATTGGTTTGATTTTACCGTAAACAAGCAAAACCACTGTTAAGCTCTTTTAAATAAGTGTCTTTCCCACATCTCCACCCTTCCAGTCATCGCGGTCAACGACATGAAGTGGCAGACGTCGGGGATGTTCCGGCCTTTCGTCGACATCTCCATGGTCGGACCCTTCCTGGCTGACAAGAAGCGCAAGTTCACCACCAAGTCCAAGAACAACTGCTGGTCGGCGAAGTTCAACGAGGCCTTCCAGTTGTGAGTCTGAGATGAGAACCAGAAATAGGATTTGTGAGACGAGAGGCTGAGTTATAACACAGTAATAACAGTTAAAACAGAGTGGTAACAGTTATATCACAGTAATAACAGTTATATCACAGTAATAACAGTTATATCACAGTAATAACAGTTATATCACAGTAATAACAGTTATAACACAGTGGTAACAGTTATAACACAGAAATAACAGTTATAACAAAGTTTTAACAGTTATAACACAGTAATAACAGTTATAATACAGTGGTAACAGTTATAACACGATAATAACAGTTATAACACAGTGGTAACACAGTAATAACAGTTATAACACAGGGGTAACAGTTTTAACAGCTATAACACAGAAATAACAGTTATAGCACACTGGTAACAGTTATAACACAGTAGTAACAGTTATAACACAGTAATAACAGTTATAATAAGTAATAACAGTTATAACACAGTAATAACAGTTATACCATAGTGGTAACCATTATAACACATTAATAACACAGTAATAACAGTTATTACACAGTGGTAACAGTTATAACACAGTAATTACAGTTCAAACACAGTAATAACAGTTATTACAAAGTGGTAACAGTTATGACACAGTACTAACAGTTGTAACAGAGTGGTGACAGTTAAAACACAGTAATAAGAGCGATAATACAAGTTATAACACAGTAATAACACAATGGTAACAGTTTCAACATAGTGGTAACAGTTATAACACAGTGGTAACAGTTTTAACACAGTAATAACACAGTGGTAACAGTTATACAGGACTGTCTCAGAAAATTTGAATATTGTGATAAAGTTCGTTATGTTCTGTAATGCAATTAAAAAAAAAAGTCATGCATTCTGGATTCATTACAAATCAACTGAAATATTGCAAGCCTTTTATTCTTTTAATATTGCTGATTATGGCTTACAGCTTAAGAAAACTCAAATATCCTATCTCTAAATATTACAATATTTCCTCAGACCAAGTACAAAAATGATTTATAACAGCAAAACAAAATCAAACGTTTGAAAATGTCCATGAATGCACTCAGTACTTGGTTGGGAATCTTTTTGCACGGATTACTGCATCAATGCGGCGTGGCATGGAGGCAATCAGCCTATGGCATTGCTGAGGTGTTATGGATGCCCAGGATGCTTCAATAGCGGCCTTTAGCTCATTTGCATTGTTGGGTCTGGTGTCTTTCAGTTTCCTCTTCACAATACCCCACACATTCTCTCTGGGGTTCAGGTCAGGGGAATTGGCAGACCAATGGAGGACAGTAATGCCATGGTCAGTACACCAGTTACTGGTGGTTCTGGCACTGTGGGCAGGTGCCAGATCATGCTGGAAAATGAAATCCTCATCTCCATAGAGCTTTTCAGCAGACGGAAGCATGTAGTGCTCTAAAATCTCTTGGTGCACAGCTGCATTTACTCTGGACTTGATGAAACACAGTGGACCAACACCAGCAGCTGACATGGTTCCCCAAACCATCACTGACTGTGGGAACGTCACACTGGATTTCAAGCAACTTGGATTTTGCCCCTCTCCGGCCTTTCTCCAGACTCTGGCGCCTCGACTTCCAAATGAAATACAACACTTGCTTTCGTCTGAAAAGAGGACTTTGGACCACTCTGCAACTGTCCGGTGTTTTTCAAGGCTCAGGAAACCCTTGCAGGTGTTTCGAGTAAATTAGACGATTCAATTGATTAGTTGAATACCCTACTAGTATACTTTTTCATGATATTCTAATATTTAGAGTTTGAATTTTCTTAAGCTGTAAGCCATAATCAGCAATATTAAAAGAATAAAAGGCTTGCAATATTTCAGTTGATTTGTAATGAATCCAGAATGCATGACATTTTTGTTTTTTTAATTGCATTACAGAAAATAAAGAACTTTATCACAATATTAAAATGTTCTGAGACAGTCCTGTATATAAGTTATAATACAGTAATATCAGTTATAATACATTTATAAGACAGTAATAACATAGGGATATGATACAGTAATAAGTTATAAAACATAGTAATAACTGTTTTAAGACAGAAATAACAGTTATATCACACAGTAATAACAGTTTTAACACAATAATAACAGGTATAAAAAGTAAAACTGTTAAAACACAGTAATAACACAGTTATAACACAGTTTTAACACAGTTTTAACCAAGTTTTAACCACGCTCCTCTGCTCCGCAGTGTCCTGGGTAAGGAGTCACCGGACTGCTACGAGCTCCAGGTGACGGTGAAGGATTACTGCTTCGGCCGGGCAGACCGTGTGGTGGGCGTGGCCGTGGTTCAGCTGCGCGATGTCGCCGACCGCAAGAGTTGCGTGTGCTGGTGTCCACTCGGGCCGCGCCTCCACACCGACGAGACGGGCCTCACGGTGATGCGCATCCTGTCCCAGCGGCCCGCCGACGAGGTGGCCAAGGAGGTTGTCAAGCTGAAGTCTGAGATGCGCCCCTTGGAGGAGGGACGATGAGCCCAGGAAGGGCGGGGGGGGGGGGGTGGGGGGGAGACTCCCGCTTCAGAATCGTTCATCCTCTGTGAGCGATGGCCTCCAAACGCGAGGAGCCTTTGGAAGACACAGCGACCAATATCTTAACTTTCAAGCGACTAAATAACTGATGAATAGCTTCGGTTATCGGGCTCTTCTTCATCTTCTGATGGTGATGAAGAACTATTTTGGCATCGTCCGTAGCGAACTAAACCTGCCGTCTGTCAGCCGGTCGGATCAGCTGTTTACCAAATGTACATTTCACTGGCGTAGAAACCAAATTAATCCAGTTCATCCTGTTTATCATAAATAACCTGAGCTGGTGGTCCAGGGTTCTGTTGGAGCCTTTGAGGCCTTTTGGACCTCTAACAAACTGTTGACTGGTGTTAAACACTGTTCCCCACCCCAAAATATCATATTTGACATTGAACAAGCTAATTAGTGTCACAAAAAACAGTTACATTGAAATGAACTCAGCATGAGTTCAAAGTGTTTTAGAAACAGTTGAGCAGGTTGTTCATGCTGAAACATTTTTAATTTTGAAAATTGTGCAAAATAATAAACATAAAGCAGCTTATGAATCTTTAAAAAAAAGTTTTAAAGGGTTGTGTACTCCTCACACGGGGGGCGTTACACGGTTTGATTAAAGCCTTTTCGACTCCCATAGCAACAGGAAGTTAGAATAATATAATAATAATAATAATATTAAACCAGAAAATTTAAAAAGCTGCAGAGTTTCTAGAGAGTTTGCTCTTAGAAATCCTCTTAAGACGGTATTGTGATTCAATTAAATCATGAATAAAAAGAAAGAGAAGTGAGTCAAGGTGCTTAACGCATCGCCTTTTGTTGATAAAATATTGTTTATATTTTTTCCAGACTGAATATTAAAAAAAAATCCTTGAAAAGCATCTGCAGTTCTTATGAGTTTTGTTGCTTTAAAAAAGAAAGAACCGTCCTCAGAAAGACAAAAAAAACACAAATGGCTTCTACGACTGACGTTATTGTTTTGCTGAAGCAAAGCATTATGGGTATTGTAGTTTGAAAGCTCATCTGCATTGAGAACAGCTTTTTGGATTTGAGCTCTTCGTTCTTTAGCCGAGTGTCAGACGGTGACTGGACTGTTTACATATCGAAGAGCAGGAACAGAACCTTCTAGCAACTTTAATGCAGTTTTTGGACGAAAACGCCCAAAAGTGTTTTAGTCTTCGTCGAGCATCCGCATCCTGTCACGACCTCAAGCTTCTGGAAATATATCGAGGGGTTCGTGTTTTATTTATTTATTTTTGCATTGACCCGGACGGGAAAATAAAAACATACAGGTGCACACACATACCTACACACACATACACCCACACACCCACACGCATACGCACATACTCTCACACACACCCACATGCACTTACACTCACACACAGACACACATACACAGACCCACGCACACACGCTCACACACGCACGTACACACTTTCACACACACTTACCCACATACACACACACACACACACACATGCACTTACCCTCTCTCACACACACGCACATGAAGCGTGACTGTGTTTGATTCACACGTGTTGTGTGTTTACAACGTGCCAATGAACGCCAGCGTTCTCTCCTTTCGCGGCCCCTCACGAGGTTTTCGCTAGAATTTAGAGAAAAGCTAGTTTAGCGTTGTTCCCTCGGTTCTGCTGCATTCAACTGAATATCTATTTTTTACAGTGGTCACAGCTGTTTCTGCGTTAGCCTCGGACCAGAGCATGTCTCTATTGTCTCTATTGTCTCTATTGGACACTAAATTACTAGGATTGTGGTCTTTTTCATGTATGTATACTGTGAAATATGAAGATTGATCATTTATGTAAAGTACAGTTATTCTAATTATTCTAATGTGACATATGTTGAATATACTTCAAATATTTTGTATATAAAATATTTATGAATCAATGCACTGGGTTGTGTCCTCTTATCGGTGTTTTAAATAAACAAAACAGACCTCAGGCCAGCTCAGACTTCACCGCATACAAGGTAAAAGGATGTAGAAGTGTAAAACTCATAAAAGTCATAATATAGGATATTAAACTCAAAACATAAGGCATATGTGGGTTTTTTTCACACAAAAAAATGTAAATGTTTTCAGAGTAGTTTTATCGTAAATATATAAACTGAGAATAAAGTATGTTACTTTTGCTTATGAAACAATTTTTTGGGGGCTGCAAATCATATATATTTGCTTAGGTTATTTTTAATTTATAAAAACACAAATATAAGTATAAGCAAAACTAACAGTATATTTTATTCTCGGTTCGTATATTTTTACTTAAAGACACATATATCTTCATAGAACAGGTGTGTTTCTGGAACACGTATGTTAAACTGGGTGAAGATTTATCCTCCTAAAAACATTGTTTATGTCCATATTTGTGATTGAAATAACAACAAAAAAAGTTCTGTTTTTCCACTGAACCAAATGGACTAGGACTAGGTTAACATTTAATCCCCAATATAAAAGTGGCTAAATTAAAATAATCATATATATAGTAATATAAATATTTATAATAATATTGTTTCTATAACTTAGAAATGTGCCTCCCCTGGCGTCTACTATTCTGTTTCTATATATTGTTCTTTTTAAGCCAGCACAGTTTTTAATGGGTAATAATCCTGTGACGCCAACGCGCTTATACTACTATAAGGCGTCACATGTCATTTTATACATCCCTATATTATTATCTCTATTGTCAGTAGGGGATCAGGTCTTTGAAGGAACCCACAAAGGGGACACAGAAACTCACTTTTACTGTTTCCTTGAGGAGGAAATAAAGAAAAAACAACATACAGCAAATTTTCAACACCTTTATTCACTTATTTTACACTTATTTTGTTTTTTTGTATCTGTCATATTAGGAAAATGTATTCATCAACACAGTATAGACATTAAGTGCCGACGACGTTTATTAACTTTCCTTAATTTAACCAGGCGATTGCAAAAGTCCCTTAGTACTGTGGCAAATATAAATCTGAAAATACCGAGAATAATAATCCTCCATTCTGACAGTTTGACATTCAGTTATCGTCAAATATTTTCTTTTTTCATTCGTTGCAAAACAAGTCGACACGAATATGATGTAATACTGTATATTGCATATCTGATGAATCCGATGTACATACTGTAATATTTATAACTATAAAATAAATATATACGTTTCCACTCATTTCCTGGAAAATAAATTAGCATTGAAGAAATACGTTATTTTAAGGAATGTTGTCTGCAATCTGAAAAAAGAGACAATCAGAGGCACAATGAGCAATTAATGTTATTAATAACAATAATAACAATAATAATAATAATATTAAATAAGCTTCCGATGGAAGTTATTAGTTCAAATTAAATGTTCAGTGTGTAACTTTGAATTTTTATGAACTTATAACTAAGAAAACAAAAACAACAAAAAATTGAAATTTCTTTCAGATAATTTGTTTCCTTCAAAATAGCAAGACAACATAATTTCATATAAACAACTATACATACCACATACATGGAAAAAATAAACATCTATTTTAAATGTTTACCTGCTTGGGAAGAAAATGAATTAACATGTGTCTCTTGTGCTACTTGCCTATTATTACATATAATATATAATAAACACGTATTATACACATCGTACTTCACTTGGTGATATTGGAGAACATCATGTGGATATAACTCTGCATTAAGTGATGACTTCCGATATCATTGACAAATATATATATATATATATATATATATATATATATATATATATATATATATATATATATATATATCTTTTTTGTGGTTTCTTAAATTCTCCTAAGCCTACATTACCCACAATGCAAAAGTCATGCTGTGCTCCCGGTGGCTAGCATAAGGTGTCGGTGAGGCGACTGACTCTCGAGCTGACGATGATTCTAATAATATTAAATATTAAATGCGAAGCTACGACATGCGGCCAGAAGTATGTGTGGACACCCAGAGTGTCGTAGCACCCGTGGGTGCTGTGATGTCACCAGATGACCTCACGCTGTTGATCACATCGTGCGTGTGAATGAGGTCATCATTCACAAATTACTCAAGGGTCAAAAGGTCGGATTTTAAGTTGGATTGATTCTTTGAGTGTGTGTGTGTGTGTATGTATGTATGCGTATGTGTGTCTGTGCGTGCGTGTGTGTGCATGTGTCTGTGTGTCTATGTGTGTATGTCTGTGTGTACGTCTATGCGTTTGTTCGTGTGTACGTCTATGTGTTGTGTGTGTGCGTGTACGTCTATGTGTGTGTGTGTGTGTGTTTGTGTGTATTTCTATGTGTTTGTGTGTGTGTATGTCTATGTGTTTGCGCGTGTCTGTGTGTGTGTTTAGGTCTATGTGTTTGTGCGTGTGTGTGTGCTTGTGTGTGGGTGGGAGTGTGTGTGTGTTTGTGCGTGCTGGCCGCATGTTACAGTTTCATCTCAAGTGCTTCAGGCTGATTGGCCGTCGCCCTCGCCACGCTCGTGGCTCCTGACGCCCCCGTTGGCCTGCGGGGGCGACTGCGGGGGCGACTGCAGGGGCGACTGTGGGGGGGACTTGAGGTGGTCCGGCAGCAGGACTTCCACAGTGAAGCTGATCCTCTTGGCCTGGAAGATGCTGTACGTGTTGTCAAACCTGAGGACGTCTGCGGAAAACACAAATTTAAATATTGATCCAACTCTAAATCTCATATTAACCGCTCATCTTAAAGCCGCCTGAACGCCACTCACAGACTCCCGGCTGCTCGCAGGTCAGCGAGCCGTCCTCCGGCACCAGGTGGGAGTTGTACCGCTGGCTGAGCACCACCTCGTGCATCTGGGACGCCTTCTTCCACTCGCCCCTCTTTCCCTTCAGGAACACCCCGAAGCCGATGTCCGCGCTTTGGGTGGAAAACTGCCACCTGGAGAGGAGAGAGAGGAAAGAGAGGAAAGAGTTCATAAGACAAATAAGACAAAATTAGAAAAATAAGAATAAAACAAATAACGCAATAAGACAAATACAACGAAATAGACGATATAAATAGTGCAAGAAATATGAGTATCTTCAATTTACAGAATATAAAATTAAAACAAAGTGCACAAACAGTATTGTACTTGTTGTTAGGCTGGTAAAATATTACATTTTGAGTTTGTGGCATGTTTTGTTGGCTTTGTGTGGTTTTGTTTTATTATAGTTGTACAATTTAAACAACTTGAATTCATTATTTTAACTGGTTGTTTAAATAATTTCTATGAATCCGTTAATTTCGTTAAATCGGTAAAATGAAGAAATCAAAAAAAACTGTGAAGATGTTGAATAAAAGTAATGTCTCTGCTCTTAAAGAACTAAAATAAAGTTTTCATCTGACCTGAGAACGCATCCTGGGAACAGGATCTCTTGGTCCACCTGCTGGGAGGAGCCCCGGCTGACGGTCATGCACTGCTCGTAGTCCACCTTCACGTGGTCCCGCACGTAGTAGGAAGGGGGAACCGGGCCCACGTGGTGGATCTGCAGCCCGAGGCACCAACAGAGTTAGAGGTCAAGGGGTCGGAGAGTTATTAGTTATATGAAATATTGAAAAAGATAAAGCCATCACTTACTGCGGCTTTGTCTGAATGCTGCGCATTTTAACACTTTTGCACACACACACACACACACACACACACACACAAAAACGTCTCACTCTTCCAAAGTTTATTCACAAAAATATGAAACCAAATGTTCCCACAGCTGCACAATGCAGTACAGGAAGCAGCCAGCAGGGCGACAGATTTTAGTGAGCACTTGAATCCATGAAATAGATAAATGACAGACCACAGACACAGTTTTTAAGCATTCATTGTAAAGGGAAGATGAAGGGAGACCACTCCTCTAAACGTCTTAAAGTAATGTGAAACCAAGTGATCCAAGAGCTGCACAATGCAGTACAGGAAGCAGCCAGCAGGGGGGACGGGATTTTAGTGAGCGTCAGTTAAAGCCATGAAATGACATGAAATACACACCACAGACACAGTTGTTGAGCATTACTTATAAAGGGAAAACAAAGTGAAACCACTTCTCTAAAAGTCTTAAAGAAACATGAAACATAAGAAAACTTAAGAAACATAAGATCCGTTATTGGGGCACATAAAGGAAGGCATTACTAAACACACACACACACACACAAACACACACACACAGACACACACACACACACACACACACACACACACACACACACACACACACACACATATCAGGCATCTCAAGCTACTTTTTGGGGTCTCACGACAAAGATTTGACAGATTTGACCAAAGCTAAAGGAGAAAATGTCACATGTAGTCATATGAGATGCACAACAGCATTTTATAAGATTGGATATCCAAAGTATTTTTTTTCCTGCAATTTAAAAAAGAAATGATATCAAAAGGGTAATAACGTTGATATCTTTCAACCTGGACTGTATTTTTCGTTCTCCCTCAATACTGGAACATTTCAACAAGCGTCCGCGTAAGACACGTAGACCCCATGAACACCAAAGGTTTCACTTTCACAATCAAACTAATATTGGAATCTTGAAAATTAAATGACCAAAAGGTTCTTTGAACTCCACCAGGAAGACATCTTTGCATACAATTTCCAAACATAATTGTAAATTCCTTTAGGCCCAATTCATAGAGAAATAATTCAACATTGTGGGGGAAATTACACAACGTTAACACGGGAAAATCAGCTCAGTTCAAATCAAAATCATCCACCACAGTGTGAGAAATGTCACATGCTGGACGGACTACTTTCTGGATTGACTTCAATGCTACCCCCCCCCCCCCATCCCCTCTGCCTTTATGCTAAGCTATGGCTGCTAGCATAAGTTGCAGATGTGGTCTCAAACTTCTCATCTAACTCGATTGAGCGCATTTCCTAAAAAATGGTGAACTCCTCCTCCTCCTCCTCCTCCTCCTCCTCCTCCTCCTCCTCTTCCATAAGATGCCTCTGTTCCTATGAGCTAACAGACAAAGTACACACAGTACAACGTTCAGGACACACACACAATGAGCTAAACTAGGCAGAGTGAACACTGAGGCCGAGCGCTTCAATTCCTTGAATCTTGAACGGAGACCAAAATTAATTTCCCTCCTTTCCCGTTGCTCATCTTTCCTGGGTCGACATCTTTATCTACAGAAACAAACGCCAAGGTCAGTTTTCTTCTCGTCTAGAGTTCATCTATGAAATGCACCTAGTGAAGCTGCTGCTCTCTACGCCGCTGCCTTGACAAGCTGAAGCCATTTCTCCTCTGCGTGTTTCCTGTGAAGCGTCTGCCAGCGTCCTCATATTTCTGTCCGTCACACTAATTGTGTCTTTTTGCATCCTTCCTATGAACTGTGCCGCTGTATTGATTCATTCGACCCGGCCCAGAATAGCCCTTTGTTGACGCGCTGGGATCGAACCGTCCGTCTCTTCATGTGTCACATGATCTGTGTTACAGAGTCGGCAGCATTAACGTTTTATGGAGGTCTTATTAGACGAGATGGGGGTGGGAGCTCGCACGACACGTGAGGTTTGCCAGTTAGATGTTAAACCGCCATGTGTCATGTGCACGGCGTGCATGTTAGCAGTGAGATAAGAGATAAGAGTCTTTCTGCAAAGCAAAGCTGAAAGCTGTCAAGCTACATGAGCACAAGAGACAAACCAGTGAGAGGAAACTACAGGGGCATATATAAATAAATATTTATATTCATATAAATTAATATTTATATAAATAAATATTTATATGAATAAGTATATTTATATAAATAAATATTTACATTTATTTATATCAATAAATATTTATTGATATAAATACGTATATATATATATATATATATAACATTTATTTTTTATGTGTAAATATATATTTATATATATACAGTCAGGTCCATCAATATTTGGACATTGACACAATTTTCATCATGTTGTCTCTGTACACCACCACAATGGATTTTGAATGGAACAATCAAGATATACTTTAAGAGCAGACTTAACACTGTCTTCACTTCCTGATGTCCCAAGAAGCATCAGGGAGTGAAGACAGTGGCAGTAGAGGCCTGGCAGAGCGTCACCAGGGACGAAACCCAGCGTCTGGTGATGTCCAATTACTTTTGGTCCCTTTAAAAGGAGGGTCCACATATAAAATGTGTTGTAATTCCTATACCGCTCACCTGATGTGGAATGTGAAGACCCTCACATTAAAGCTGAAAGTCTGCTCTTTAAGCACATCTTGATTGTTTCATTCAAAATCCATTGTGTTGGTTTATAGAGACAACATGATGAAAATTGTGTCAATGTCCAAATATTGATGGACCTGACTGTATGTATATAAATGAATGTATATATAAATCCATATATTTATAAATATATATTTACATAAATATATATATATATATATATATTTATATATAAAAATATACACAACCAGCCCCCCGTGGGTGTGCGGTTCGTGTTGGACCGACTCACCTTGGTCCGACAGCGAGGGTCTCCATCGGGATCCGTCAGTTTCCCCCCGTACATCACCGGCAGCTCCTCCGGGTCGATGTACTTCATTAAGATCTCTTGCCAGTTAGCTGCAGTGACAACAGCAGGTCCGTTGGTCAGAACAAAGGGGGGGCAAAGGGGGAGGGCGGGGGGGGGTGTACAATAGAATGAGAGGCCTCACCCCCGAGGATGTGGATCTTCTGCCTGGTGTTCTCACTCAGGAAGTGCTTGATGAGGTTGTAGGCCACGGGGAACAGTTTGGGTGCTACGGGGGGACATTTGTATATATATTTATTTACTATATATATATATATAGATATATATATATATGATGATTATGAGTACAGACACACAGGAAGGACAGGTTTACCTTTGATGACAAATAGCCTTTTCAGGCCTTCTGGGTAGTTTTCTTCAAACATCTGGAGGATCTGGTGACGCACAGGGACATGCACTGTGTTTGGAACGATACTGTGTGTGTGTGTGTGTGTGTGTGTGTATGTGTGTGTGGTCCTTTACCTCTCCATAGGTTTCTATAGCGGGCTTCCATAAGTGCTTGAGGCCCAGACCTTCTACGTCGTAGATCATGGTGATGCCCTCCACGTTCCTCTCCAGCTGGGGACAGAAACACACAGAGATGTTGTTCTTCAATAAAAGCATCAAACATAAAAACAATGTGCATCAGACGCCACATTTGGTTTGTATCAGTAGACTGTTTTACCGTGGCTCAGAGAACAGAATCACAAGAAGGTCACGTGTTTGATAAAAGCACCACTAAAATAAACAATACTAGGTGTGTTTTTATTCATGTAGTAATTTGACTCTTTTTCTTTTTGGGCACTCTGGTTTTCTACCTAGTAGCCAATCCTATTGTCATTAGATTTCTGGGGATATGCTGCTCGTATGTTGTGATGACTGCATTTACTTTGAGTAATGCATAATATATATATATATATATATATATATATATATATATATATATATATATATATATATATGAATATATATTTATTTACATAAATATATATATATATATATATTTGTATTTATTTAAATATATATATATATATATATATATATATATATATAAAGTATTTATATAAATATTAAATTAAATTAAAAATATATATATATATATATATATATATATATATATATATATCCATATTATATATATATATATATATATATATATATATATATATATATAAAAGATGTCTGGCATATTAATATATATATATATATATATATATATATATATATGTATATATGTATAAAATATAAATACATATGAATATATATCCATATATATTTATATATATATATATATATATATATATATATATATATATAAAAGATGTCTGGCATATTAATCCCCTCTCCTTTCATTTATTTATTTTTCTGTTCATTTTAGGTGGGTGAGGTAGATGTGTTATCTGTTTGTATACGTTAACAAAAATAAAATTTCAAAATTATTCAAGAGGCAAAATTACACAGAATTTCACAATAAAGTCCAAAAAGTAATCCCATTTTGCTGAGGAGGATACTTTTGGTCCTTTTGAAACCCCAGAGGGGTCTCAATCGTCCGTCTTACCCTCTGAGACTGGAGGTTGCACTCCCTCTGCAGGGCCTCACAGTCCTGGATCTTGGACTTGATGAAGTCCTGCTTGGAAGCGGACAGGAAGAGGCCCTTGGGGTCCATGGGCCCGATGACGTCATACCAGATGGGGCTGCCCTCGCGGTCGTACCCGCACATCCCTCCCGACAGGTACTTCTCTATCACCTGTGGACCATTTTCAAATTTGTTTCGTCAGAAAGGAATATACACTACACTTTGAAAAATAAGGACATTTCTCAAGTTTTTTCTTTTTTCTAAGAAGATAACATTAAATAAATCATAAATACTCTCTACATAGAGTATTTATGATTCATTTAATGTCATCTTCTTAGATATATAGAATAATAATAATAATAATAATAATAATAATAATAATAATAATAATAATAATAATAATAATAATAATAATAATAATGTATACTTTATTGATCCCACAATGGGGAAATTTGTGTCTGCATTTGACCCATCCTTCATTATGAAGCAGCAGTGGGCTGCAGTGAAGCACCACGCCCAGGGAGCAGCTGGAGGGTTCAGTTTCTTGCTCAATGACACTTCGGGCTGCAACTAATGGGGAGAGCGGGGATCGAACCTGCTACCTTGTGGTTACGGGACGACCAGTCTCCCCACTGAGCTAAACCGCCCCCTTAAAAGGTCCTACCTCTGGTGTTTAATGAAGTCTCTACATAGGTGTCTAGAGGCCCATCTCCAGTGTTCTAGTGGTACATTGTGTTATCACCTTAGAAGACTAACGGAGGGGTAGAAAACCGTTTTAAACCCTTTTTATGTGAGCGCAGCTGAAAACAGTTATGCTGGTGAGAGAAGCTATAAAACTAGCCTTCCTTTGAGCGACAAGTTTGAAGAACAACATCAATATTTACAAGTAAAATCATTATTTATAACCTTGTCAATGTTTTGACTATATTTTTTATTAATTTGTTATTAATTTGATAAATAAAAGTGTCTGGGTGACCCCAAACTTGTGACCATTAGTGTACGTTATCAGCCATTTTGGTTCAAGTCCCCCTAAACCCTGTGTGAGTCGTGGTTTACGGGGTCCTACCTCTGGTGGACGCCAGTCGGTGAGAATCTCGTCGACTTTTATCCGTTTCCTGAACTCCAAATGCTGGAAGAAGAAAAATGTCATGCAAGTTATGCAAAACTCATTAATCACATGTATTAATAATATACAATAAGGACAATTTTCTGGATGACAGGCCGATGAAAGAGACAATCTAAGCTCAGGAGGCTTCAGACAGCGAGACCTGCCCAGTCAGCAGGAAGGGGATCAGCCAACATGCCAACACACGCTCACAACCTACAACGCAACAACAAAAGGACGTCTCATGCCTTTTAAATATATGTATTTAGCGGTTTTGTTTTTAGCCCGGCGGATGGATTTAACAAGAAGCAGATTATTTAAACTATGGAGCAATAAGGCGTGGTTACTTATTGAAGAGGATGGGGTTTCATCTCGAACGTCTGATCGTTGAGAACTGAGGAAGTGGCAAATCATAGGTGCTCAAGATAGTGTCTCCTTTGAAAGGACCAGTGTGGGATTCATTGGCAGACATGTAATATAATATGTATACCTGTGTTTGACTTTAATCCTTTATATTCTCTATATAGGCGTTTTACTGAACATAATGCATTCAGATGATACCCCTTTAGGTTAGGGGTTGTGCCGTCAAGGTGGCCCTGATGTTTACTTTTGTCTTCTATTATATTATTATCATTATACTCTTCATTACCACAACAGATTCCTTGTTAATCAAGCAAATCACACACTTCCTCTTGACCTCTGTGTGTGTGTGTGTGTGTGTGGGTGGGGTGGGGGGAATAAGACCTTTTCATCATTCGCTATCTCTCTTCTGTCTTTTACAATTCGATGTTTAACTGATCAAACGGGTAAAAATGCTTTCAATCGACGAGTAATCAATCAAGTTGAGTATTTTCTTCGTAAAGGTGGCGACACCTAGTGTTCAAACTGAGAAGTTCAATTTGCAAATTATAAAGTTAGATCGAGCCGTTTTTTAAGTTGTAGTTTGGCCCCTTTAACACACGGCCTTGTCTTAATTAGTTGAAGTAGTCGGCCTTTAAAAAATAAACAGAACAGCTTAATAAAGCGCGTTTGTTCTTCCGCCGCCTAGTGGACACAAGGCGGCTGCACACGTCCCTCTGTTCGATCCCTTTTGTCCACATCTTATCGCCTCGGGGCCGACGTGACTCACACAGTGAAACCGTCACCACGTCTCTAATCTGCAGCCACTCCTGAGCTGCTGCTAATTGCCCTTTCTCACACACACACACACACACACACACACACACACACACACACACACACACACACACACACACACACACACACACACACACACACACACACACACACACACACTTGTTACTGGACAGAGAAAGCGTTTCGGTCGCAACTTGGCTTTTTCGATTGGTATCAAATTACGCCGAGAGAACAAAACACACACACACACACACACACACACACACACACACACACACACATACACACCACACACTCACACATACCACACACACACAAACCCATACATTCACACTCTCTCTCACACACATACACTCACACCTACCACACACACACAGACACATACACACACACACACACACACACACACACACACAAACCCTTACATTCAAACTCTCTCTCACACACTTACCACACGCACACACACACACACACACATATATACAGGACATATACACACACAGACACACATTTACACACACACTCACTAGTTACCATAAAGAGAAAGCTTTGAAAGATTGGTATCGAATTACATCGACCACACACACATATACACATACACTCACACAGCACACACACGCGCTCACACACACACGCTCACACACACGCACGCACACACACACACACACACACACAAACACACACACACACTACCTTTCGCAGCATGGCCTCCGACTTCTGGAGGTGGAAGTTTCTGGCTGAAAAAAGTAGAAAAGGGGGAAAAATTAATACGTATACTGCAAATATGAAATGGTCCATAACCTAAAATATGACAAACACATTAAATATTTTGTTAAATGTATATTCTACAATTTATATTATTGAAAAAAAAAATACTGTGTGGAGGAAGTAGACATGTCACAGATTTTGCTTTGTGGACTTGAACTTGACCTTGAGTTCAGCTTTGTTTGTTTTTTGCAAAAGTGGGCGGAGGTAAAGAGACGTTCTGTAGCAGCTACCGAACAACTTAAAGTTGCATTTTTAGTCGGTGTTTTTTGCGAGCTCACGTTGCTACGACCCCTCTCTTCCTCTAGAGGTCTGGGTCCAGTTTGCTCTGTGTTTTGTCTTGCAGGCTCTGTTCCTCAGCTGATGAGCCCCACCTGAGCCCCGGAGGCCACACCTGAACACACTATATGGATACGGACGTCTTGTAGGCAACGTTAATTTAATGATTTTGTACATTGAGAGTGTTTAAAAAGCATAAAAGTAAAACAAAGGATCTTAAAATCAACATAAATAATGAAACTAACGATTATAAATGTCAATAATTACACAAGAGCCGACACGCTGGGCCTGCTCTGTCCACAAAGGGGACACAAGTCTAAAAGTAAATTCCTATTTTAAGAGTGTATTTGTGAAAAAAAGAAAACATGCGCCGTGCTTTTGCTCATGGATTATTACGCAAAGCCTCTCCAGAACAACGTGGACGGCTTAGAACTCCATCTCAGGTGATTATCTCTTATTGCTGTGGAGGGAGACTTACAACTAAAGCTGCAGCCCCTTTAACTGGGACACAGGGACAAAGAGCCGGAGCGGATTCATGTGAACGCGTCCTCACAGCGAGGTCTGGTGTCATTAGAACAGACACGTTTTATCTTTAGCAGGCATCAGAACTAGTGTTCCTTCTCTCAGATAACACACGGGTTGCACAACGTTATCTTCAGATGGAGGTTGATAGGGCGGGAACCGAGTCAGCATATTTTCTCACACACCACTGGTCCAGGTGTAATAAAAGAACGAGGGGGTACAAATAAAGAGTTAAAGCACCAGAAGTCGTCTGTTTTAAGTTGCTAAACTTTACAGAATAAATATTGACCAAAAACGGGCAAGAAACCATATATGGGTACTTGGTTGATGTTGATTTTCTACCTAAAAACAATATATTTTTCTTAATGTTACAACAGCAAAACAGTATTGTTATGTACTTCAATAGCACCGTAGAGTTGACATTTTCAATTTTAAAGTATTTCACTGAGGGTTCAATCTGTGCTCATAGCTCATTATCGCCGAGTCGCGACACCTGTGCACGGGTTCCATTTGTACACACCTGATCGAGAATTATATTAAGGTTTCAAAAGTAAGGCATAAATAAGGGGTGTGGCCACTTTGGGGGCTGTCTCAGGCTCTTTAGGACCCGGAAATGGCGTCCAAATCTGGTCGAAGTAAAGTCAGAACGCATGCGAGGGTGATTTAGAGAATAAATTAAATAAACAGTAAAGTCTCTAGGAAGTGCCGACGGTGAGAGGGCTCAAGCTCAGACGGTGAGGTGGAGATAAATACTGTCCACACAGAGAAGGAGGAGGGAAGGAGAAGGGGAGGAGGAGAAGGGGAAGAGGAGAAGGGGAGGAGGAGAAGGGGAGGAGGAGAAGGGGAGGAGCATTCCTGGCCTACAGAAACAGGTTCTAACTGGATCCAAGTTGACGTCAATAATTTCTCTCACAAAAAATACGAAGCCGTGACACACGGGATCACAGACGGGTCGGAAACTTTGATATTATTACATTCCTGATATCAGTTCTTTAAACCTTTGATGTTTTGCCTTTTTTTTTAAAAGACACGATTTCAATGGACGAAAAAAAATGAATGATTTCTGCTTTAACTCAAGTAAACGTTGATTGCGCAACGTTTGTGCCGGTCTGTGGAGACGTTGGTACACAGAGTGAGTCGGAAATAAAAGTTTGATTGATTGGTTCCCTGTAGAGTTCTGCAGGAATACGGCCCTAGAACCCAGAACTTAGTCCATATCGGTCCCCTCGTCTTGAATTCAACCGTCTTTTTAAATGTGTTCTTGGTAAGATGGCCTATAATAAAATAAAATCTTTCTTAATCTAATCTCTAATCTCCAGGTATGTGGTTCAGAGGGTTTTATTGTTTTTCTCTACAACATAAAACATGTCAGTGAATGCCTCTTGAAGCTTTTTACACTTATTTTGTGTCTTTTAAATGCCCCAAAGTGTTTTAAATGCCCAAAAGTCTCTTAAAATGAGAATGCAGAACGTCCTCACAGCCCTCACAGCCTCGCCGTGTGTACAACCCAAGGTATTTTGATTATTGACAATGGATTGATAATGATGGCACTATAGGAATCCCTAAAGGTCGACTTCCTGCCAATCATTTCTTATAAAAGACACTTTTTAATGAATCTAGAATCACAAGTTGGATGCAGAGGAACATTTGTTGTGATCATTTGGGCCCCGGGTTTTATGTCATGAGCTCTTAAATCAATTAACTGCACTGGTCGCTCCCCAACAGACGGCCTCGTTGTCCGGAGCCGTGACGCCGTTCAACACCCGGCCCTGAACTCTTCTTATGAAACTTCATTTTGGGGGGGGATTGTTGCCGGTACTCGGCAGCAGACGTCCACGCCGGTCGTCTTTGATGCGATTAGCTCGGCGGGATTAGCCTGAAGCTCAGAGCGCCGGACAATCTGCTGCAGGACTAATAATCACTACCAGGCCTCCTTCAATCACCGGTGCCCACATTTCCTGCGGGGGGGGGGGGGGGGGGGGGGGGGGATTTGAGCACATGTACTCACCAGGTGAAGCTTTAGAGCTTTTTTTATTTTTTATACCAAATATAATGCAAATTAAATCCTGTTGTATAGGTCATAATGGCCAAAATATGAAATTGTGATGAAAAAACTAATTGAATTGAATTATTTCCTACCCTATCACATATTGTTAAAGCTTCCCGGCTGTTTGTACCAATAATTCATATTTTTTATAATTAAATGAATGCGACCCGGTCCAACATAATCAATTAACCGATTAAAAAGTATAAGACAACAAGCTTACGAGCTATTGAGCTGCTTCACAGGCTTCAGCAGGTGAAACTTTAGACCTTTTATTTAGTTTAATACCAAATATAATGCAAATTAAATCATTGTTTATAATAGTCAAAATATGAAAGCGTGATAAAAAAGTAATTCAATAAATCATTTCTTAACCTATCACATATTTTCAGAGCTTCCCGGATGTTTGTACCAATCATTCTTATTTTATATAAGTAAATTAATGCGACCCGGACCATTAAAAAGTATAAGACAACAAGCTTACGAGCTATTGAGCTGCTTCACGGGCTTCACCAGGTGAAACTTTAGACCTTTTATTTAATAAAATGCCAATGAAGACCTGTTTTATTGGTCATAATAAAGGCGGTGCATTATTTATTATCTCATCATATATTTTCAGGGCTTCACAGCTGTTTGTACCAATAATTTATATTAATTAATTAAAAAATTAAATTAAACCAAAATAACCATCAGAGGATTTTTTTTGTTGAGATTAACCGATTAAAAAGTAAAATACAACAAGCTTACGAGCCATTGAGCTGTAAGGAAATGGGTTCGATGGAGTACTGCCAAAATACATTTTAAAAGTATTGAACAACCTGCAGATTAAATATTATTTAAACACGTTTTAATTAAATAAACTTCAACAAAATCCAGTGCTTTTGTTCACATTTCGATGTAAATAAAACTAAAACTAAAACACTGACACCCTCCTGACTCAATTCAGGACTTTTCCGTTGTGTTTGTGCGTCGCCCAGTGAGTGCGTCTCTCTCTAACGTGTTGCCTCGCTAACGTGTTGCCTCTATGCATGTTGCCTCATGGCCGCCGGGCAGTCGAAGCTCTGCAGCTTCTGCTTTTTGCAACGGACAGATTGTTACATGCAAAACGACCATAAAAAGCAAAACCATCAGGTGGTTTGCAGCGTATAGACGAAAGGGATTGTGGGAGAGAAAGGTTTTGCATTGCGTTGTTGTTGTTTTGGGTTTAAAAAAAGAGCAGTAGGTGTTCTATGATTTTTGGATGGAAAAAACAACATTTAAAAGTATTTTAAGGGAATAGGAAGTACAAAAACAGACTCAATCCTGCAGCACTTCTATAGATTTATTAGTTAATTTTATGACATATATATAACAAAGGAGATTTTTTATAGGATTATTAGTTTATTCTATGACACATATTTAAAAAGGGATAATTTTCTTAAACTTAAAAAAAAATAAAATAATGCCCTTTATTTTTTCAATTCACCCACAAGTTTTTACCAAGGCGATATCACCTTTATGCCATTATTATATATATATATATATATATATATATATATATATATATATATATATATATATATATAAATATATATATTTCCTAAATACAAAACGTACAGGTATAACAGGCAAAATATATTTATAGATATTTTTTTTAATATATTTATTTATTTAGATACACATATTTATATATATATATATATATATATATATTTTGAATTTTTTATTATATATATTTTGATCTTTATATATACACATTTTTTATATGTATCTTTAATACATATCTATATGTTTTTTTTAATTTATTT
Organism: Liparis tanakae; assembly: GCA_036178185.1. NCBI lineage: Eukaryota > Metazoa > Chordata > Actinopteri > Perciformes > Liparidae > Liparis > Liparis tanakae. Next base: position 12,269,251 of record CM070094.1, on the reverse strand, counting down.
ATTTATATATATATATATATATATATATATATATATTATTTGTGATACAAAACAAGAAACAAATCGTCACATTTAAGAAGAACCAGACGTGTTTTTTGTCATTTTTTGCCGCCGATTGTTAATTTTTTACATAAAAAAAAGGTTATGCAAAGCAAATAAATAATAATAAATACAATAAATAAATGTTTTATTGCTTAATGCTTTCTAAACTCACCTCGGAGCCAGCGTAACAGGAAGTGGTCATGCTGGGCAGGAAGTAGCGGGAGAATGTCTTGTACCCTCTCTCGGAACTGCAGCCGGAGGAAAGAGAGAGCAGAAGAGAGGATGATGGACGTGCTATGAGGATCTGATACTATGACACTTATAACATCATCTTTAAAGTTGGTTTAACCCTTAAAAGGTTAAAAAATGATAATAAATACAGTATTTTACTTTGTTTGAAGCCCCGCCCTCATTTCAGATTTTCTTTTTCTTCCTAAAACTGCAGAAACTTGTGACTTTGTGACTAATTATCTTTCTACACTTTAATGTAGATGTTTAACAAGACACATGTGAACACATAACTGTTGTTGTTGTTGTTGTTTACAAATGGAGCATCAGGCCTGCAAAAATAAACCAGTTTTTTTCCCTGATTGGTTATTTAATTCGATCCAATATTTACAATGCTGGTTTCTTTAGACCCTGCAGGCAAAAAGAAAACTGAAAAAATCTTCAGTTTACTATCTCAAATATTGAAAACTCTCATTCAGACTCCAGGAGACATTTAAAAGATGTTGTTTAGAGCTGTGTCCGCACAGTTTGTATGTAAACTTGCAGTAAACAGACTTTAGTGTTTAGAATGAATCACGAGCAAACATAAGCATGTGAGTCACGTGTAAACAGAGCACAGACAGTATGAACTCCCATTGTTAAAGCACAGCCTTTATAACTGGTTTATAAAGGTGCAACAAATACTTTAAGTAACTCATTTTAAATTGGTTTCAATAGAAAGTGAAAGTAGTCGAAATATCTTTGTTGTAATGAAATATAGTTGCATTGGTAGGAGACTGAGATGAGGCTGTATATATGTCTCATCAAATTTAATTTTAATTTAATTAAATAAAGGGTCAAACTGAAATGTAGTTTGAGACTCCAAGAATCAAGTTAATGTGTTTAGATTGATCATAAAGTTTTAGCATCTTTTTAATAAATCATTGTAAACTATATGTTATATATTTAGATTTGAGATTCGAGATAATGAGAAATATGAAAAAAACATCACGTCGGATGTGAGAACTATAAACATTATTATTATTCCTTAAATTTGCAGTAGAATGATCATGATTACAAAACAACAGTTGCAACACGTGATCAATTAGATTAATTAGTAGACCTGTAATTCATTTTAACATGTGCTCCATCGATTGAAGTTGTTCTTAATACTATGTTTTAATAACTTTTGAGGTTAATTATTCAGACAGGTCTTTACATAACCGAACATCGCGGTCCAGAAATACCGCGGCGTGCAGCACGGTTATTATTATTATTAGTAGTAGTAGTATTAGTAGTAGTATTATTATTATTTATTTATTTATTTTCTTCATAATAGTACAGCCGACTCTACCTGCTCCAGTACTTCAGTCTGCTTGGGGCTGAGGTCCCCCACCCTCCCGCTCATGTCTGCGGCTGCAGGGTGAAGACGCAGCTCCCTTCACAGGCGACTGAACACCGGACTTGACCCGGGGACCGAGGCGCGCGGGGTGTCAGTACCCGACGGCGATGCTCATTCGCGGGCTAAGCGAGCGGCTCGTTGATCCTCGCGGTCTGCAGGAGATCCGGAGCGGAAGAAAAAATGTAAACACGACGCTCGCGACGCCCTGCACGCGAGCTCCAATCCAACCGGCTGTCGCGGCCAAAGATCCACCGACGACGGACAAGAGCTTCACTTCGTGTTGGGTGAAATAAAAAAGGGAGAAACCAGACCGAGGATAAGCCACGCCCCTCTCAAAACTAGCTTGTTGTAATACAACGAATATGTGCTCCCAACAAAGACTTGAACATCCTGGCTCAGGGAGGGTGGGGGCAATTATCAGGTAAAGTGGGGGCAATTCTCAGGTAAAGTGGGGGCAATTCTCAGGTAAAGTGGGGGCAATTCTCAGATAAATTGGGGGCCAATTCTCAGGTAAGGTGGGGTCAATTCTCAGGGACAGTGGGGGGCAAGCAATTCTCAAGGAAGGTGGGGGGCAATTCTCAGGGAATAACATAACACAAAACACAAGCTGTGTGGAGAACTCTCTGACGTTGTCTAGTGTGGCACTGACTAGCTGCCCCCTGGCCTTGTGAGTTCTTCAATACATTCAGCTCCCTGTGTGATGTCAACAAAACAAAAGCTAAGTCCATGAGCCATTTGGGATTCATGAGCACAGGAACAGCCATCCACAGCAATGGCCTCCTCCACAACCTCCTATTCCAGTTCACATCTTCCTCTTTTTTTAAGCACTTATTTAAAATGAGATAATAACAGTTATTTTGTAATGGTAGAATTTGGATGTAATAAATCACTAAACATAACAAAATATAATCACATTTAACGTGGAGTGGGTTTCTCCAGGACAAAAACGGCTAACTAAGTGAGTCATCTCTAATTTTGGACAATAGACACTCTTTGATTTTAATCCGACAATCTCGCACACGTTTATATCCAACAAGCGGTAATATATATATATATATATATATATATATATATATATATATATATATATATATATATATATATATATATAACAAATAATATTAGTATTATTCGTCGATTATGTTGTTCCCATCTGTTTTAATGCTACTCTTAAAAAGGGTAATTATATTGTTTACAGTTTAGCCAAATGTCCTCAATGGACGACATGATGTGGTCACACTGCGCAGGTGTAACAGCTACAGGTGGCTTTGGTTTGAATGTCGGACTACAACAGTGCACACGAAGTATCCCTCGTTGTAATAATAGACGTGAAATAGTCATGCACATATGTATTCATAGCGGGTCTGAATTGTGGCTTTAAAACGAAGAAATAAATTCGGCATGTTAGCTCTCAACTTGATATATTGTCTTTGTTAGTAGAACATCCACGGACCAACGATCAAAAAACGAACTTTATATTAACCGAATACATTTATCATATTTTTATATTTTAGTGGGTTCTGCAGTGAGCTAGAACGACCGTGTACTGTTTTATTTAATACATTATTGGATTTAATTTCAGGTAATGCGTCTCTACCTGTTTGTACGCAAGATGACGATCCTCCCGCTGTTTCCGGTCGAAACCGGAAGCTGTTCCGTTGTTTACATCCTTCGAGATGTCAAGCTAGCGAAACTGGAAAACCAAATTCCTTTAAAAAAAAAAAAAAAGTTAGGTAACAGTTGATGATATTTATGTATTTATAACAGTTTTATTTATTAACTGTATCTGTGTCGGTTGTCTCGGCCATGGCTTTAGCTCGCTGCCGCTGTTGGTGCCGCCTCTGGGCGACGTTACCGCTCGTCCTGCTGCGGTGGCCCGGGCCGCTGGTGGCGGCGGAGCAGGTCGCTCTGGTGGAGGTGTTCCTGGAGCAGCGGCCCGTCGTCAGCGCGCTGCTCCAGGGGGAGGTGGTGGTGGAGTCCGGCAGGAGCGCCGAGGACCGGGAGGAGCTGCAGGGAGAACTGGTCCTGGTGAGGCATATTTTCGCTCTAAAACTGTCATTAAAATCTGGTAAATAAATAGTCAAAAAATTGTATATGACAAAAATAATGCCCTTTATTTTTTCAATTCACCCACAAGTTTTTACCAAGGCGATATCACCTTTATGCCATTATTATATATATATATATATATATATATATATATATATATATATATATATATATATATATATATATATATATATATATATATATATGGTTAAATTATATGGTTGGCCAGAGGCAAGTGTATTTAAGTGCTTTCCGAGGTGCTTTTAGTTCAAGTGTTCATCTTGGTTTTCATCCTCAGGTTCAAGTGGCCGAGGAGACGCAGGCGAGCGGTGGAGGATGTGGAGGAGGAGGAGGAGGAGGAGGAGGAGGAGGAGGAGGAGGAGGAGGAGGAGGAGGAGGAGTAACGGGGGAGGACGACACCAAGGAGCAGGAGCTGTGGATCGGGGTGGTGCCGCTAGAGGTGGACCAAAACAAAGCCTCCTCCACCGGACGCCAGGAGTCCTTCACCGACGCCATGGTCAATAAAGTAAGAAGCTGAACTCCAGAACAGAACAGAATTTAGCTCGTATGAATTCATGCAACACACTCGACGTGCATCCTCCTCTGTTGAAGATGAAGCGAGCGCTGGTCCTTGGGGCGTCTGCGCTGATCATTCTGGCTCTCAACCAGAAGACTGTCAGTGAGGTAAATCCCCTTTTCAGTTCATCCCAGTCTTTAAAAGAAGAGAAGAAGAGATTGTGGGTTATATTTAAATTTGTCCGGAATTTTGTTCTTCTTCTTCTCGTATTTACGCCGTTCTTCATGTGTTGGTGCTGCAGATGGATCTGTCTCAGGTGCTGTCCAAGCCCGTCATCGTGATCCAGACGTCTGAGAATGTCACCAAGCTCATCGGAGCGCTGCTCAGGTGCCGAACACGATATTCTGTATTCATGCCGACGTGGAAATATCTCATATACCAGTTTGTAAAAATCAATCTGACAACTTAATATCATTAATCACATGCTTAACCTCAGTTGAGGATTTTCCTGCTAACAGATCAAACGATGCTTTCACTGTCCTGCATGTTATTATTAATAAACATGTTATTAATAACATGCAGGACAGTGAACGCATTGTTTTGATTTGTGGACTTAAACTGTTTTTTGTTGAATTTTTACATCAGTAATTTAACAACAACCAGTTTAAGGCCATATTTAATCTCCAATTTGTGTACATAATAAATTGGTTACTTATTCTTTGAATTTATAAAATTGTTAATTTTGTATGTCCAGCTATAGTTAATTATTTGGAAGTAATACAACAAATATTTGTATGAAGATGTATATACATATATGCAATAAATATATGTATTTTATATAAATCTTCCTACCAGGAACATTTTTATTTTATAGTATTTTAAAAGCGTAAGAGTAATCGTAACTTGCTTAAAACAAATCTAATCACTTGTTCCAGTTAACAGCTTATTTAATCTAAATGAACTAAATGCACTAAATGTATCCCCCCCCCACCACCACCACCACCCCTCTCCCCCTCCAGGGGCCTTCAAGCCACAGCGAAAATTACCTACGAGACGATCCTGCAGGACAACCTGGTGAGCTTGGTGTGTTTCTCAGATGTTTAGCGCCCTCTGGTGGCGAGAGAACAGATGACAGGCTGAGCATGCTGCTGTGTGTCCGGGCAGGGAGCCACGCTCACGCTGTGGTCCAGCTGCGGCCGCGCGAGAGGAGGTCCCTACGGAGAGTGGCAGGGGGTCATCTGCACGGGAGAGACCAACTCTCAGGTCCAGGTGAGAGATTGAACATTTTGTTCATATACTGTGTTTTTTCATTAGAATAATTAATAATTTAGTTGTGTGTTTGTGTATATACACACATATATATATTGAAAAGCGCTATATAAAATAAATGGTTATTATTATAATATATATGTATATATATACACATAGAAATATATATACATATATAAATATATGTATTTATATATATAATGTATATATATATATACACACATAAATATATGTATGTATGTATATATATATATATTATGTATATATATATATATACACATAAATATATGTATTTATATATATATATTTATATGTCTATGAAAGAGTATTACAAAAATCAATATATAAATCACATGTAGATTTATGGCCAAACTCGATATAAAAGAATATTCTTTATAGATTTTTAGCGACAAAATGAAATGTCACCAAAATTTAAGTAATCAGAGAACTGCTTCACTTTCACGTGACTACAAATGAGGCATTTTTAGCTTTTTGAGTAATATACGGATTATTAATCTTCTACTCTGGACCGTGGGGACGTTTCTTTCTCAGCCTGCTGCTGCAACCGTGGTCGTTCTGAGACTCGATTTGAAAGCTTCGCCGCTCTCATCCTCCCCTCTTCTTCTCATAGAAGTACCTGCAGCAGCTGTGGGACACGGTCCTCCTGGTGGCGCTGGTCCTCAGCACCGGGGTCATCGTTCAGGCTCGCTGGCAGAACCAGAACCAGGACCAGCAGCGCAACGAGGACTCGGAGGTAACCATCTTTAGCTTTACTGAGGATTTCATCGCAGGGCACACGTTGGTTTTGTTTTACACTTGTACAAATACATCTTTGGCATCTTTGTACTTCAGTTTTAAAGAAAAATCTGCTGCATTTATTAGATCAATTAAGTTACTTTGCAGTTTAAAAAGTATATTTGCAGCATTAAAGTGACATACAAATACATCAATAATTATAATACAATAATATAACATATTATTCTGAATATATTAGTCTATTCTAAATATCTACTTTAAGTCTATTTTGATATGAATACTTGTAGAATTTCTACATTGTAGTACGTGAGTTCATTCATGTGTTTGGTTCCCTCCTGTTGCCCCGGCGATATAACATGTCATGTGACATTCCTCAGCTCTTCCCCAAACAGGACGTCCTGAAGACGATGTCGTCCCTGAAGACCAAAACGTACCGGCGGCCCGGCCCGCGGTGCGACCCGGCCCAGCCGGTGGAGACGGACGACTGTGCGGTCTGCCTGGAGCCGTTCAACAACAACCAGGTGGGGCAGCGCTCCGCTCTGATATACACTCTTTGATTTACACTCACGGATTCCCTGGGACATGATCCATGTTGTTGTTGTTGTCCCAGTGTCTCCGGGTGCTGCCTTGTCTCCACGAGTACCACAGGGACTGTGTGGACCCCTGGCTGCTGCTGCATCACACCTGTCCTTTGTGCAAGCGCAGCATCATCGGTGGGTTACGCAACACCTCCTGGATGTTGACGACGGCATTACTGTATGGCTTGTCAAATATTATACTAAGTATATATATCTTTTTCTAAACAATGTTTAAAAATAATAATATATATATATATATATATATATATATATATATATATATATATATATATATACTATGTTTAAAAAAATAACCATCTTTTTTTTAATAAAAATATAATTTATTTTTATATACTATGTATTTGTAAAATAAAATACATTATGGTTTTTTAAATTAAATATACTATGTTAAAAAAAAATATATATATTATCTTTTTTTGAATAAAATATACTATGTTTTTTGTATTATAAAATATATATATATTATACTATATTAAAAAATATATATACTATGGATTTTTTAAATAAATGATACAACGGCTTTAAATGTACTATAGCTTTTAAAATAATCTACTATTCAGACATCTAAAAAGAAAAAAAAGATTACATACTATGACTTCTTCACATTTTGTGGAGAATACTATGACTTTAAGCCATAGTGTTAGCCTGATGATGTCATCCTCATAATTCTAGTCAGAATGTGAGTCTGATCCGCTCCGTTGGGCTGTGATTATGGGGCGTGTTTCAACCCAACCAGGAAAGAAAATGCCTCTTCGCTCAATTGGATAGAGCTACAACCAATCAGAGCAACGGAGTATGTGACGTATTTTAAGACGATCTACAAATGCCTTGATGGCGTTTCTCTGTTCCTCTTTCAAAATGAATGCTGTGTCGAGGTTTTCTAAAACAGACTCAATGGCAGAATCTACACATCTTAGCTCTCCAGTGGCAGCCATGTTGGTTGTAAACGAATTCAAACCAAGCGCCTTTTTATGACGTGATTGGTTACGTTACTGTTGAGCATATATCCGTCATTGTATAAAGCCCGCCCTGGCAATTTGATTGGTCCGGTCAATTTCTGACCGGAGATCATTTCTCCCCAATGGAGCGATGCCAGACCCAACTTCCCGACCAAACATGTTGAAGGCGGGGCTAACTTCGGTCTGGTATCCAGGCTACCATAGTGTAGTAAGTTGTTTAAAATATATTATTGTATGTTGTAGAATTCTTTTTTGTATATGATAAAAACTGTCAAAATAAAATAGTATTGAATGTCGCAACAAAAGTCACAAAGTGTGTGTGTGGTAGATAATAAGTATGTCATCATAGTTATAGTTGGTTAGTAGTATAATTTTGTATAGTGTACATTATAAAAGTAGAAAAGTAAGTGTGACATCACTAAATTCAAACTCTTCTCCTCCAGGCAGCGCTCACAGAGACAGTTAACGGACGCCTCACGCCATCGTTCTCTGAGCTCGCCGCTTCCTGCTCGCCGCTAACGAGACCTGGAAGAGAACCGGGTCAGACGTTGACCTCTGACCTCAGACAGTTCTTTGAAGCACCGTACGAGGTGCTGCTGTGTGTATACAGAACTTCTTCCTGGGATCATGTGACCGTACAACTTTGTTTTAAAGTTTTATTTTTACGCGTGAAGACGAGACTCGTTACGGTACCGCTGTCTGCTGTGAGGCGTTCAGGTGTCAACTGGAACATTCAAAGCTTTATGGTTTACGGAGGGACGCGTTGACCTCCCGGTCAGTGTTAGTGTCACTTTAGGTCCAAATGATGTCAATAACCAACTTAACATTTATAAAACAAACATGACCAAACTCAAAGTTTGATATTAAATGCTAGTTGTTGAGGTTTAGTGAAGAAGAAACTGAGCTAGGTGTGTTTGCACTGGTCCTTAACATGCCTTTTTTCACACACATAAATAGATGTATTATACATATTATAAATGTTGATATAATATATAATATAGATATTATATCAATATATTATATCAATATTTATAATATCAATATTTTATACACATATATGTATAGCTATATATATTTATATACATTGATAATATATATATATATATATATTTATATTATAGAAATATATATTATAGAATTAAATATATATATTTATAGAAATATATATATTATATACAATTTATATATAATATAAATATTTCTATAATATATATATTGATATAAAATATATACATATAATACGTAAATATTTATATTATATTAATATATATATATTATAGAAATATATAGCTTATGTATATATATTATAGAAATATATATTCGCATAAAATATATTGATATAATATACATATATAAAATGTATATTATAGAAATATATATATTATAGAAATATGTCTTCACTGCAGAGTGAAAAAAACACAAACACACCGTATTTTTATTTTTAGTTGTGTATGTTTCAGTAACTAAATTCCTAAGTTTATAAACAGTTGAACGTTAGACCCTTGTGATAATATTGATCTCCTTTTGATTATATTGATCTGTTCGTTTCCTTCCAGAAGGTCATCTCTGCTGCTGCATTATGTAATAACGTAAACACGCCGTCTTGGATCCGGTGCAGTGACGGTTGTGTTTCATGTTTAATGTGCAGACACGTCGACGTCGATGAGACTTAAAACCAAAATATCAGTAGAGCTCCATCGAAGGCCATAACTGCCTCAAACTAAATTATACTGTGAAAAGATTCAAATGGATGTAAAAAAACAGTGTTATTGTATTTATTTTATGTTTTCTCCTTTTATGCAACGTCATGTGTGGGGGCTTTTTTAAATTTGTTACAAAATGCTCCTATAGATCTGTTCTCTACATAGAAAATATTCTGTGCATGGCGACTTGAGGAGGGTCCTTAATGGCCACGAGGGAGACGACCCCCCTCCCTGTACTTCCAAACACGACGGCAGAAATCGTTTTACATTTGTTTTTATACGTAGGCTGGGAACCAGCAGGTGAAATTCTCGATGCACTTGAACGCCACGTGCAGCTGATGTCCAGCAGCCTCCATCACCGGGCCGTTGCCCTTCCAGCTACAGAAGGAACCACAGCATCTTCCTTTTATTCCTATGTTTTCTATTCGATGATGATGATGTTGTTGATGATGATGTCAAGGAAACATCTTAAAAATAATAAACTGATTTGTTACTTGGCAAAAAAAGAAAGGATCTTACTCTTTGTCCTCAAGACTTTTAAAACGAGCTATAAAAAGAAAAATAATTTCCTCCAGAGGGGTGAAGGTCCTTCGGGGGGCGCCGGGTCCCTAAAATCAGACGTTCAGAGTTTTAAATAAGCCGCTAACAAAAGTCTGCAAGCTAACGCAACTCAAAACCTTCTGTGGCACGGTGACTTTGGTTGTTCTCACGCCTCGGCCCTCCTTTTCTTCTGTCTTTCCTCCCTAGCAGCCGGCAGGTCACGAGGGGATCATCCCTTTGTTCCTCTTGCGGTCGGCCATGTTGCGGCGGTTGTGGTTGGCCCCTCGGCCCTTCTGCGCCTCCTTCTTGCGCCGGTCCAGGAGCGTCTCCTTGTTTTGACCTTGACCTTTGGGCTGACCCACCACGCCGCTGGGACGCGGCTCCGGACGGAAACTGAGAATAACACATTTCATTTAAAGCCCCACTATGTAACTTTTCCACCTTAAAATAACAGCTTGAAAAAAATGGTGCCGCTACAATGACTTTTAATATGTTGATTTGCTCCTCTGCCACTGCCATCGGGGGTCTGTGGCCAGAAAACTGCTGAATGTAAGATGTTGGGACCGACCCGGTACTTCCGGTTGGGGAACAGGAAGTACGTCAACTTGCTTTCTGGCAGTGATTACGCAACGTCATATAGTGCCAGTCCACGCTCACAGGTGACTTTTTATTTGCTCTGCTACGCGACGTGTAGAGACAGAATGACATGCCGCGGCTGAACGGCTCGCTGCGGCTGCCGAGACGCGCTGCCGGCAGCTCGCATCGATCAGCTGTGAACTCACGAGCCGGAAGAGCCATAAATGGCTCGAGAGGCAGGAGTTCACGACACTGAAGTAAACGTTAAATACCTGAAGGGGGCGCTACAGGGGAAAAAATACATAGTGTCGCTTTAAGACGCGCTTTACTTTGACTCCTGTCACATTTATTAAAAAAGGTACTAAAGTATGACCGTCATATTATCGTTTCATGACAGACTATAAAAACTATTTACATACTTAATTACATTTTTTACTTAACTTTGACATATTGTGCAACAACAATTCACAACATCCAATGATATTACTTTAATTACATACTTTGACTTAAAAAAAAATGCTATGACTATTTATTTTATTAAAGAATTTATATGACAGTATATTAGGACTTATTTTCTTTTCTTTTTTATGCCACTATTATTACTATTTAATTAAATAGTTATATGACAGTATATTAGGACATATCTTCTTTTCTTTATGACACTATATTATTACGATTTAATTAAAGAATTTATACAACAGTATATTAGGACTTATTTAAAAAAAGCTCCTTCTCACCCTTTCCTTTGATGCATGGCGGCTCTCCTGGCCTCGGCCCGCTCCCTCAGCAGCGCCGGGTCCTGGACAAACTGGTCCCGGTTCACGTTGTTCTGACATACACAAAAAAACACCCGCACGTCAACACGGGAACAAAGGAACCAACAAAGATTTAAAAAAGAGATTACAGAACGGACTGAGACGTATGTAAACTAAATGATTTTGGCTTTAAGTGACCAACATGTAGCTTTACACTTGTAACAATTGGTCAAATTTACATAATTGCCAATTCTAAGTTGTATTTTACACACACACACACACACACTAAACTGCTGCGTTGGTCCATTTGAGGGTTTTCTCTCAGTACCTGCAGCGTCTCTTCCTCCTCTTCATCTTCACCCTCCTCCTCTAACTCTGGTTTGTTTCCTTTTCTCAGGATCTGTGGAACCGTGAAAGGCCTGCGAGGAAAACACACACAGCATATTTTAAGAAATCCTCTGAATACTAAGCACAAGTATATCACGTTCCAAATCGCAAAAAGCATTTTGTCAAAATAAAATGATTAACGAATACGTCTAAGGAAACTATTGTGCGTCTGTGTGTGTGCGTCTGTGTGTGTGTGTGTGTGTAAATTAAGCCAATAAAGCGTCGATCAAAAAAGCCGATCACGTGACGTCAATTGCGCGGCAAACGGGCCTCAAACGGGCCTCAACAGCAGAGCGGAGCTTGGCTGTGGCAAAATGACTTCTCCCGTCTGGAGTGTGTTCAAATGTAGACGTAGTACTTCCAAAAAGCCGCGGGCGGCCAGCGCAACGCTGCACTTGATGCCATGTCTCCATCCCTCGCTGTGAGGGAGCGCTGCCGTGTGTGAGTTCCTTCTTCTTCAATACAGTTAAATTCATAGTTAGTTTAATTTCTACAAATTGTGCACATACAATAGGAGGTATTGCGCTGAATGAATCCCAAAGGGATCTGAATGAAAGTTATGAAATGAATGAATATATTACGGCTGTAACACGAAGGTGGATCTGTCCCTTTAACTCCGTGCTGCGTTACGGAGAACATCCCATTTACCCGTTAACAACGGTAAGCATTGAAATGGGGAATGACTAAATGATGTGAACAATAATAATAATAATGACCCGGTGAATGATTAAAACCCGACATGAACTAGTCTCTACTCTATACTGTTGAGTGTTGACATGAAACAGACTAACCGCTGGTTGATAGCGGCAGCCTTTCAAACAAAGCGAACTCTGATAGATTATAGATAAAAGATTACCGTTCCGCTGCCCTTCTGTGATCGGCAACCGGCCGATCAAGAGTTTATTGATCGGTGATCGGCCCCAAAAATGCTGATTGGAGCATTTCTAGTTCTCACATATGGGAATAAATATATTTAACAAAACAATATTTAAAGGTTTTGTTCTTTTGATTTAGAGAATATGATTTTACAAAACAACGTTTAATTGTTTATAAACGTGTAAATCATACACATGTTGACCAATAGGTTTCCAGGACTTTAAACCAAATGTCCTCAACTAAACATGTTGTGAAATCTCCGTGTATACATTAGTATCTACCTTAAAATTACCCAATGAGACCATAATTTGATTAAAATATATAAATATTTCTATTAATGTTTACTCTTTTAAATCAAATGAAGTACAATTAACATATGAATATGACTCCCAAACTTTTGGGATTTAAACATAAATAAATTCAAGGACTTTTCCAGGTTTTCCACAAGTGTACGAACTCTGAATATAATAAATAACCAGAGAACATTAAGTCTTTTATCTTTCTGAATCTGATCCCCCGCCCCCCCCATCCAAAAAAAGTAGTCGTCTGTTCCCTTGCCATAGGTATTATTTGCATTTTTTAGGACACTATTATTACTATTTAATTAAACACTATAGTTGCAGTATTTTCGGACGTACCTTCTGCTCAGCAGGCTGTCCCCGTCCAGGTCGTTGGCGCCCACCTGGCTCATCTCATAGGTGTCGTCGTACTCGTCGTCGTAGGCATCCAGCGCGTAGGCCTCGCCCGTTTCCCCCGGCTGCAGCACGATCTCGTCCACCACCGTCTCGTAGGCCTGGTACCGAGCCTTCTGCTGCGCGATGTGCTGCTTGTCGTTCAGCGTCTCTCGAGCGTTCTCTCCTTTTCTGCAGGAGGAGGAAGAGGAAGAAGAGGAAGAAACAACATGACAACCCCCCCCCCCCCCCTGTACTCGTCACATGACTCGGCCCATGGCGTGGCGCTCACCTCCGGCCCTTCCAGACGCGAGACATGTCCACCTGCTCACGGCGGAACACGTCAAACTCATCGTCGTCAAACACGTTGGACCTGACGTCCAGAACATCTGGAAACTTCTCCTTCACTGGCCTGCAGGGGAAGGGGGGGGGGGAGAAGAGGGAGGGAGAAGAAGGAGGGAGAGGAGGAGGGAGAAACAGAAGAAGGAGTAGTATGGAGATGAAGGAGGAGGAAAAAAAGAAGGATGAGGAGTAGAAGGAGGGGGAGGGAGAAGGAGACGAAGAAGGATGAGAGGAATAGAATGAGGAGGAGGGAGTAGAAGAAAATGGAAGAAAAAGAAAAATGAGAAGAAGCAAGGAAGAGAAGAGACAGGTTGAAGATGTGTACATTACGGCTGCAACAATTTTGAAGTTTCTCTTGAGGTTTTAAATGTCTGTCGTCAGATTTTATGACATCACCCTTTCATCCAAACCGCCATCGCTTCATCATTTTATCGTGTTCAACATTCAAGTCGCTAAAATCATGATTAGCGTCTGGATTAATAAATTAAGGCCAGACATGTGTGAGGTCAGTGACCTTTGACCCCAACATCGAGAGCAAAGGTCCTGAAGGTGTGAAGCTGAATACATTAAAACAGAATAACCACCACTTTAGTGTTTTCTCAATGTTGTGAATTTAGAAGTGTGTGTGTGTGTGTGTGTGTGTGTCACCTGGGCGTGGCCCGGTCCATCTGCTCCAGCGCGGGGGTCAGCCGGCCCTCCAGCAGGTTGTTGATGACCAGCTCGGAGCTGTAGTCGTACTGCTGCAGGCAGCGCAGCAGGAACCCTTCACCCAGCTCGGGGAGCAGCTCCCTGATGACCGACAGCAGAGACTCGAGCTCCGCCTCACTCACCATGCAGCCAGCAGACTGGAGGAGGAGGAGGAAGCGAGAAGAAAAAGCAGAAGAAGGAAAAGAAGGAAAAGTAGTAGTAGAAGGGAGAAGAAGAAGAAGTGAGTAGAAGCAGAAGAAGAAAAAGAAGGAGGGAAAAGAAGAAGGTAGAAGAAGAAGCAGAAGGAGGGAAGAAGAAGCGAGAAGGAGGGAGAAGAAAAAGGAAAAGGAAAGTAGTAGAAGGGAGAAGAAGGAAAAGAAGGGAGGAAGAAGCGAGAAGAAGTAGTAGGGAGAAGGGAGGGGAAGAAGGAGGAGGGAGAAGAAGAAGAAATGACATGTAATGTAATGATGTAAAAGAAGCATTTATTCATGAACGTCTGTCTTGTTTCATCTTATATTTTGAAGTGAAACGTGTCCCGTTGGTTTTACTTCTACATGCATTAAAATTCCCAGCATGCACCTTGTTTTTAAAGTATGTTCTCCTCTCACTGACAGGTTGCCTCTTCACCTCAGGCGGTGGAACATAACAGGAATATAATCCACCACTTTATGATCATTTATAGACAAACCAAGTCACTTTGAAAAATATTTAGATTAAAATCGCTAAAATGAATTAATTGTTGTTTTTTTTAGCTTACATTGTTGGTAAACATTCTGCTCCTTTGCTGCCCACTGATGATGGAGAGAACACAAACACACAGAACTCACATCGCCTCCAGCCGTCGAGGCCTCCGCTCCCTTCAGGCTCTCTCCTCCTTCTGGCTCCTGGAGCTTAAAGCTCGATGAGGAGGCCCCACCACCAGCACCGCCCGCTGCCCCCCGGGGCCGAGTCTGACCGTGGGGCCTCCGCCGCCCCACCCCGTCCCAGGCGCTCTGCACCCCCTGGAGCAGGTAGGACGTCCTGGTCTCATCGCTGAGGGAAGGAGGCGGCTAAGGAAACAAAGCGACTCAATAGTGAAAGCGACAGGAGCAACACCTGAAGTACACCACCGTTCAAATGTTTAGGGTCACGAAGAAACATCCATATTTTTCTAAGTAAAAGCACTTGTTGTTTTTCTATGAAGATAACATTAAATGAATGATTATTCTCTGGTGTTTAATGAAGTCTCTACATAGGTGTCTAGAGGCCCATCGCCAGTGTTCTGACGGTACATTGTGTTATCGCCTTAAAACT
Source organism: Liparis tanakae (assembly GCA_036178185.1). Lineage (NCBI taxonomy): Eukaryota > Metazoa > Chordata > Actinopteri > Perciformes > Liparidae > Liparis > Liparis tanakae. The sequence continues at coordinate 12,253,621 of CM070094.1, read as the reverse complement.
AGAAGACTAACGGAGGGGTAGAAAACCCCTGAATGTGAGCACAGCTGAAAACAATTATGCCGGTGAGAGAAGCTATAAAGCTTTGAGCCACAAGAAGAACATTAATATTTACAATAATCATTATTTATAACCTCGTCAATGTCTTGACTATATTTTATATTCATTTTAAAATGTATTTGATAAATAACAGTGTAAGTTTTCATGGAAAACACCAAATTGTCTGAACTTAAACATCAAAACAACTCTAGGGCTTCAAAGTGGTGTGATTTTATTATGTGCGCGCCTGTCCCTTTAAGAACCGTCACAATGCTTTCAGCTCGTTTTGGGCTCCATTAGGATACATGACGGGCAGCGCCTGCTGCAGGAGGCTGATGTCATCGGCGATGGGGAACTGCTCGTCGTAGTCCGACAAGAACCTGGAGGAGGACGGAGGGAGCACAAACCCCCATCATGCACTTTGGCATTGCACTTAAAGAAAAAAATAATCCACCCCTGATCTCAGAGTTATTTTGTACCTTTTCTCTGGTAAAAAAGAGGTGAAATGTTGGAGGAGCTCCTCCGCAAATGTCTGTATATTTTCTCCCCTGCAATGCAAAGAAAATCAAAAGGAGAAGGAAGGGAGAAGAAGGAGCGAGAATAAGAAGAATAAGGGAGATGAAGGAGAGAGAAGAATAAGGAGGGAGAAGAATAAAAAGGAGCGAAAAGAACAAGGGAGCAGAACAGAGGAGAAGAAGGGAGGGAGAAGAAGAATAAAGAGGAATGGGTAGAAGAAGGAGGGATAAGAAGATGAAGGAGAGAAGAAGTAAGAGGGAGAATATGAAGAATGAGAAGGAAAAGATGGGATAAGGAGGGAGAAGAAGGAGAAGATGAAGAATAAGAAGAAGGGAGAAAAAGGAGAAGAAAAGGTGGAGGGAGAAGAAGTAGAATAAGAAAGGAGGGAGAAGAAGTAGAATAAGAAAGGAGAAGAAGATGGAGAAGGAAGAGGGAGCAGAAGAAGAAGTAGGGGGAAGGAGAAGAAGGAGGGAGAAGGAGAAGAGGCATTAGTTTGTTGTCGTTAGTGATACAAAGTGACGGAGTGAGGCGCTCACCCCTCCAGGATGGGCTGCAGGCAGCTGTGGTGCAGCAGCAGGTGAGCCGTCTCCACGATCTGACGGCAGGAGTGAGACAACCTCTTCCACAAGTCCTCCTGCAGACTGGAGGAGGAGGTAGGTGGTGGGGGGGGGGGTTCAATGAGGTATTCAACGAGCTGGTCTTCTTTTATTTTATGAAGCAGAAACTCACCCTTTGTCCTCAAAGCTCCTCTTCTTCACCGCCCTCTCCAGGTCGGGCACGGCGGCCTCATAGAACGAGGTCAGTCTGACAGAGACACAAACCAACAACAACAACAACAACAACAACAACAACATCAACAGAAGGTTTTCTTTTCATTTCCCTCCTGATGCTGCCAGGTGTCTTCCTGACCGACGTACCTGGCCAGGAAGCCGTCGGCGTGGAAGCTGGAGCAGGCGGTGGGGAAGATGTCCAGGAAGGCGTGGATGGTGGTGGTGGAGTCACACAGGTAGAGGACGAGGTCCACGAGGTCCTGGGACAGAGGAGACCACACACACACACACAGACGTGTGTAGACGTGTGTGTGTGTGTGTGTATAGACGTCTGTGTGCGTGTGTAGATGTGTGTGTAGACGTGTGTGTGTGTGTGTGTGTGTGTGTGTGTGTGTGTGTGTGTGTGTGTGTGTGTGTGTGTGTGTTCTGACCTGCTGGCTCATGGTCATGGCAGTGGGCTGTTTGTGTGCGTTCAGCTTCAGCGGCTCCACAGCGGCGGCGGCCTCACAGAGAAGACCACACTTTTCCAGGATGGTGTCGAATACCTAAAGAGAGAAGGAGGAGGAGGAAGAAGAAGGAGAACACGTCACCTTTGTGACTTGAGAAGACGAAATCATACACTTTATATTTAGGGTACGTAAATGTGATCGTACCTGTACCACGGTGGGGACCGTCTCAATCAGGTCGCTGTAGTACGACGGCTGCTGCGTGAAGATGTTCTCTAAAGATAATGAATAATAATATAAAAAAATACCAGAATCCATATTTTAAATCCCAAAACATTCCATTTAAATCAAACATTCTCTATAATCAGGGGAGGACATATTGTTTTAGGGGGCATATTTTCCTCCACTGGCTGAACGCCAGCATTTAAAAATAAATTGGGACACTTTTTGAAAATAACCATTTAACCTTTGTTCCAAAATAAATAAATAAATACTTATTTAGGCTGAAAGTATATGAGCAATGGTCATAATAAGATTATTGGGCAGTAGTTTACAGATTCAAAGAGACAACAAAACAAAAAGAAAACAGACGATTATATTCTATTGTATTTTTATTTCTTTGTGGTTATTTACTATTATTAAATTTTTTAAACAACTATTAACTTGTTAATAACTTATTTCTTAGTTTCAATTTCTCAAAATTATATTTATTGATGATTTAATTTTTTTGTACAGAAGGGACACAACAGAGAACAACCAAACGCTATTAAATTATCTAAATTATGGGGGCAATGTTTTCCCTCCTAGGGGCAACATTATATTTCTTCGTAGAAAGTTTGGCCCTTTGCCCTTGTGTGTTTCCGACGTTGTCCATAATGATTACATAGCTCACCTATCATCTTGTGCAGCAGCTGACCGTTCCCTTTCCCAAAGAGAACACACAGATCCAGGATTTTGGGAATGTCGAACAGGAAGTTCTCATAGATAATTTCTCCGAACACTGCCGGGGTGAGGAAGTTCTCCTGTGGGAGAGGAGCGCAGAGCGACAGGAGCAAAGCGTTTTTATCATTCGATTGTACCAATCAAACAATAACTGGTATTTATGATTCATAGATTCCTGGAACCTTGGACTCTTTGTGCGTGGCCATCCGGAGGAAGGTCAAGAAGACGACCCGGTGCACGGAGCGCTGCATGTCGACCACCGCCGGAGAGGAGGGCAGCGGGGCGAGGTCCAGGCCGCGGGGAGCGTGGTGCAGGTACGAGTCTAGGCACCTCTGCAGAGACTCGTCAAACACCACCTGGTGGAGGAAAGAGGAACACCCGCGAGTTTCTTTCAACTTCTTCTCACGGTCTGTTCCAGACGTTTACACATCAACTGGTCTCTCACCTGACACCAGAACTTGTCATGGGGCAGCGCCAGCAGCCAGTCCAGGTCCTCCGTGATGAATTTGGCATGTTCCATGAACTCCTCCGCCTCGGCGGGAGCGCCGTCCTGCGGCGGGGATTTGTAAGGCACGAAGCAGCGCTCCTCCTTCCTGGCCGGGTGCTGATGTGGAGGAAGGAAGAAGGGTCAGGTGATCCCTGTAGCGCCACAGACCTACCAGAGTACATTTTTTATTTTATTTTTTAAAGCGAGGCGGCGCCGCTGTGACTCACCAGCGCCGGCAGCGTTAGCTCTTTCCCCAGCGAGCCCGGCTCCGTCACCTGCTGCTCATCCAGTGGCACCTGGGCGCACGCCATCGCTTCTCCCTCTCTGGTTATTCTATTTAAATCAGAGCAACAAAGAGAGATTAAAAATACACGTTTGCTTCTGTGTATCGGTCATTTCAGCGGACTTGTTGCCGCAGGTGTTCAAAGATTTAGGATGTATATTTACTTTTTTATACCTATTTTCAGTCCCTGAACACAACTAGCTTTGGTTTCAGTAAAAAATGCTTTATGTGATAGATTTTAATCACATTCCCGTAAAAGGTTATCCATTTGAATCTCTACCCTCTTCATGTTAGTGTTAGTCACTTTATATATCACCCCCACAAACAGGGTTATCAATCCGAGTTTGCAGTGAAGGACAAACAAGACATAAACAATATACATATGCATCCGATGTAGAGCTGCATCTTTTTAAAAAAACAAACACCAGCTTGGTATTAAGTATTTCTACTTTTTCTTTTTATTAAAACAAACAAGACCCTGAACGCAGCAAATGGAATACTTATCTAATAATATGATATTCTCACGTACTGTACTACATCCAACATGCAACAAACATGTTTAACTACACATTACATAAACTGACCTACAGTGTATGGTACATGTATACTACCGTGTATACTGTACATCACATCTATAGCATAATACACCTCATTCAAATCATAGCTCCAGCTGTTTAATCTATAATTACTACACATATGTTAGTACTACCATACTATGGTTAAACTGTCTATTCTGGATCTAGTTTATGTATACCACTTAATGTTTATTCCACTATGTTATTCTGAACATTAATTGTACATGTAATTTACAATTCCCCTTAACGTTACATGACGTCTCACTGACGGAGCAAGAGGACCCAACGGCTGAATCCAAGGGAGACCCCGTTAGTTTCCATAACTAACCAGGGCTCTACCGTTAGTTAACAAGGGGGGAGTTAACTAGTTAACTAACCTAGCGAACAGCCATTTGAAAGCCACCAACTAGACTCGTGACAGCACTTAAAAATACAAAAAGGAGCTAACGTCAAAGGTAACGTGGCAAACCGGCCGGCGACTTTGCGCCCGGTCCTCTCACGACTCGAGTAAATCTTAATGTCATGGGACATTATCGTTATGATTAAGTGAGTTAAATACAAATCCGTTCACCTGTTAACGCGACTCCCGTGTAGCTCGTTCAAAGACCATCTCGTCGAAGCCGTCGCTGCTCTCTAGTTTCGTATTGTAAATCACCTGTGTTGGACCCCGGAAGTGACGTAGTTTCGTGTGGTGTTATGGTGTCTTCACCGCCCCCTGGTGGGCACCAGAGCGCAGCACACTAACAGCAATACAGTAGACTGGATGTCAACGTTAGGTTAATCTGTCATTTAAAGTATTTCATTGCATCCAATTCGTATTTTTCCGTGATAGAAAGTAATTAAGTACATTAACTTAGATTTGTAGGTAATAAATCACCTCTGGCCAAATGAATCACTCAACGATAACAGTCTTGGTTAGTCTTTGCACTACAACTGTTTTGTTTGCTTTGTACATTATTTTAATATTACTCTGTTCTATTTTCTTGTATACATATATATTATATATATATGTATATTATTTATATTTATATTTTACAGTATAAGCAATAACAGAAAAAATATATATATATATATATATTTAATTGATATAAATCTAATTCTGTTCGATTTTTTAAATATACAAAAATGCAGAATATATATATATTTAGTGCATTTTTGATATGTTATTGCTTGTCTGAAGGTATGCTGCTGTAGTGAAAAATGTCCCCTTGCGCAATTATTAAAGTAACTCCATCTATCCATCTCAAATACTTTAGTATAGAGTTTATCCCTGTGTAAAAACCCTGCAACACTATTATTCACCAGCAATCCAAAATGTAAATAGCTCACATCTTAATACAGTACTAGCGTAAATGTACTTAACGTATTGTATTTTCTCACTCCTGAATACTTTTTCTGCTACTTGATACATCTCATCCCCAACACCTCAGTAGGGAACTATTGTATTTATTATTATTTGATCACATACCGAGGAAAAATACATTTTCTTTTTACTCTTTCCTGTGTTAAAAGTTATATATTTACAACAACTTCTACATCTGTCCATTTCATTTCCACTGAAGCAAAAAAAGGGCGGATAAAAATAGAAAAATGTGGATAAACAAGTCCACAAGGAGAAAAAGTGTTTTATTCCTGTTAAAACCGTAACGAGACAATAAAGACACTCGACACACAATGTTCTTAGAAAAGAATGTTTATAAAAAAGATTTCCATGACACACAGAGAGAAGGCTGATGAGGAATCCCGTAGATTACATTGTGTACGATGTTGTTAATTATTCATTCTTAAAGCACGTTAATAAATGATCAAAATTTCCAGAAAAGAAAAACATTGGTTGGTGTTTAACCAATTGGTTGGTTGGTTGTTGTTAAAAAAGAGACGTCTGGTTTCATGTCTTATTGTCCGTGTGCAATACGACATTTATGAATTCATGTATCCGACCTGGACTTTCCGATGTTTGTATTATCATAACAGTTCAGTTTGAGGTTCTAGCTCCGATTTCAGTTTGTTAACATACATATTTAAATGCTCAATGCAAAAAGATGTCACATTCTTTCAAAACAAAATACTGAAACAAAGATTAAAAACAAACAAACAAAAAGACAGACTCTTCATCTGCTTTGATGGCTCGTGATGTAAACTGAATATTTTAACCGTTAGTGTGTAAAGCATAAAATAAATATTCTATGGCTATAACAACAATGCATAATCTACCATACTTCTTAAATATCAAGCGGCAGTAATACTGTACCTCATGGTACACGTTTTTCATAGCTGGCCTTCTCCATCCGGGCAATAACAAAAAAACATTCAGCTCTTATAACAATGTGACGGCCAATCACGGCTCCCGGTTTCTATTTCTAATAAATAATAAAGTACAGCTCTTTAAAAAAAAAAAATTATAATATTAAATCTACAGAATAAAAAGTTGTGCGTTCTGTCAGAAAAAAATAAATCCTGGATTACAGCTATATTGATATCAGTAAATATGGATCAAAGAGCGATTTGCAGCATCAACGATACAGTAGACTTCATTTCTCTATCATTATTATGTGTGATTAATATAAATACGGTCACAGAAAAGTAGGCGGAGCTGCGTGTGTAGATATACACACGATTGATCTTCTTCAAACCTTTGCTGCGCTGTAAAAGAATAGAGCATTCTGGGAGAAACAGCTTCGGATGATACGAGGAGTAAAAAAACTATTCAGTGATGAATCAATGAAGAGCAGAAGGTAAACGACATGAAGTCACCAATAGGAACACCTGCACGCAGAAAAATGATGGTTCCTAAAGGGTTCTTAAAAAAACTGCGTGGCTCCAGGAAGAACCATGATCACCTACTGAAGAACCATTCTTTTGGTTTGAGACACCTTTAGAAAAATGAAATGGTAATTTAAAGAACCATTTTTTAAGGGTATTTGAGATTCCTTTATAGGTTATTTTAAGAACTCTTTAAGGAAAAGGTTCTTTAGAGAACCCTGTTTGAAAGGTTCTTTGTGGAACCAGAAATGGTGCCTTAAAGAAAAAAAATGTAAAGGTTCTTTGAGACACCTAAATAGGTTCTTTGAAGAACTATTTAATGAAATGGTTCTAGAACCCTAGTTTGAAAGGTTCTTTGTGGAACCAAAAATGGTTCTTCCGTGGCATCACTCTGAAGAACCATTTCCGGTTCCAGATGTACCTTCATGGTTCCGTGTGTGGACTTTTTGTCCGATCGCCCTCTGAACGTCTCCTGTAGCCCTTCAGCATGTTCTCGATGGTCAGCCCACGTTTGGTCTTAAAAAAAAACAAACTCATAGTTCATGTTCATCACCTATAAAAATATATATATAACATCGACACGCATAAACGATTATAATCCAGCTGGAAGTCAGTTTGAACTTAATTAAAATTCCAGTTCGGCTTCCTAGTGATTAGTTTCTTTTTGGTATTTAATGAGAAAAAAAGAGGGAGGAGTTTAAATTGTGGAGGAGAAGGATGTCGATATTATAGCTGCTGTTACCTGATTGTGCTTTTCCCACCTCCTGAGGATGTGCTGCCATATAAATACTCTGTGTAGTGAATCTCACTTCAGGCTCAATGACATCCACTGAGGGACAAGGGAAAGGGAAAGGGAAGGGGAGGAAATGGGAGGAAAGGAAAGGAAAGGAAGGGAAGGAAATGGGAGGAAAGGAAAGGAAAGGAAAGGAAGGGAAAGGAAAGAAAAAGGGTAAGGAAAGGAAAAAGAAAGGAAAGGAAAAAGCCAAAATGGCCGACCAGAAGTCTTGAGAACAGGAGGAACCAGTTTTGAGCGACTGGGCGAGTATTTTGCATCTCAGTTTCAGAAGTCTTTAACTCATCTATGCTTCAGGTGATGTTTCTAGACTGTGGGGGGTCCCGCTCGACATGGGATCTACTGCATGTAGGGAACTCCACGTGTTCACGTCTTTTTTGATCAAGTAGGTGTGTGCGTGCGTACCTGCCGCACAGCAGCCAGAAGACTGTCCCAGGAAACCGAGGAAGAAGAGAAGAAGAGGGGGAGGAGACAGTTCCCTCCTCTTGGGGGGAGGGGGGAGGGGGCGGTGCAATTTAAACTGGCTTTCCGAGCTGGATCTGTCCGGAGTAGGTAGTGAGCAGCAGCATGATGGAGAAGCCCGTCAGCAGGCCGGCGTTCTGGATGGCGAAGGTGAGGAGGAATCTGCTGCCACCGGCGTCCTCTTCCTCACGACTCACCTCGTTCATCTCCGGGAACTGAGGAGCAAAAACAACAAGAAACTCACAGCTCAAAGTCAGGATGTCACTACTTCACTGCCAGCGTGTTTGACACCTGTGGCAGCTGTGGGGGTGGGGTCTCCAATTAGGCCTCGGCTGCTGGCTGATTGGCTGTCAGTCAGCAGCCGACCCTGCTCTCATAAAAGGGGCAGTTGAGAGTGGAGAGGGGAGAGTCAGCAGAGGCACCGCTGTGCGGTCTGCGTCAAGAAAGAAATAAAACATGTTCCTGAATCGAACTTTGGTCTTGGCAAATCCTTGGTGCTTGGGGGGGAAACCCACGGATGATGACCCGAGAGTCGTCACACTGGAGCCCAACGTGGGGGAAAAAAAACCTGGAAGGAGAGGAGCCAGACCAGCCACAGAAGCAATGCGGTGGTTTGGAGCAGCTGCTGGGCTGGATCCAGGCAGAGGCTCCAGGCCCTGGCTGCGAGGCAGACGTGCGCCCTCGAGCAGCTGTGGCTGGCCTCTGCTCCCCGTGACCCGTCGCCGCAGCCGACCCCTGCTCCCTGCGATCAGTGTAACGGCTCCACGGCTGCTGGCTGACTACCAATCAGCCAGCAGCCAAGGCCTAATTGGAGACCCCACCCCCAGAGCTGCCACAACACCATATTATTTTTTTTTTAAATAAAAAAATAAAATAATTTTTTCACACTCCCCATGAAGCTTCATCTGCAGTTTGAAGTCATCTTTAGTTTTGGTGAACGGAATTATTCTATGTTGCTTATGTTTGTTTATGTTTGCTATTGTTGTATGTTTATTATTGTTTTGTCTGCTATTGTTGTATGTTTGTTATTGTTTTATGTTTTTTTATTGTTCTTTGTTTGTTATTGTTCTATGTTTGTTATTGTTATACGTTTTTTATGGTCCGTCAAGGCCCTACAGATGAAAATGAGCTGTATCTGGTACAGTGCATGTTTTAACTGTACATGGTGGCTTTTAAATAAAAGATAGAAGCTTCTGAAGATTTCGTTCTGAAATAGATCTCCCATGCAAACACTGACCATGTCCGCCAGAGCGATGTAGAGGAACATCCCCCCGGCCAAGGCGAAGATCCAGTTGGGGGAGAAGCTGTTGCCAGCCAGGATGCCGAAGCCCATGCCGAGGTAGCAGCAGCACGCCGACAGGAAGTTGAAGAACAGCGCCTGCTGGATGCTCATGCCGGCGTTCAGCAGGATCACAAAGTCTCCTGGGAAGAGGAGAGGGAGGAGAACATCAAGAGGAGGACATTGAGGTGGCAGCCGTTCCGGAGAAGTCGGCTCCCCCTCTGAACTCACCGAGCTCGTGGGGGAACTCCTCGCACAGGATGGCCACGGAGGTGCTGACGCCCTGGAAGACGGAGGCGGTGAAGGATGCGCCGATGGCCAGGCCGTCGATGAAGTTGTGGAGGCCGTCGCTCAGCGTGATCATCCAGGCCAGCGTTCCTATGTCGGAGTACATCGCCCCCTTCAGCCAATAGCAGCCGCCGGCGGTCCGACCCCCCCCGCTGTCCGGGCTCTGGGAGTCCTGGGACGGGAGAGAGGGGGAGGGGGGGGAGACGACACCCGGGAGAGGTTAGGATGTGTGTAGAGCATAACATCATTACCTGCTTGAACAATCAAGCATTAACAATTTAACATACAATTAAACCTTTTACCTTCTACAGATGAACCACTTTTTATTATTTCAATGAAAGAGTTCCTAATAAAAATTAAAAAAGATTTGTCAAAATAATAATAATAATAGTGATAATAATAATAGTGATAATAATAATAGTGATAATAATAATAGTGATAATAATGTCCCCTTTTGTGTCCATTTATGCCAATAGGTTTTATTAATCGTTCAAATACTAAGAAAATAAAAATGCTGGGAAACAAGTCCCCCAAAAACAAAACAATAACAACAAAATGAATCAAGCCCCGCCCCCTTTACCTGCGGTGTCTGGGCGGGGCTGAGCATCAGCTCCCCCTCCCCTGCGTCCACCTTCCCCAGAGCCAGAGCGCTGGCCTCTCCGTTGTGCTGCAGTTTCTCCTTCTCGCCCTCCTCCACGTCGGCGTCGGGCGTCGAGTATCGGTCGGTGCTGGGGACGTGGCTGTGACCGTGACCCTGAGGGGAAGCACGCCACCGCGATCAATACTGAATATAAAAATCCTAAATAATACATTTTGAGGGATCTATTGCTGGATATTTCCTTCCTGGACAACACGAGGATTTTTTGTTGGTGTAAGTCTGTGAGAGAAGAACAGAGAGTGGACATCACATTGTTCAACTTATCTCCCACTTTTTGGTTGATTGTTCGATTTATTAAATGTTTGTTTTTTAAATGTATTTGACCTTTTTTATCCGCAATGAAATAAAGAGATTGGAAAATTAGTAAATAACCAGAGCTCCATTTCTGAATTGTAACTAAAATGTCAAAAATGTTTTTTTTTACTTTTTAAATTTCCTTATTCTACATCAAGTTAATTATTTTGAAATCATGTCTTACATATCTTTTTTTTTAAACAGATAGAAAATAAACAACTGCTGGCTTTTGGTGTCAACACTCACAGATAAGATTAGTCTGAGATTCTGTGTGACCTTTTATCCAAATGTTCATTAAGGAACTTCCTCATACCCTTAAAAAATATTTAAAGTCAACATATTTGCAGCTGTTAATCGTCCTTTTTGTCAATTTGTCGGCAGCAAAAAAAAGTTTTAAAAAGCTGACGGCAGCATTGTCGGAGCAAATGTGGGTCAGAGAGCTGTTTGTAATTGGATGTGTTGGTTATTCGTCATAGTGGCTGGCGCACACGAACCAGAGCACAGTAACCACAAGGGGGCGCCACTGTCCGAAGACTTCAGTGTACAGCAGTTTTCATGCTGCTTTTTGTGAATTAAAATCAGACTCACTGGAAAACTTTTTGAATTTGACTAAAACTGCTTCAGAATATAATGTTGAGGAAAACCTGCAAGTATATATAAATATAGACATATTATATATATATATATATATATCTGTATATCAGAACTACTGCTGCTCTAATGCAACACAAAAAGCAGAAACGGGTTGTTTCCAAGTGTCAAAGAGACAAAAGACCAAAACACATTGAACCTGTCTGAGCTGCATTTGACATGTCTAACTAATCAGATAACATCACAGCCATAAACACAATACTAAGAAAGGAAAGTTAGTTCATGATGTAAGACGCAGGTCAAAGGTCACCAGGAGCCCCAGACTGAAGGACACGTGTCCGTCGACACTACCGTGTGTGTGCGGCAGGGTGCACATTAGGAAACGGTGTTACATAATGTTCAGATCCCCTCCCCGATAAGTGAGCTCCTGGAGGGATCCGAATGAACTTGAACCGCCGGTGCCTTTTGTTGCCCAACTGGTTTTAAAACTCGCCGCAGAGCAAACCTTTAAAGTCGTGCGTCACGGTGGAGCTCAGAGAGATAATGTGAGGAAACGTTTAAATGAGCACCGTGACGACACGGTGCGGTGTGTGACTGGGTGGTTGGCATGTCTGAGGCTCTACACAGTGTACTACGGAAAGGCTCACTGAAGACATTACAGCAATGCGATGACACAGTCCGGGTTAAATGATTGTTTTACAAAAGTGTTGGCAAGAAATGTGTCTGTGTTACCACGCAAATTGGAATTAAAACTCTGAAAAATGTATGGTACAAGGGGATTTTGGCAATACAACCTCCATGACAATGTGAAGGAATATATGGAAACGGTGTTGGACCTGGTGGAAACCTCCGGTGGACCCCTCCGGGTTGGACCTTGCCGTGCCGGACTAAAAACACTGGTACGGACTTGATTTGATGATGTTCTTGTGTGCGAATGCTTACTTTGCTGTGGTTTTTGTATTTATTTTAGGTTAGTTTTTTAACGTTCCTTACCCTTTTGTTTCTCCTTTCGCTTTGTATTGTATTGTTCCTGAAAGTGTCCGTCTCTTAACTTTTACCTTCTTTTAACTTGTCTTTAACTCGTTCTGTGTTTTTTGTTTGTAACTGTGTGTTTTATATGTTGCTGCCTGTCTTTTATTTTTTTATCTCAATCTAATTTCACCTGGTTGAATAAAGGTTTTATAATTATAAAAAAAGAAAGAAAAGTCCTGTCTTGTTAATTTGTCAAATCTAAATAAATCGTTCTTGCCGTGCGTGTACTCACCCTGTTCTTCTGCTTGAGGAGCACCCGGAGGACCTTCTCCGTGAAGAAGAAGAGGTAGAAGCCGGCGAACACCATCGCAGATTTGGACACGTAGAAATCCACCATGGGGTCAAAACCAAAGGCCTGGCCATGCAGGGAAAGAAAAAGTACTTGTCGTTGCTGTGACCACTTTACGTGGATATTTTTTTTATTAAGTTTTACTTTAAACAACTGAAAAAAAAATATTTAGCATTTTTTTTTTTTTTTCAATTAGAGGTCATGTATTGCTTTGTTTGGAGAAAGAGTGATGTTTCATTTCAGGCCAAGAGTGAAAACAAAAGAAGGATTTCCAACATTTAGTGAACAAAAAGATATTGCAGTCATATTTCACAGCAGTGTCCAATCTGAGACGTGTTGAATTATGTATGTGATAGACACAAACATTCCATAAATCACAACACAGGTATACGAATGCTTTTTCTTTCTTCTTCCTTTACCATTAATCTCAGGTGAACTGATGCAATGAATTACACTGCAGCCGTACACCTGGCCACGCCGGCGTCTAGACGGCGTTGAAAAAACACGATAAAACTATTTATCGTGTTGAGACTTTTTGTGTTCACGCTACGAGAGACAAAGCAACATTATTTATTTTTCGCAAAACTTAATTTGCAGCGCTGCAGCTCACAAAACTGAGCTGCAGCGCTGGAAAGGCCTCAACCGGTTCAGCTCTCCAAGGATGTTTTCACCCCGTTCGGTTACAGAGAAGATTTAATTAAAAATAAAAGCTGTATATATATATATATATATATATATATATATATATATATATATATATATATTCATACATGACATCACTCGTAGGCTCACACAGCTCGGTGACATTCACCTCTACATCTGAATAACTGTCTCTACAGCGCCATTAGAGCAGCAGTTCGATTCACCAATGGCGGAGCAACTCAACGCTGATTGGCTTTTGCGACTCGGCGTTGGGTGTTTTTTTTCTGCAAATGAGTCCAAAAAAATTACGTCGCCCAATCTCCCATCTGTACGTTGACTTTGCGTACGGTATCTACTCGCGGCGATAAAAATTCTCAACGCTTTTGGTGTGACCGCAGCTTCCGTCAAGAAGAAGCACTCGAGCTTCACGCGCTCAGCCTCTCTTTTAGGGCACAATCACACCAGACGTGACTTTTAAAAGCGCAGCTGCACCAAAAACTCTGGCAAAAACGCGTCGGGCGAAACAGTGCGGTGCGCCTGTGGAGCGGACCTGTGTGCGCAACCAACTGTTGATTTGGGGTTTAAGATTTTTTTTTTAAAGAAAGGAAAGAGTACGGCGAATACCACCATCTATTACGCAAATTGTGTCTCGATGGCGAGCGCTTTCAGCTGCATTTCCAACCGAGCAGGAGTCAGTTTGAGTTGTGTTTAGATTTAGAATTATAAAGCTCTTCGTAATTAAACACCGCTAATATGAGGTTCTCGTCAGGAAAACCGAATCCGATTGGCTGCATTGGCCGAGTGTGACCTTTATGAGCGCCTCCGCGCCTCGCGCTTAAAGTCCCACTATGTAACTTTTCCACCTTAAAATAGCAGCTTGAAAAAAATTGTGCCGCTACAATGACTTTTGATATGTTGATTTGCGCCTCCGCCACTGAGGGGTCTGTGGCCAGAAAACTGCTGAATGTAAGATGGTGTGACTGGCCCGGTACTTCCTGGCAGTGATTACCCAACGTCTTATAGTGCCAGTCCACACTCGCAGGTGACTTTTTATTTGCTCCGCTACGCGACTCGTAGAGACGGAGAGACATGCTGCTGTGGAGAACACCGGGCGCGGCTGAACGAGACGCGCTGCTGCTGCCGAGGCAGCGAGCCGCGATCAGCTGTGAACTCACTAGCCGGAAGAGCCATATACGGCTCGAGAGCCAGAGGTTTTATGACACCTGATAAACGTTAAATACCTGAAGGGGGCGCTACAGGGGAAACGTTACATAGTGTCGCTTTAAAGTTGAGAATATTTTAACTTTCAACCGCGCCTGAAAAACGTAAGAAAAATGTGCCGCGCGGCATTTAAAAGTCGCGTCTGAAAGGCGAGCTGTACCATAGGGAATCAATTATTTTGCTAGCGACGCGTTTCTGAGAGGTGCGTCTGGTGTGATCGTGCCCCAAAGTCTCTCGTCGTGTGAACGCAGTGTCGACTTGCCGCCTCTTTCCTGGAAACCGCGTAGCAACCATCGCACTACGACTACCTAGAGAGCGCCGCCACTACCTCTGGGATGAGCTGAAACAGGGCGTTGGAGTAGAGCGTGCCGATGGCCAGCGCTATGAAGAAGAGCAGCAGCCGCTTGTAAAAGGTTTTCTTCATGAAGGGCACCACGCACGCCCCGACCAGCGAACACAGAGAGATCAGTGTCACAGAGAGGATCCCATAACCCCACACTGATCACGGGAGAGGAGGAAGAGGAGAGAAAGGAGGGGGGGGAGGGGGGGGGGAGAAAAAAGACAGAGGTCGTTAGTTGAGAACTGATTTTATCACATTAATCACAAAAGGTAAAGAATGAAAGCACCAACCAGTTATATCCCTGAACAGAAAGAAGAATTGAATGAAATCAACCTGAGAAGTGATTTAAAAAGACACCAGAGTCATTTGTCCATTGATCCGAACGGGTCAATAGAAGTCAGTTTGCATTGGAAGATAATAATCAGTCGTCCCGGGAAGCAGTCCTCCAACCGATAGAGAGGGGAAGCAATTAGGGTACAATTATAGTTTACTTTTGCACACACACCTACACACACACTGTTGTCCTAGTCCACCCGAGTGGATCTGTGTCACCGTCTTAAGCCCCAAGGCGCACACACAGGAAAAAGGGGGCAAATTAACTTCAAATAGCTCCGCAGCTGCAGAAAGGTTGTCACATTGTCAATTTGAAGGACCAGTGAAAACACTATGATCGAGTCTGTTGAACTTTCTTTTATTTACTATTTCATGCTGCAGTGGTGGAAGAGAGAGCTGAACTCTCTCTCTCTCCAAGAAAAACTTGGCCTAGATGTCATTCCCAGAAAAAGCTGCAGACACACAGATGCAAAAATATAAACTGCGGCACGCAAACAGAGAGCCGCTGCAGTGAAGGTGAGGAGTGAAACCAGAGAGTGCATATTAGAGCCCGAGAAAAACACAAGAGAAACACACAGAAAGGGCCAGAAGGAGAGGAAAAAGAGGACAGGCAAAAAAAGGAGCCCTTGGCCGAAGATGCACTAGTTCTATAAACCGACATGTGGCACTACAGTGAACTACAGCAGGGTTCATCCACATGGTGACCAGTGAACAGGGTTCATCCACATGGTGACCAATGGGGTTCCTGGACTTTTAACCAAATGTTCATGATTAAAAAAAGTGATATGTCATATTTAAACTAACAATGAGAATTCCAAAGCATACAGTTTATAACCTTAAATTACTCAGATTAATGAGACAATAGTTTAGATTTAAATAATAAACATTTATGTCTTTTCTGTTAAGCTGCGCGGAAAATTTGCCGGTTTATATTTTGAGCATAATTCTTTTAAAAAGCATATTAATTGTTTAAAACATATGAATAGAACACCTTTCCAAATCTTTGGGGATTTTCTTTCCCACGGGACTTTTCCAGGCCTGGAAATAACTATTTTTAAATTCCAGGACTTTTCCAGGTTTTCCATGACCGTATGAACCATGTAAAGAGGAGGCTGTACTTTGTTTTTTGTGTGTGTTTTAAAAAAAGCATCAAAGGTGTTTGTTTGTTGTGAGAAAAAATGAAAAATAAATAAAAAGGTGTAGATAGAAACCTGGATGGATGAATAAATGAATGAATGGATGGATTGATTGATTGATGAATTAATGGATGAATGGATGAATGGATGGATGAATAAATAAATTCATGAATGGATGGATTGATGGATGAATGGATGGATGGGTGGATGAATAAATGGATTGATGGATTGAAGAATTAATGGATGAATAGATTGATGGATGATTGTCTGGATGGATGAATGGATGGCAAACCTCTGGCAGCAGCTGCAGGATGGCCGTGGAGTACAGCGTGCCGATGGCTAGAGCGATGAAAAAGACGAGCACGTGTTTCATGTAGCGCGTCTTCATCAGGGGGGCGATGCAGACGCCGGTGAGGGAGAAGGCATTGATCACCGTCACGCTCAGGAAAGAAAAGCCCCACACTGGAGAGGGTATGAGTGACAGCGAAGGTTGGATGGAAGAGGAAGGTGGAGCGTTAAAAAAAGAAAGAAACTGAACTACAATGCACGATAGGGGGTGTGCACGTCTATTCTGAATACGTTGTGATTAAATAGATGCAATGCTGAATTCTGCCAACCCTAAAATCATGTGTGATTTTAGATGTTCACTCAGCTCTGAAGCGGTGAAATGATGATTAATTAGATAGTAATATATACATTATTTCTGACTTTTCTCTAATTTGGCTGTTAAATACTGTATAGTTTTACCTCTTCTGTCTCTAAAATAAACTATTTGGTCACAAGTAGACTTAGTCTTTGCTTTTAAGGGTCCCCGGAGAAAAAAAGGTTGTGAACGACAGCTTTAAGTGGCACCTGGGGAAGAAAATACGGGTTTTTTTCCCATTTGTTGAAGGTTTTTGTGCATTTTTTTGTCAAGAAGCTGCAGCACCTGTTAAAGTTAAATGGAAAGAAAGGTTAAATTGAGATTTATGATCCATCCCAATGCTGCGAGAGAACTTCTCCAAGGCTGGAAAATGAAACAAAAAATAGATTACAAAGGGTCGGTGGTGAAAGAAGAGGCAGATGTCTTCATAAGATAAAGAGAACTTAAGTATCTCAGGAAAACAAGCCTTTAAAACTGTGTATTAAAAATATTTGAAGAGGAGACATAGAGCGGTGGGTCATCTGCATAGCGGCGAATACAGGTCCGGATTTTACGAATGAAGAGACCTTGTGGAAGCAAGTAAAGCATCTCAAATAAAATGCCAGCCCTGTCTTTAAGAGAAGATATTACCACATCTGCATTTATACAGGACTGTCTCAGAAAATTAGAATATTGTGATAAAGTTCTTTATTTTCTGTAATGCAATAAAAAAAAAAAATGTCATGCATTCTGGATTCATTACAAATCAACTGAAATGTTACAAGCCTTTTATTCTTTTAATATTGCTGATTATGGCTTACAGCTTAAGAAAACTCAAATATCCTATCTCTAAATATTAGAATATTTCCTCAGACCAAGTAAAAAAAAAGATTTATAACAGCAAAACAAAATCAAACATTTGAAAATGTCCATGAATGCACTCAGTACTTGGTTGGGAATCCTTTTGCACGGATTACTGTATCAATGCGGCGTGGCATGGAGGCAATCAGCCTGTGGCATTGCTGAGGTGTTAGGGATGCCCAGGATGCTTCAATAGTGGCCTTTACCTCATTTGCATTGTTGGGTCTGGTGTCTTTCAGTTTCCTCTTCACAATACCCCACACATTCTCTCTGGGGTTCAGGTCAGGGGAATTGGCAGGCCAATGGAGGACAGTAATGCCATGGTCAGTGCACCAGTTACTGGTGGTTCTGGCACTGTGGGCAGGTGCCAGATCATGCTGGAAAATGAAATCCTCATCTCCATAGAGCTTTTCAGCAGACGGAAGCATGTAGTGCTCTAAAATCTCTTGGTACACAGCTGCATTTACTCTGGACTTGATGAAACACAGTGGACCAACACCAGCAGCTGACATGGCTCCCCAAACCATCACTGACTGGGAACTTCACACTGGATTTCAAGCAACTTGGATTTTGCTCCTCTCCAGCCTTTCTCCAGACTCTGGCGCCTTGACTTCCAAATGAAATACAACACTTGCTTTCGTCTGAAAAGAGGACTTTGGACCACTCTGCAACTGTCCGCTGCTTCTTTTCCCCTTGCAGGTGTTTCGAGTTAATTAGACGATTCAAGTGATCAGTTGAATACCCTACTAGTATACTTCTTCATGATATTCTAAAATTTAGAGTTTGAGTTTTCTTAAGCTGTAAGCCATAATCAGCAATATTAAAAGAATAAAAGGCTTGCAATATTTCAGTTGATTTGTAATGAATCCAGAATGCATGACATTTTTGTTTTTTTTAAATTGCATTACAGAAAATAAAGAACTTTATCACAATATTCTAATTTTCTGAGACAGTCCTGTACATTTGAAGCTAGCTTCAGTCTTTTGATAGTAGATCTAGTCAGAAAAGATCAGGATTTATAAGTCAGTGTGATTTTGCAGTAGAGATGATTTTCCACAGCTCTCCCCCCCCCCCCCCCCCCCCCCGCGCTGATGAGTAACCTTTCACAGCTCCTGCAGAGAAAAACAGCTCTCAAGCCAAAATAAGCCGTCTAGCAGGGCGAGTGTGAGGAGAGCGAAGGGCATGCGAGTGAAATGATAAGGAAAAACACATTTGCCGGTGGAGAGGGAGAGATACAGCCAGAGCTCTCTTTATAAGTGGAAACCATTTCTCATCCACCTGTCGAAGGAAGAGATGAACTGGGCTAACGGGAAGAATGTGTGATATGAGAGAGATTATGAAGCCGTTGACGTCCGCAGTCACAACATTCATTATGAAGGCTGCTATGTTTTTATTTTGGTGGAAACTAAGTTATCATGACTGCAGCCTTGAGGGCAGAACTTCACGGGACACGTCGACCACGTCCGTCACTAGCCAGCTGTTTATAATAATCCTCTCCAACGGCACCCATCTAAACTTTCCAGGATCATTTAAAGCACAGGTGTCAAACACAAGGCCCGTGGGCCAAATCCGGCCCGACACATCATTTTATGTGAAAACCTGACGGCTTGAAAGACATTTGATAACCTTTTCTTAATGAAATGTAAGACAGATATCCTGTGCTTTTATTTTGAAGGTTGTTCATTTAAATGGATTTGTTATAATATCAGAGAAATGTTCTTATGTAGAATATTTCTATATCAAATACAATGTAGAATATCACCAGATGTATTTCATGAAAGTCAAAAACAACCTTAAGTGTTCTCATGATAAGACAAATAGCATTTAACATTGTTATATTCATGATCGGTAACGGGTCTGTGCTCACCTTCGCCGTCTGTGGGCCTGGGGGCGGGTTCAATGACTGACTCCTCCTCTTTTTGCGCCCTGCAGGTGCCGGCGTCCAGCTGCTGCAGCATGGTGGGGCAGAGCTCCCGTAAGCCCTGGCCGTCCAGTCGCGACTGCTCGCTGATGCTGTAGACGGCCAGCGTGTCTGCAGGCAAGCACTGAGGGCAAAGAAACCAGGTGGTTGGCCAACGGAAGTTAACATTTCACTGTAAACAATTGAATTAGCCGGGTGTGTATTGAGTGATTTGTGGGCTCACATGCGAGTGAGCATTAACTTAAATTAAATTTAGTAAAAAAGAAGAAGTAGATTCAAGTAATTAGAGATTAATCATTTAAGTCATATCTCAAGAAAAGAAAGTTTCTCAAATGTGAGAATTTTCTATTTATCATATGCTTTCATATGCAGGAAGGAAAGAAGGATGGGAGGCAGGAAAGGAGGCAAGGGAAGCAAGGAAGGAAGGCAGGCAGGCAAGGATGCAATGGAAGAAAGGAAGGAAGGCAGGCAGGCAAGAATACAAGGGAAGAAAGGAAGGGAAGGAATGCCGGCAACGAGTCAAGGAGGCATGGGAAGGCTAGGAAGATAGGAAGGCAGTCAAGGAAGGAAGGCAGGCAAGGAGGCAAGGAAGATAGGGAGAAATAAAGTAAGGCAAGGAGGCAGGAAAGAAAGTAAGGCAGAGGTTCGGACCACCCCAGCTCATTTGCATACAAGGATACATAAATGTCACACATAAATAAATGAAGAAATATGTGTGGACACAAATAGAGATATAAATAAATGAAGAAATACAGAAATGTAGAAATACATTTATTTAATGATGTCCTGTTGAGTTATAACTTATATTTATTCATTTCTGTATTTAATTATTTATTTATATTTATTTAATAATTTATTTGAGCATTTATTTATTTATTGTTGTATTTATTCATGCATTTATTTATTTATTTATTTATACTTAAGTAATTTTAAGTCCTCCATACACAATGCCGCTTATACATCTCGTTTCTCAGAAGAGTTTTTCACTTTGCCGCCATTGCTCAGAGTAAATCTATCCAAAAGCAGTCAGCGAGTGAGTCAATCACCCACGACACTAAGCTTGGGAAATATGCTAAATATGTCAGCCATCTGGCAGCGGTGGCTCCTTCTTCTCCCAGGCAGGACTAACGCTGGCTTCACACCTTCTACTGGAGCGACTTGAGGGGAGCGCTGAGACATCAACTATAGGCCGGGGTGAGAAAGCCTGTATACAACTTTCAATACTATCATAAATACAAATGCAATCCAATAAAATCTAATTTCCATGACCAAACATTTTGAGAAATCTTGGGTGAACACATGATTTTAACCAACAATGAGAATTCCAAAGCATAGAGTATATATACCATGACTTTTCCAGGCCTGTAAATAACCCTTTTAACATTCCAAGACGTGTTCAGGTTTTCCATCACCGTACGAACCCTGACATGCTATCCTTTCATCTGTGTCAAAGAGACGTATTGAAGTGGACAGAATGCCCCATCAAAGGTCAGACGACCTCTCTGCTGGTGAAGCAAAGGCCGCTGAGACACGAGTTATATGGAGAACGCTCGGCCTCGAGGACCGGTTAAATAAAAATAAAGAATGTCGCTGCCCACGTTTAGGGAGTATTTCAGGTCCAACCCAGGATGATTAAGACAAGGCAACGTCAACCAACAATCGCAGAAACTCAGAGTAGAGAAAGGGATAGTCCAAACATGTGCACAGAGGGTAGAGAAAACATTTATTTATTTTTGCGATCAAATGTTTTTATTTAGCATAATCACAGGATGACGGAACACCAACCCATGGCGCCCTTTCAAATTACAAACAATATGCTGAGACCAAAGGAGTCTCTCAGAAGTTCAGAACCATAAAGCATACACACAACACAAGAGACAGACAGACAGACAAATAACATCGACAGGGACCAAGGACATGCACAATTCGAAGCAAGGGGCCATAGCACACATCTACAGCATATTTTTCAAAGAATCAGCAATGTTGACCCAAGTGTCCAAAGTCTTTTATGATGCTCCATTAATGCGAGCTGTTGAGCTCTCCATATATACAACATCCAAAAAGGAAAGCGTCCATGTTCGAATAGACAAGTCATGAGGTGGTTTCCAACGGGTTGCAATCATTCTCTTAGCAGCTGTGAGTCCAGCAAATGCAAAACGCATTTGAATTTTAGAGAGCTGAAAGTCTGAATCAAAAACATTTAGAATCAAAACACTGAGAGTGACAGGCACAGTAACATTAATCAACGCAGATAACTTGGATGCAATATTGTTCCAAAACTGACAAACAGGGGAGCAATCCCAGAACATGTGAAGATATGTACCTTGAGTGTTTAATGGGCAGAAAGTGCATAAAGCACTGGTAATTACTTTCATGTGGTGCATTTTCACAGGGGTTAGATATGTCCTATGAATTAAATTGTAGTGAATTTGCTGATGGTCTGGATTACGTGATACTTCTGAGATGATGGACCATACATCATGCCAGTCAAAATCAGTGACCAGGTCTGGGCAATCACGTTCCCAGACCCTCTCAATAGGAAGGCTGAGGCGGCCAGCTGTCACCAAAAACTGATAGAGCTTGGATACCATACCGCTGGTTTTTGCCTGCATTGTAAATAATTTCCGGATAGGACGGATGGGCAAAGCTCTCTGCCAGGGGACATCATATGCCTTGAGTGCTGATCTTAATTGAAGGTAAAAGAAAAACGAGGAACGTGGTAGACTGAATGCGTTTTGTAAGTCAGTAAAAGATAACAAGACAGTCTCGTTAAAAATGTCTTTTAGATAATGAACCCCCCTCTGTTCCCAATGTGGAGCTGCTAAAGGCCTCCCACCAATCAGGAGTGCTTTATTGTTGAATAGTGGAGAAAGTGTATGCCAATTGCATGGTACAAGGCAATATGTTTCAACCAATCTCCAGGTTTTGATAAGATGAGAGACAATTGGGCCAAAGCGCAACTGGCACTGTTTGTTAGAGATATTGGCAAAAAGAACATCATGAAGTGACCATGGTTCTGTTATAGCACTTTCTAAAGCATGCCAGCACACTGAGGAATGGGTCAAACCATGTAAGAAGAGGCCTTAAGACAAAAGACCAAAAATAAAGTTTAAAGTTTAAAGTTGGGAACTGAGAGACCACCATTCTCCTTTCTCCTCTGCAGAGTAGACTTTTTAAGTCGTGGCCGCTTGCCTTTGCAAATAAATGTAGATACTGCTGCTTCTAATTTATGTCAGTAGTCAGAAGGAGGACAAAGAGGTAGCATAGAGCTCACAAAATTAATCCTGGGTAAGATATTCATTTTAACCACAGAGATACGGGCTTGAATAGACATAGGGAGACTCATCGATTTCCCCATATCTTTCAATATGTTGTTCAGAGCAATAGAGTAGTTATGCTTAATAATCTTGTTTAAACATGGAAAAACATCAACACCCAAGTATTTAAACTTTTTAACAATGGGGATGTTGGCAGAGATGGTTGAATTGCAAGCAGAGTCGTTTAGATGGAGTAAAGCAGACTTTGACCAGTTCATTTTGAATCCTGATAAGCTTCCATACTCCTCGCATAAGGATAGAAGATGCGGAAGAGACTGAGAGGCGTTTTCCAAAAAGACCATCACATCGTCCGCAAACAATGAGAGGTGATGCTGCGTATTTCGAATGCATATTGGTGACACCACGACAGATTGGCGAATGGCTTGAGCTAGAGGCTCAAGAGAGAAGACAAATAGTGCAGGACTCGGGGCAACCTTGGCGTGAAGATCTAGAGACGGGGAACAAAGAGGAGAAGGTGCGTCCTGTTAAGACTTGGGCTGAGGGGTTAGAATACATGACTTTAATCATGCCAATGAAAGTGTCACCAAAGCCCATCACCTCTAAGACTGACCATAAGAATGGCCACTCAAGTCTGTCAAAAGATGTCATTGGGTCAAGAGAGAGAAGTGACATTGGTGTCTTACTGTCTTCTGCAGCATCAATAATGTGGAGAAGACGTCTGACATTATCTGCTGCCAATCTCGTTTTTATGAATCCTGTTTGGTCAGAATTTATTAATTTTGACATGAGACTCCAGACGACGGGCTAGGAGTTTAGCAAATATTTTTAAATCAGAATTTAACAGGCTAAGCGGACGATAGCTAGAACACTCTGTAGGATCCTTATCCTTTTTCAAGAGTAATGATATTAGAGCTGTGTTAACATCCCTTGAGAATTCACCCTTTCCAATAGAGAAGTTAATCATGTCAAGAAGGAATGGACCCAACTGTTCCCAAAAAGTAACATAAAACTCAGGAGGGATCCAATCAAAACCTGGTGATTTGTTCCTTTGCATATTCTGTACTGCCTTTCTTAGTTCATCTATAGTGACCAAATTGTCTAAGTCAGCTGATTCCTCTACTGATAACTTGGGCAAGTCAAGCTGATTTAACCATCCGTCACAGTGGATTTTATCCAAAGTAACCTCTGATTGATACAAATTAGAATAAAATGACTGAAATTATTTATTTATTTCAATAGGGTCAGTTCTGATATTGCCATCTGAAGATTTAACAGCAGGAATATCTGAAAAATGGTCACTTGACCCGATTCTCATGGCAAGTAAATGACTAGGGCTAGCGCCCTGGAAGTAATAGCGCTGTCTCGTTCTATGAATTAGGAATTCAGATTTTCGTTTCAGAATGTTGTTTATTTCCTTCTCAACTAATGATCGTTCTAAAGCTATTTGGTCAGTAAAGTTTGTTTGCATCAATGAGTCTAATCTGGTGAATTCAGATTCAAGATTTTGCAGTTGGAGTGCCCCAGCTTTGCGTGCGCTTGAGCAGAATAGTGTGGTATTGCTCCTAATAAAACCTTTTATTGCGTCCCACACAAACCTTGGGTCCTCTACAGAGCCAACATTAATTTCTGCAAACGTTTGGAATTATGCAATAAATTGTTTGACATATGATTCATTATTTAATAAAGAGGTATTGAAACGCCATCTAGCAGCACGTTGAGACAGTCGGCCTAGGGTGGTGGAGCAAAAGACCCCTTTATGGTCAGATAATGCACCGCTTTATCAATTGAGTTGAATAAGTGAGGGGATGCAAAAAGAAAATCTATTGTGGAAAAAGATTTATGTCTACCTGAGAAGAAGGAGTAATCCTTACAGGTGGGGTTCACTGCACGCCAGGTATCTATAAGTCCTAAACTGTTGGCCCATGACTTCAGAGCATGTGTGGCCTGCGCCTGCATCCCTGTGGCCTTTGTGTTCGACCGATCAATATTTGGGTCCCAAACAGCATTGAAATCCGCAGCAACAATGAAGGAACATTCCGTGAACTCCAGCATTTGTTTGGTGAGCGTATTATAGAAGTTTCCATCAAAAACATTAGGCGCATAAGCTGACACTAGAGCAATTTTCCTAGTATTGAATTAGTATAGTATTCTATCACAAGCTCTCATAATCTGAAGATCTGCCAGTTGTGGGAACCACTCAGACAGGGAACGCGACAGATATTGAGTGGCGTTAGAGCCTTCTAGCCCCTCTTTCAAACCAATGACACAAATATTGCACATTCGGTTTCTGTCCTCCATGTCTGCTAGCTTCACTTCCAGCTCTCCAAAAGCGTGGTCATGGCTATCAAGAACGCTTGAGTTACTTTCCACCGTAGTTCTTAGGCTGTCGACCTCAGACCTGATAGAGCCAAGGCTCGCGGTGAGAGATGCTAGCTGCGCATGGATAGCAGTTAGCTTCTCGTCGTTGTCGATCCCCACCTGTTGAATCCGAGCAAAGCGTGGCTCGAAGTAGCTTTGCTGTTTCTCCATCACTGCCTCTGCAATGGCATCAGTATCGTTGCGTTGACATCTGCCTTTGCCTGCCTTCCTACTTTAACTGTCTTTATCAAACAAAAGAGTATAAAATATCGAGGTTGGAACCAATTAAAACAACTATTTGACAAGGTTGGGCTAGGAGTTGAGCTTTATGCTGCCATCTCCGTCCAGCTGGTCACGTGACTCAGGATAAAGCAAACGTGCACATATTCAGCAGAGCAGGAAGACTGTCACATCACTAGACTCACAGCTGAAGCCACACTAAGTAAATACGCCTGACTTTTTGTTGGCAAAGAAACTACGAGACGATTGAAGGACGAGCCAAACCAAAGGATGCGTGTCTCATTTATGTTATTTAGCTTAGTATTGACACAGCTAACGTGCACCGCCTCAAAACAATGAAACACGAGATACCGGCAACTTTTGCCTGAACTCTAACACTAACACACGATAAGTTGGTTCTCACCTTGGAGCTGTTTTTGGATTTTGGAGGCGTGTTTATCGTCGGCGCCTCGGCCACGTTGCTGCCGCTGTCCCCGCCCTCGTCCCCCTGACCCTGGCTGATGAGGGCCAGCAGGGAGCGCAGCTGGGGCACCGAGATGGTGCTGTTGTCTCCGTAGCGGGACAGCAGGTCCTGGAGCACCTGGGTGGGGGACTGCGTCCGACCTTCCCCCTGACAGGTCACTCGGCCCACGGGGCACAGAAGCAGCACCGCCAGGGCCAGAACTAACATCAGCCGGGACCCGAGGTGGGAGATGGATGTACCGGCTAGACCACGAGGAGACCGGATGAGCATGGCGACTTTACCGGCTGGCGGCCGTCGATCTGTGGATGGAAGAGAATAAGAGAAATATTGACCTAAAACCACCACACAAGAAAACACCACGCTCTAAAACTACACACGTGGGAATAAAAAGGACTCAATGTAAATACGTTCAACATAAAAAGACATCATAAAGAGACACCCATCTCAAAATATACAGTTGCATAAATAAAACATTAAAATCAAAACTTAAATTAAGTATTATCCGATCAACTAATAGGCAAGCACAAAATATTTGAAGAAACATTTGGTGCTAAGTTTTTGTTAAACAACAATCGTAAATACAAGACGAAAGGACTGTAGAACAGTACTCAAGAACTTTGATGCACAACCCTATTCCATCAGCTTTAGGCATGTGAATATATGAAATTGTTGAGTAGGAAAGGGGAGGAGCTTAAGTGCAAATTAGACACCCAGCGTCCACTCAAAGGCCCACTGTTAGACCATTAGCACAGACACTGAGGAGGAAACCCAGCTGCCAATTAGACACAACTACTCACAATTATCGCACACCAGAGGGGTCAGATCAGTCTCAACAATTCCAAATGCACACAGAGAGATGCACAAAGGCAAACACAAAGACTCACAAATGCGCACGGAACAATTCACAAATACATTCCAATGGACACATGAATAAAAAAAAAATAAAAAAATGATATTGTAAATATATTTCTGCATTTCTATTTGGATTTATTTCTATGTATTTGTTTGTGGCTTTTTGAGAATCCCCCAAATGCGTTTTTTTTCTTCACCATCTGTAGCCAATCAGATGTCGCCCTCATTCTGTGTGTATTTGTGAGTTTAATTTATTTGTAAATCCTTTTGTGTGCATTTGGAAATCGAATATATATTTGCTAATTGGGTGGCTATGGGTCAGTGGGTAGCAGGCCCGTCTTTCAATCACAGGGTTGGAGGGTCGATCCCCGCCCTAGTCAATGTGTCCTTGAGCAAGACCCTGAGTTGCTCCCTGTAGCTGCGTCTACAGTGTATGAATGTAACAGGATTGTAAGTCGCTTTGGATAAAAGCGTCAGCTAAATCACATGTATTATGTATTATTATAATTGCAGCGATCAAATCATTCAATCTGTGCCGACGCATTGTGCATCCAACTTTTTACATTACAGAACTTTCTCACACACACACACACACACACACACACACACACACACACACACACACACACACACACACACACACACACACACACACACACACACACACACACACACACACACACACACACACACACACACACACACACACACACACACACACACACCGTCCTGAGGCTCAGAGCGAGCCGAGTGAAGGAACGCCTGAGAGAGCGAGGGAGCTCCTCAGGAGGGCAGTGGACTGTGGAGGAGAGCAAGAAAGACAGAAAGATGTATACAACGAAGGTTACGACTCACTGGTGAGAGAGAAAGGAATAGGAAAGGAGGGAGGAAAATGAAAAGAGGCAGAAGAAGAGAATAAATCAGAAATGCCAGCTACCAGCTTTAATTGGCTCTTCCTAGAAACCGGCAGCCTCTTCCTTCCTTACATACAGTGTGCTGCTGAGAAGCCTTTGGGCAAGGCACCAATTCCAATACTGCTCGGTGGGTTCACGCGTTTGTGCAGGTCACACGATTCATGTGAGGTAGATTTGAGAAAGTCCACTTTCCCCAGATAAAAATCGACATCCGTCTGCGCTTTCCAACTTCTAATCTGCAGCATTTTCATCTCAGTCACCCTCTCCTGCATGCCTTGCATCCTCTCTCTCTCTCCCTCTCTCTCCCTCTCTCTCTGCCTCTAATGACCTATCCTGAACTTCAGTGGGGGGGAATACGTGTATAGAAAATAGGGAAAGAGTGCAATGTCTTTCCTCGTTTTCACCCCAGCAGCTCTCGCTTATACGATCCTTGTAAACGTTGCAGGAGCTCTGACCCTTGCCCTCCTTCGTCTTAGTGCAGCTCAGGTCACAGCCAGGAGGGGGGTCATGGTGCCAAGAGTGGACAATGATGGCGGTCTTTGTGTAATATGGGTCAAATCTTCCAATACAGTACTTAACTCTTCATAGGGCACTCATTGAAATACTTTGAAATTTAAAATGTCAACACCTACAGGGCTATTGGAGGACAATCCTGTTTTACTGTTATGACATATTGATATTCTCTTCAGAAACACAGCATCGGCTTTGCATGCGTTTCAGCACACAGACATGATAACCAGTGAGGAAGCGCAGCTGTTAAACGGCGCCCCGACACCTCGATGATAACCACGACTCTCTCTGGACTACACAAGCACGACCTTCCTTATTTTATATTTTTGTGTTCCAGAATCTGCTCTTTCAATGTCAGCCCGTCCGGTCAGAGCGATGTCACCACACACTCACACGAGTCCAAGGCCTATTTGTGGCTGTGGGAGATTAAAGGGGGCGGGGCAGTCTGCAGTCTCAGGGGAAAAAGGCCTCTGACGCGACGTTAAAGATCATGGTTCATACACAATGGATTTCCAGGACTTTAAAACCAAATTTTATATTTTTTAAATCTCATTGTAGACAAGGAAAAGTGAGAACATTTCGTTTTTTTAAATAACAATTAGAATTCGAAAGCATACAGAAAATAGCTTAAATGACACAAATGAATGAGAGACAATAGTTAGGTTAAAAGAATAAACATTTAGGTCTTTTCAGTTAAGGTGAGTTAAGGGCTTATATGAGCGTCATTCATTTAAAAAGCATATTAATTATTTAAACCTCAGTGTGAATGAACATATGAATAAAACTAATTTTCATGAATATTACAAAACGTTGTGGATTTCTTGTATTTTTTTTATGACTTTTACAGGTCTGGAACTAACCATTAAAAAAAAAAATCCAGGACTTTTCTAGGTTTTCCACGAGTGTACGAACCCTTAAAATCAGAGTTTTCAAAAAGAGAGCCAGCAGCAGAGGACTGAAAATGTAAGATAATTAGTCACCCGCTGTCTGCTGGACGTCAATCCCAAAACACTCACACTTGGTTCTCCTCCGTTCTTAGAAAGCCCTGTTAAACAGATTAGGACACATAAGAGGAAGTGCACAGTGGCGTAGTGGCTAGCACTGTCGCCTCGCAGCGAGAGGGACGTGGGTTCAATTCCCGGTGTGGAGTTAGGTTAGTTGAACTCTAAATTGCATATAGCAGGGTTATTCCTGGGTCAAAATGGGTCTTAGGTGCTCCGAAGAAGAGTTGTTGAGGGGGGGGGGTGGTGCTAATGAGGGCGCATCACCGTATCAACAGCTGGCCGCTCCGTCCATTCGCGCACCTTTTTTTTTTCAGAGCGGACTTTTCTTTTTTTTTTTTTTGCCTATGGCGCTCGGGATTTTTCATAGGCGCTCGGCAAAAAGGCTAAACCCTGATATAGGTGTGAATGTTAGGAATGAATGGTTGTCTATCTCTGTAGATGGACTGGCGGCCTGTCCAGGGTGTACCCTGCCTTCGCCCTATGTCAGCCGGGATCGGCTCCAGCGCTGGATAATCGCTATGGAAGACGGAATGGAAACCAGACAGTCGTGAGCAAACATGCAACGAATCAAGAACACAGAAAAAGTGCTGGAGTGAGTAAATGGCGATTAGGTTTCATCATCTGGCCACTAAGCCATCAGCGATAACGTCACAGCTCGGTGAGAAATGGCCCACCTGGCTGAGCAGAAATAAAATCTTTCTGCCAATTCAAACGCACAGAAACAGCGATGGAGGGAACAGTTCTGCCAGAATGTATGTAACCGTGGAAACCGTCGGCACTCTAAACCAACACACCATGTGAAATTAATTGGAGAGTAATTCAGGGTTGTATAAAAAAGTGAGATAAAAGTTAACGACACCTATATTGTCATGGTGTGGTTTAAAATTTGTCAACCTCGAGGGGAAAGCTATAACTGATTAACACACTTATACACACTATGCCGTTACACCACGCACTGTACCAATATTATTTTGTAAACAAAGATTTTTCAAAGCACACTAAACCGTGTACACAAAACATTTTGGAGGTGACGCCTGTGCATTCACATCGTCATTGATGCAGTCCATTGATTCATCACTTTGCCTTATGGCTACTTTGTAATCCCATTCTGCTGCAATAAAAACAAAATAAGAAGTAGAACAAGGGCACAAGACGAATTAAGTGACTTATTGGATCTTTTTTTAAAGAAGTCTTTGCTAAAATTCTCAACACTATGGATGTGTGGCGTGTCCACCAGTTGGGTTCTTCATTTAATTGTTTTTGTCTTCAAAATATGAGAAATAAATATAAATGAAGGATGCCTTTCACAACCTCAGAGTTTTTTTGGTGACAGAGCTTGTTTAAAAAAAAAAAAGAAGTTCACCATGCAAGACAAAGAACAAGAGCAGCAGCAAATCCTCTCAACTCTAAACATCATGACAATTATGTATCTGGTGAGGTCTGGTCCCCACCATAAAACTCTCCAAAAGGCTCCAGTCCTCCAGCACAGTCAACAAATAGGCCTGTGATAAGAAATAGTGCTCAAAGAGCGCTCAGAAACTACTCTGTTTCGTGCTCCTCCTCTCGGCTGTTCTGGAGTCAGTTGTAATTCTTAAGCATAAAGCGTACTGTACCTTTTAGTCTACACAACAGCAGACACAGCCCGTTCCTCAAAGCAGACTCTGGCATGCCTACACACTTAACCCTCCGGTCCCTTTATATACACACCGTTGGAGCGAGGGGGTAGCAGGTTGAGCCGCAGCATCCGATCATCGCTCTTCACCCCCCCCCGAAGGTCCATGATTACTGTTTGTCGGGCCTCGGGTCTGATGTCATTAACCTGAGCCCGTCATTAGAGGGCAGATGGTAAGGCTGCGTGGTTCACCGGGTTGGTTCACCGAGCGCAGCCTCAATGTTCTCCACTCATGCCGAGTGTGCAACAGAGCACCATTCACCGATAACCAATCAAAGGGTTCATACATGGTTTGGTCCGGGTCAGTCCATCACCGTTACCCAGAGGCCAGCTCAGAGGTCAGAGGCCGGGATGCAGAAGGAGCGCATGGAGAACCTGTGCTGGTTGTTTTTTAAATCTCATGAAGTAATGTTAAATAATACTTAACAGCTGCAGTTCTAGTTACTTAGCAGAACATTATCTTACATGAAACCATGAGATAAACTCGATATTATTTTAAGTAGTAAAAAAAAAATGTTTTACTTTTTTTTACAGCATGAGCAATATTTGAAATACCAGTCATCTTCTTATGTTTAAGGTTTCTTCTTTTTTCTTCGCATTGCTCGGCATTTACACATTTCTCATACATTTTACACTCAATGAAATAATGAACCTCTCCGAACTCTGTATGAAGACGGAAAATGAGAATATTAAGTGGCGTCTAAATTGACCATGATGAATACACATTACACAGTATAAAGCAAAGAATGTTTAATGGCTGTCATATCTGCTCTTTGGATGATTACAAATGTACACGAGTGGTTTAAAAACTACAATAATCAAACAGTTTTTCAACTTTTTCCAAAACTTTCCCCACCCTGGAACATCCTATGACTATTTCAGGTTTATCATGATGATACGAACGATAATTGATAGTTTGTTTCTACTACTGGATACTGGCAACTGCATTCTTCACTATATTACAGACGTAAGATTGTACTACATTTGTCTGACAGCTTTAGTTAGTTTTCAGTGTATAATTTGTCATTCCCTTTCTAGTGAAAACCCATATTGTGGTGATTTTAAATCTTTGCATAAAATGTTTAAACCACTTTAAAATGCCGGTTGAATAAGCTGAGAAATGCAGTGTCACAAAGCTGAAAACAGGGCTGCTGTTTATGATGATTTTAGAGATATGTGGTTCTCTCCGGACAGCATCGCTACAAACATATCAAGATCTTAGACTAGAGAATGTGATGTATTCTTGTGGAATAAACTACACATCAGTATAAAAAATGGCTTGCCTGGTAGAGCACAGGTTACACAGCAGCCTAGGTGACTGTGGGTCCGTGGTTAGCAGGACAGTCTTTCAACCAGCGGGTTGGCGGTTTGATCCCTGTCCTAGTCGTTGTGTCCTTGAGCAAGACACTTAACCCTGAATTGCTCCCTGTAACTGTGTCTTTGCTGTATGAATTGTAAGTCGATTTGGATAAAGTGTCAGCTAAATGACATGTAATGGGTTCAAATCCTCCCATCTCTCTCCCCTTCCCCCCATTACAACCATCATCTATCTCCCCTTTGTACTAGCAGCAGAGCCTTGTAGACATTGCACAAGTAAATTATGACGGCGCAATCAATACGTTTGCTTTAAGTGCATTTGGTGGATAAATATGTGTACCTTTACTTTAATTTATAGTGGAATATTTTCAGTGTGACAATAGTACTTAGTAGAGGATATACTAGTTACTCCCACCACTGAACCACAGCTGAACACCATACATGCTGTGTTATTATCACGTAATTAAAAAAATATGAATACAAATGATATTGACAATAATATTAATACAACAAATAATAATACAAATTAGATTAAAGCAAATAATATGTATAATATTAATACAAATCATAATAATAATAATATTAGGGGAAATACATAATAATAATAATAATAATAATAATAATAATAATAATAATAGGCGCATTTTCTGATGTTGTGACTCGTTCCCTCGTTCAGTTTTTACAAAATTATTATTCTCACATAAAATCAAAAAACTTAATGAGAGAGAGCACTCGAACAAATCAATGAGACGCTACATTGAGCTAGTTCCATGTCTACGTCTTCATTCAACTGCCCGTTCCACATTAGTGACGCTAACCGCACGCAGGGTGATCCGGGTAACTTGCTAATAAACGTTTCAACGGTCAATTAACGGCCGGGTCGCGTGAGCTAGCTTAGACACCGACGGTTTCTTTTAGCCGTTACTATTAGCTTACCGGGTGATGCAGAAAATCAGTCCTGACGTCAACGGCTCTTCTGTAGCTGTCCCTCGCTCTCTCGGCTCAGACCGGATGTGTCACAGACAGACAGGTAGTTTAAAGTGTCTCCGGTACCTTCAGTCATTCACGGACGGGGACGGGACGGGACGGGAGCGTTTGCTCTTTTCTTCTTCCCCGTCCTGCCATTCAAATAACAGCACAGAGCAGAAGCGGCGCGTGGATGTGGTGGGCTCATTCTCCGTGGTGACGTCGACAGTTCGTCCTCGCTGAGTATTTGTTTCCTCTCTAAAAGGACGGTGTCTCCCTCATGCGGCCGACGGTGGAAACTGCACCACTAAAACGTTTAAAGAAAGGCTGCAAAGTCTTCAAAGTTTGACGGAAAGGGAGAAAATACTTTATAAGCTACGCACGCACACACGTTTAATGTTAACGTGTTATGTTAATGATACTGATACTGACTTAGACATAATTGGAAAGAAGTAAGAGATAGATATACGAGTGCTTTGTTGTTCCTTAATTAACTGAGGAAGCATTGTGGAAAAATGTAATCAAATGATGGGCTCGTCCGGGATTTGAACCCGGGACCTCTCGCACCCAAAGCGAGAATCATACCCCTAGACCAACGAGCCACCTCCTACATAAGATGAATGATTTATCGTCACTATACATAATATTTTTAATAAAAAAAAATAATAAATAAATGAAATTTCCCTCTGATAAAAAAACAAACCATCTGTACACAATTTGGTTTTGGATCATTATTGTGTTCTTTTACAATGATATTATAAACTAATCTATTTCCAATATAATTAATATGATATATAATCTGTATTGGAGCAAGTGAGCAAGTTTGTTTGATATTGTAATGGTTACAGGTACTGGAACCCAAAAGCACGACAAACACAGGATTGCAGGAGGAGGCAGGTTACTTAATCTTTCAGGCAGGGTGAAAACCAGGTGGTCCGTCAATCAGGGCGACACATCCGAAAAGGGGCAGGCAAAAATCTCAAGTCGGGTGAACAGGCAAACAGTCGTGTTGTTACGAGATGTGCCGACGCTTCGAAGCGTGTGTCGAGTAATGGAGGGGGCGTTTCCTCGAAGCGCGTATCGAGGCTTGCTTCATTTAGGGGAGGAGCCAAAAATAATGACGTCCGAAGCCTCGATGCCCAGCTGTACCACGTCACTGCTTCTGGAAGCGGTTCAGATTTTGCCGGGAGGTTTGACAGCAATATAAACCCCTCAGGCTCCATTCAAAATGTGGGTTGTTGGTTGAGAGTTTAGTGAGAGAGATAGTTTGGAGAGTTAGGAGAGTGAGGAGAGAAGGATAGGTGATAATATGGAACTGTTGAGAAACTGTTATTTCTGAATAAAAATAAATAAAATGTCCCCTGTCCTGTACGTACATCACTGTCCAAGTTACGCATACTCGGTCCCCTCTTCCTAGTTCCACAAAGACTTTTGCTGTCCTCTGCCTGCTTAAGCCCATGCCATTTTCCTAAAGTGACATAACATTATTACACAACATTTCATATACTACCAATTTGGGAACATTTACAAACACAGAATACATTCAAAAAATATTTTATTATGCACATATGTGATAATTTATGTACAAAAAATAATTTGGTCATACATTTTTGTAATTCATAGTCATTCCCAACAGCCATAACAGACAACAATTCAATGCATCACATTATGTGGTTCAGATACAGCTGCCTGTGATTATACTCTTGGCCAGTAGATGGTGCCGTGAGCACATGAAGCTTCGAGAAAGGAACCCTTTCTCGAACCAATTGAAGTGGTTCGACGCCTCGTGAGGCTTCATCTCGCCATCACTAGCAAGCAGGGTCGTAACAGGCAGATCCAAACTAGCACTAGGGATTCGCTGGAAAGTTTGGCAGTGAAACACAAGACAATCTGGCAGGGGACAAGTGGAAGTGAGGGAGCTAAATAGTGAGGGACTAATGAGGGGATGGGCTGCAGGTGAGAAGGGCGTGAGGACCAGGTGAAGGGAATGAGGGACAATCAGGTGAGGATGACAGAATCTGGAACGACAGGAGAATTAATTAAACTTGTAAGGAGGAGGAATTTAACTATGAAGGTGGGGAATTCGTGATAGATATAAAAAAAATATTTCAAATTAGTTTCCTCATCACTCATCAATATAACAAATATATACTCGAGTAAAATAGCTAATATCTCGTTTTTTATTGTTTTTTATATATGTCCCTTGCTTACTGCCCTTATTTTCCTCCAGTGATCGAGAAACTCATCATCATCATATCCTATCGGTCGCAGAGCGACAAAGACTGTTGTACTACCCTCCAATGATCGAGAAACTATCTGGTAATACATTGTATACTATTCAATACATGCCCCCCCCTTATATTATCTATTTATTTTTTATAAAATATACTATTATATGTATGTATCTCCTTGTTCTGTGTGTTGTTCAAATGTTTTTGTGCTTTTTTGTGCTTTATTTGTACAACATTTTAATTAAAGCCCCAATTTGTAGTTTGTCCCTTGTAGCGCCCCCCTCAGGTATTTAACGTTTACTTCAGTGTCGTAAATACCCAGTTTCGATAAATCAGGTGTCGGGAACCTCTGGCTCGCGAGCCATATATGGCTCTTTCGGTGACGGCATATGGCTCTTTTGAGTTTGAGTTTAAAAAAAACAAATCTCCGCCCGCCCCCCTGTAACTTTCTCTATCACGCCAGATTACAGCAGAAGTAATTTAAGGTCCCTTTCTTCAAGACGTCTTTGTTCTTTTATTAAACTAAACGTCTGTTATTGATCGTCTCCACAGCAGCATGTCACTCTGTCTCTACTCGTTACGTAGCGGAGCGAATAAATAATCACCTACGAGCGTGGACTAGCACTATATGACATTGCGTAATCACTGCCAGAAAGCAGGTAAAAAATCTTACATAGTGGAGTATTCTACCCACAGACCCCCGATGGCAGTGGCAGAGGCGCAAATCGCCATATTAAAAGTCATTGTAGCTGCACCATTTCTTTCAAGCTGTTATTTTAAGGTAGGAATTGTTACATAGTGTTGCTTTAATTAAAATTACAATATATTTTTTATGTGTATAATAACTTTAGATTTTGTTTTTCTAACTTTACGTAAGTCAAACAATTAAAACAACGTGAACATAATCATGTCCTGATGACTCGTGAGGCGTCTGCTGAAAGTTGTTTTGATTGCGGAAGTGGTTTCTAGATGTTCTTTAACGTGAACGTTATTCAATGTGAACATGTACATTTAAATAAATACAAATTAAAAATTGTAATTCAAATAATTGTAAGAACATTTTTTAATACATTTCATTTAATTAAAATGATAATGTATTTTGCTTTTCTTATAATAACTTTAAATTATTTCTTCGAATATCACGTAATACAACAACGAGAAAAATAATCACTTCCCTGATGACGCGCGACGCGTCAGGCGGAAGTTGTTTTGATTGCGGAAGTGGAGCCACAGACGCTGTAGGCGCTGCCTAGTGGAGGTATTTGCTTCGGGACTCTTTTGATTTCACTCTCCGTGTCGTTATTCAACTCCATGTAGGTCTACGGGAGCTTCAGTTTGCAGGTCTATCGGGTAAGGAGTAGGATGAAGTCGCCTGGTGGACGTTAGTTAACTCAACCGTTTTTAAATCTTTACTGTGTTTTGCTCAGCTAGCTCAGTTAGCTCGGTGGCGACGCGACGTCGTTTGATCCCTTTGGTGACAGAGTTAAAAGTTGGATATCGGGACCCGTATGGGGAAACGCATGTTTACATAACAGCCACAGCATGTCATCCGACCAGGAAGGCTTCTTAACGGTGTCACAGTACCGCGGTGTCTCATTACTGGAGCTGGAAAGCGGTCTGTAGTTGTACTTGTCAGATTATAAAGATGATAAATATACGGTAAATATGGCGGTAAGCTAAATAAGTATTAATATCCTTTACTTCCTGAAAAGTGCTTGTACCACACTGTGAAAACACTCTACTACAAGTCAAAAGGTTTCACTTAAAAAACAAGTCAATGTGTAGTAAAATGTTCCCCATCAGTGTTTTACTATCGTATACAATGTTTCTTAATGAATATGAATGTGTGTTGTGCATATTAATGCTGTACATTGCTGATTTTAACTCCTTTTTATAACCTGTTAGGTCGTTTTATTCTACAGCAATACATCATATCCTATAAGATATAATAATAATAATAATAATAATAATAATAATAATAATAAGAAGAAGAAGATTGTGTGTACTGGGAAGATTTAGTGAATGATGATGCGTTTTCAAAGATACTTTACAAATAGTTTTAGTGAGTCGAGTGTATTCCTAAACCCAATAAGTAATTAAGTCAAGTATATTACGTACAAAAGCTGACACTTTTATCCAAAGCGACGTTTGGATGTTACATCCATACACCGTAGACACAGCTACAACTCAGGTTTATGTGTCTTGCCCAAGGACACTTCGACTATTGATTGAACCAACAACCCCTCCTAACCAATCGCACATGCGCTAAAATAAAAGTGAATCTACGGTTCTTTTGGAAAAAAGAAATAGAAAATGTAAAACTCTTAAGTGGCCATCGAGTACTTCAGCCTTTCTCCTGTTATCAGAGCCACACCTCTGAAGCCTATCAACGGTTCTCTCTTGGCCCGCTTAAATCAATCCAAGCCGTCAGGCCATTAGTTCGTGTGCCGATGAAGCCTTTCTACCTATCATTCGATCAATAAAGAGTCTAAACCTCAGAAGAAGTGGTGCCGCTCTGCTGCGGCCTGAATACGCGATGTGAAGTCAGCTCATGCATGATGTTGTGTGGTCTTGAACACTTACTGAATTGATTTACGGAAAAAACAATCATTACTAATGAAGCTCAAATTCTATAAAACAACACATCACATATTAAATTTGAATTGTCGCCTTTGAACAATTGTCGGATATCCCTGAAATATGATTGTGCATTCCTAATAATATCATATAACTGAAATGCAACTGAAAACGCCGTAAATGTGGTTTTGCTTTTAAGATTTTTAAAACGGGATAAAGGAGCACTAAATGACTATTCTTGTTTGTTTATAACCGGTCTTGTCTTATATGTTTATTTTTTAAATGACTATGTTTTAAACTTCTTCTTCTTTTTTTCGTCTTCTTTTTTTTATTTATGTGAAATTTGTTAATCCTTTTTTTTTTATTACACCACCATCTTGGCAAATAAGATTCAGGCTCTCCATGGGATTATCCTGGTTTAAGAAATATACTATATATATATATATATATATATACACACACACACATACACACACACACACATATACAGGACTGTCTCAGAAAATTATAATATTGTGATTAAGTACTTTATTTTCTGTAATGCAATTTAAAAAAACAAAAATGTCATGCATTCTGGATTCATTACAAATCAACTGAAATATTGCAAGCCTTTTATTCTTTTAATATTGCTGATTATGGCTTACAGCTTAAGAAAACTCAAATATCCTATCTCTAAATTTTAGAATATCATGAAAAAGTATACTAGTAGGGTATTCAACTGATCACTTGAATCGTCTAATTAACTCGAAACACCTGCAAGGGGAAAAGAAGCAGCGGACAGTTGCAGAGTGGTCCAAAGTCCTCTTTTCAGACGAAAGCAAGTGTTGTATTTCATTTGGAAGTCAAGGCGCCAGAGTCTGGAGAAAGGCTGGAGAGGAGCAAAATCCAAGTTGCTTGAAATCCAGTGTGAAGTTCCCAGTCAGTGATGGTTTGGGGAGCCATGTCAGCTGCTGGTGTTGGTCCACTGTGTTTCATCAAGTCCAGAGTAAATGCAGCTGTGCACCAAGAGATTTTAGAGCACTACATGCTTCCATCTGCTGAAAAGCTCTATGGAGATGAGGATTTCATTTTCCAGCATGATCTGGCACCTGCCCACAGTGCCAGAACCACCAGTAACTGGTGTACTGACCATGGCATTACTGTCCTCCATTGGCCTGCCAATTCCCCTGACCTGAACCCCAGAGAGAATGTGTGGGGTATTGTGAAGAGGAAACTGAAAGACACCAGACCCAACAATGCAAATGAGCTAAAGGCCGCTATTGAAGCATCCTGGGCATCCATAACACCTCAGCAATGCCACAGGCTGATTGCCTCCATGCCACGCCGCATTGATGCAGTAATCCGTGCAAAAGGATTCCCAACGAAGTACTGAGTGCATTAATGGACATTTTCAAATGTTTGATTTTGTTTTGCTGTTATAAATCTTTTTTTTTACTTGGTTTGAGGAAATATTCTAATATTTAGAGATAGGATATTTGAGTTTTCTTAAGCTGTAAGCCATAATTAGCAATATTAAAAGAATAAAAGGCTTGCAACATTTCAGTTGATTTGTAATGAATCCAGAATGCATGACATTTTTGTTTTTTTAATTGCATTACAGAAAATAAAGAACTTTATCACAATATTCTAATTTTCTGAGACAGTCCTGTGTGTGTATGTATATGTATATGTGTGTGTATATATATATATATATATATATATATATATATATATATATATATATATATATATATATATATACTCAAATAAATCATTGATTAACGTCCCTTTACTACTGGAGTAATTGCTCATACAAACATGAGGGAAGAAAATAACTAGAGTAATATTTCTGGAGAAAATTAGATATTTTTGTTGTTTCTTCATTGAGCAACTCGTTTTGAATTGAATATTTGAGACGGATCGTAAAAAAACTTTTTTTTTTACCATAAATGTATTCTATGGATCTATCCCAAAATACTGATTAAAAAGTGCTTTCTGACTGTCGGTGTGTTTATCGCCACGTCTTTAACCCTTTGCAGACGTCGTTGACTCCGGCGGTAACTCTCTCCACGGCGCTCTACCGGTTGAGCCGTGGCGATGGCCGACCCCGACGACA
Source organism: Liparis tanakae (assembly GCA_036178185.1). Lineage (NCBI taxonomy): Eukaryota > Metazoa > Chordata > Actinopteri > Perciformes > Liparidae > Liparis > Liparis tanakae. The sequence goes on along the minus strand of CM070094.1, from coordinate 12,213,564 downwards.
CCGGCCTGCAGCCGGAGGAGCGAGTCCGCGCCCTCACCAAGAAGGGCAGCTCCGTGGAGGTCAACGACGACGTGCCGCCGCGCCGCTACTTCCGCTCCGGGATGGAGATGATCCGCATGGCCAGCATCTACGCCGAGGAGGGCAACACGGAGCGCGCCTTCGTCCTCTACAACAAGTACATCACGTGAGTAAAGTACCCGGGAGGGAGGAGGAGGAGGAGCAGCAGGAAGGAGGTGTGAGAAGAAGGAGGAGGAGGAGGAGGAGGAGGAGGAGGAGGAGGAGGAGAAGAAGAAGAAGAAGAAAGGGGGAAGGAGGAGTATAGAGAAGACAGAGGAGGAGAAAAAGGAAGAAGAAGAAAGGGGGTAAGGAGGAGTAGAGAGAAGACAGAAGGGAGAAGGAGAAGGGAGGAAGATGAGTTGGAAGAAGGACGAGGTGTAGGGAGAAGAAGAAGAACGGGAAGGAGGAGGGATAAAGAGGAGAAGAAGCGGGAGGAGAAGGGAGAAGAAGGGAAAAAGAGGAAAGGCAGATGAAGGAAAAGGAAGGAGAAGAATAATGTATCAGTAATACTTCTCCTTGTCTTTACTCCTCTTCTGTAACACTCATTTCTCTGAACATCCGTTGTTTGTCCTCTTAGAAACGTTCCTCTTTTCTTCAGTCTGTTCATAGAAAAACTTCCCAAACACCGCGACTACAAGACGGCCAACATCCCCGAGAAGAAGGACACGCTGAAGGTAGCAGCCGCGTTCAGCTCCTCCCCGAGAACACGAGACTGTGTTCGTATTTCAAAGTGTGACCTCGTCTTCACTCCCCAGAAACTGAAGGATGTGGCGTTTCCTCAAGCGGAGATCCTGAAGAGAGCGCTGCTGAAGAGGTTTGAGCAGGACTACGCTCAGCACCTCGCCAAGAAGGTACGAGCGTTCACCGCCGCCTCGTCGTTTAAAGACGCGCGTCGGCCGCACGACAGAATACAACAACAGCGGAACACGTTAATCCTGACGCTCGTACAACGAACATCGGCCTTGAATACTCACAGTTTGTATCACATTGATATAAAGTCGACCGCACGTTCGTTGAAGAGCGATATACCTGACAGGGTTCCTACGCTCATGGAAAAGTCTTGGAATTTAAAAATGGTTATTTCCAGGCCTAGAAAAGTTCTGAAGGAAGAAAAAAATCCCCAATGTCCTGGAAATGTTTACTATTCATGTTCATGTATGCTCTCCCTTTCTCCTTCCTTCTCTCTCTCTCTCTCTCCCTCCTTTCTCTCACCTTCTCTCCCTTTCTTTCTCTATCTCTCTCTCCTTCTCTTCCTCTCTCTCTCCATCTCCTCTCTCTTCCTCTCTCTCCCACTCCCTCCCTCTCTCTCCTTCTCTCTCTCCCCTCTCCCCTTCCCTCTCCCTCTCTCCTTCTCTCTCTCTATTTTTTTAATGTTTATTTCCGGGCCTGTAAAAATCCCCAAAGTTTTGGAAATGTGTTTTATTATATGTTCATTTACGCTGAGTCTTAAATAATTAATATTCTTTTAAAATAATGACGCCCTGAATATAAGCCGGCATACACACATTCTTCGCGCTGCAAGTGAACGCACCGTAACTGAAAAGACATAAATGTTTATTATTTTAATCTAATCTATTGTCTCTCTTTCATTTTAGTCATCTAACCTTGTTCATTGGTCACCGTGTGTATGAACCCTGACCTCAAATAAAGAGACCGGTGGTCATTCGGTGTGTTTCCAGAGGGCAGAGCAGGAGGCGGCGGCGCGGGAGCAGTCCAAGCGGCGTGAGCTGGACTTGGAGCGCGAGCGCGTGAGCGAGATGCAGCGGCGGCAGCGCGAGCAGGAGCAGTTCAGCGCCTTCGAGGAGATGATCCGCCGCCAGGAGCTGGAGAAGGAGCGCCAGCGTGTGCTCCTGGAGTTCGCCGCGCCCTCCGCCCCCCCCGACACGCCCCTTCTCCCGGGCATCCGGGGCCCTCCGGCGCAGGAACTGCCCGGCGACAACAACCGGCCGTACGATCGCCCCCCGGCGACCGTCGGCACGCCCGGCGCCGCCGCCCTGCCCAGCTTCGACCGGTCGCTCAAGCCTGGCTCCCTGGTCAGCCATGGGAACAACAGTGAGTTTGAATACTAATTTAATTTTCGGGCAGCTTGGTGGCTCAGTGGTTAGCACTGTCGCCTCACAGCAAGAAGGTCCAGGGTTCGTATCCCGGTCCTCCCGGTCGTCCCAGGTCCTTTCTGTGTGGAGTTTGCATGTTCTCCTCGTGTCTGCGTGGGTTTCCTCCGGTTTCCCCCACCATCATAAAGACATGCACACAGCCTCAGCCCGGTTCGTATGGATGTGAATGAATGTTGGTGGTGGTCGGAGGGCCCGTAGGCACTGATTGGCTGCCACGCTTCCGTCAGTCTGCCCCAGGGCAGCTGTGGCTACTGATGTAGCTCACCACCACCGGGATGACTGTATGTGTGGACGACTACTGGACTCTGGACTCTGTAAGCGACTTTGGGTACTCAGAAAAGCGCTATATAAATCAAAATCATTATTTAAAGTACACTACTGAATATTTTTTCTTATTTTTCAAAGTAAAAGCATAACATTAAATGAATCATGAATACTCTCTCTACATAGTTAATGTGTAAATGACTATTCTCTGGTGTTTACTGAAGTCTCTACATCTGTGTCTAGAGGCCCATCTCCAGTGTTCTGATGGTACATTGTGTTATCGCCTTAGAAGACTAATGGAGGGGTAGAAAACCCTTTTATATGAGCGCAGCTGAAAACAGTTATGCTGGTGGGAGAAGCTATAAAACTGGCCTTTTGAGCGACAAGAAGAAGAACATTAATATTTACAATAAAAATCATTATTTATAACCTTGTCAATATCTTGACTATTTTATATTCATTTTGAAATTTATTTGATAAATAAAAGTGAGTTTTCATGGAAAACACCAAATTGTCTGACCCCAAACTTTTGATCGGTCGTGTATTTACACCCCGGCCTATTTAATTCTTAAATTCCATGGTTTTCTTACGCCACTCCTCAGTTCAGAACCTTTAACTTCATACGTCTGCGTGGCTCTTTTTGCAGATGCGATGGTGGACGCCCTCCGCCAGTTGGCGGTGCCGGCCGAGCTGTGCCGCAGCTTCCTGAGGCTGGCCGAGGCCAACACCAGCCGGGCCGTGGAGACGTGCGGCATCCTGTGTGGCAAACTAGTAAGACTATTGTTGGGGGGGAGACAAGAAGATAATTCTCTTGGAATTCATAAAGTTGTTGTTGTTTTTCTTCTTTTTCTTCTTTTTCTTATCCGTGCATCAATTTAAAGGATTATTTGTTGTGCTACAGAACAGAAACGCGTTCACCGTGACCCACGTCATCGTACCGAAGCAGAGCGGCGGGCCGGACTACTGCGACACGGAGAACGAGGAGGAGCTGTTCCTCATGCAGGACCAGTATGACCTCATCACGCTGGGCTGGATCCACGTAAGTAGAGATGGCCATGAACGCATCATCGTCTGCTCCAACACTCATATTAGGATTACTTCACTCCCAAAATGACCTTTTTTTTTTTTTAACCCGCCCTGTTTTGTGACTCGCGTCCGGCCTGTGCATTGACCGCCCCTCTTCTCTCTCTCTCTCTCTCTCTCTCTCTCTCTCTCTCTCTCTCTCTCTCTCTCTCTCTCTCTCTCTCTCTCTCTCTCTCTCTCTCTCTCTTTCTCCCTCTCTCCCCAGACTCACCCCACACAGACGGCCTTCCTGTCCAGCGTCGACCTCCACACGCACTGCTCCTACCAGATGATGCTGCCAGAGGCCATCGCCATTGTCTGCTCGCCCAAGTTTAACGAGTGAGTCTAACAATAATAAACACTTCTTCACGCATGCTGCAGATCTTTGTCTCCTCTAACGTGTCCCTGCGTCTCAGGATCGGCTACTTCAAGCTGACGGATCGAGGGACGGACGAGATCTCCACGTGCAAACAGAAAAGCTTCCACCCGCACAGCAAAGAGCCGCCGCTGTTCACGGTGACTTTGACTTCCTCGATACTCAGAGAGTCATTTTGTGTTGCACTAGAAAAGAAAACGAGTGTGATCATTTTATTTATTACAAATATAGAAATATTTTCCCTCTCTCCCTTTCCCTCTCTCCCCCTCCCTCTCTCTCTCCATCCCTCTCCCTTTCTCTTCCTCTCTCTCCCTCCATCTCTCTTTCTCTCCCTCACTCTCTCCTTCTCTCTCCCTCTCTCTTTCTCTCCTCTCTTTCTCTCCTCCCTCTCTTTCTCTCCCCTCTCTCACTCTCTCCCTCTCTCTCTCTCTCTCAGCACGCGGGACACATCACCATCACCGACGACGCCGTGTCCGTGATGGATTTGCGGTGATTCTTCTCCCCATGGAAACTTTTTTTTATTGAAGTGCAGACATTTAACTGGAGGAAACGCGTTCAGGACTCGAGTTGTTCTCCAACGACACTGCAAACCTTTTGTTCTTCCTATTATTATTATTATTATTATTGCACTTTCCAAGCCAACGTCTACGATCCCTCTCTCCAACCTCTGTGTCTATTTCTTTGTCAGTCCATGCTCCACTTTCTTCATTTTTTTTTCATTCATTAAAAAAAAAAGAACACTATGTGTGTAATGTCTGGTAACCCGACTGTTGTCCACGTTTATTTCTGCCTTTGGGAGAAGAGGAAATCATTAAAGAAGTGCCAATGACGAGAGCGCTCTCCAGCCCGAGGAGTTGGTTGTTCATGACGTGTTGTAACTCAGGTACACTGCTCCGTGTTCTATTTTTATATAACGGCATCCTTTCATCTGTAAAGAGTTTTGATTCCTGCTTATGAGGTTTTTTTTAAATATCTTTATGGGGTGAGATGGGGGGATAGCTTAGTTTACAGGGTTCCTACTGTCATGGAAAACCTGGAAAAGTCTAGGAATTTTAAAATGGTTATTTCCAGGCTTGGAAAAGTCCAGAATGATTTGAAAAATTCATGGAAAATTATAAATATTCATATGTTCTTTCACGAGGTACATATACTGTATGTTTTGGACTTCTCACTGTTTAAATACAACATGTTCTCACTTTTTCATGTGTACACATGAGATTTCACAAAATGTTTGGTTATGGAAATTTGGTTGAAAGTCCTGGAAGCCCATTGGTCAACGTGTGTATGAATAATAACTTTATTTCTGAACCCTGCTTCACTAAACCGAGCAGCGTGTCCGTGCTTCAGAGGACCTCGACGGACCTCCTACTCCCCGTCACTCGACAGCCGGACCTCTCGCCTCCTAACCGCCTTTCTGTTTTCGCTCCCTTTACGCTGTAACTAAGAGAACTTTAAGCTTCAGTGAATTAAATGCCAAGTCAAAAATAAACTAAAATTTTATTCTGCATGGTTTGATTTGTCTTGTTTATCCTGAAAGTGTTTATTTTTTATTTAAAGTGTTTAAGAGTTTCATGATGAAGAATGTAAAGACTCCAAGTTAAAAACATTTAAACCACATGTAATGTAATCACTGCACACCTGGTGGAGAGGATGAGATTTAATATTCAAGTTTTTTTTTTACAAAGTATGTTTTTATACTTTTTTATTTAATTAGGGTCCTCGTTACGACTTCGTCCTAGAGGAACCTATTGTTTTTCAAAGGATTATTAGGGTCCTCGTGACGACTTCGTCGTAGAGGAACCTATTGTTTTTCATGGAGTTATTATTATTAGGCCGAAACAAACGTTGACTGGATGCACACGGTACGCCCCAGCAGATTGAAATTCCACATGCAGAAGTAGACTGGGGACATTTTTAGATTATTGAGTTTTGGTATTAGTTTGTAAAAAACTGTCTCTCTAGCGCCCCCTTGAGGTAGAAAGCTAATACTTTTTTTTCAACAACAACCGATTGACTTGAAATTTGGTATACAGGTTCACCTGGACCTGCTCTAGAAATAGGTTAATGGTGGCCATCAAATGCGCCTTCTTAGATTTTCCGCCATGTTGAATCTTTTTTTTTTTTTAAACGCTTTGTCCGATTCATCAGTAAATGTCTGGGATCCATTATTGGTTCAATTTCAGATCTTGTTGATATCTTATTGCATTCAGAGAATATAGACCAATGAACATTCAAGGGGTATGGCCTAATATTTGAAGTCATACAACTTCTACATTAGTTGGCCCATCCTCACCAAATTGCTGTCCTGTGTTCAAACCCTGGCAGTGACAAAAAAATTGAGAAAAAATCTGGAAAATGTTAACTGAATTTTATGCTTTTATACTTTTGGTAGAGAAGAGAACTTGATGCAGTGTGAAAAGGAAACTTCATGTAGGTCCTGTGGCTTTGTGGGTTGAAGCCTGTGGTTGGTGAACAAAAGATTCTAGTTTCAAGCCCCAGCAGTGTCAAAACAAACACTTGGAAAAAGAAAAATCTAAAATAATTTGAAAGAAGCGTTTCACACTTCAACTCCCATGAGTCCCTCAAGAATGTTTTTGTGTAATTGGTTTTGTACTTTTTGTAGAAAAGAGTACTTGATGCAATGTGAAAAGGATACTTTATGTAGGTCCTGTGGCTTCGTGGGTTGTCGCCCGTGGTTGCTGAGCTGGAAATCTTGGGTTCAAGCCATGGCAGTGTCAAAAACAAGAAATTTGTGAAAAAAAAATTATTAGAGAAGAAGCGTTTCACAGATCAAGTTCCTCAAGAACTGAATTTTCTGGTTTTGTACTTTTGTTAGAGAAGAGATCTTCATGTAGGTCGTGTGGCTTAGTGGGTTGAAGCCCGTGGTTGGTGAACAGGCGATCCTGGGTTCAAGCCAAAGCAATGTCAACAACAACAAATTGGGGGGGGGGGAGATTTAAAATAATGAAGAATGAAGAAGCGTTTCACAGTTAAACTCCCACAAGTGTCTCAAAAATCAAATCGTGTAATTACATTTTTTGGTGACGTACTTTTGGTAGAGAAGAGAATTTGATGCAGTGTGAAAAGGTTAGATTTTGTAGTTGCTGTGGCTTTGCCGGTTGAAACCTTTTCTGGTGAACACGAGGTCCTGGGTTCAAGCCTTGGCAGTGACCCAAAAAATAAATGTGGGATAAAAGACTTGGAAAAAAAAAAAAAATTGAGACACATGAGGGAGTTGAACTGTGAAACACTTCTTCTCAAAATATGTCTGTGTTTCTCTGGTGCTCTTTCTCCATGTGTGACTGTAAGAGGTTGCTGTGCTCCTGGAGTAGCTATGTGACTCTCCATTCAAATGTATAATGGAGCGAGGGTACTACTGTATGCTGTATGCGTGAACACAATAATACTGTGGTTATTACTTTACATAACCTCAGTGAAAGAACGGTCAACTCTGAACAGAGTCACGGTGTGTCTTTTTATTCACGTCAGGTTAATAAAGGTGCACGTCTTCGTGGGTTCAAGTTACCGATGAAGCTTTACTTTAAGATAAAGTTTTTAGTCGTGTATTTTAACTGTTATCATACAACATTATACTTGACGTTTGTTTTCATGCTTAAGTGCTTCTATTTGAGTCATTTATTTCAATGCAGGGCTCAAATAAATATCTGTTAAATACTCTTTAACTTATACTTGTTAAAGAACTTGTATACCATGATGTGGTAATAATATGTATATTGTAAGATCTGTATACTTTAATCACCACTGATAAAGAATAGACCGTTGCATAAACATACTACTTTGCCACGACTCAGTATCTGAAAGTGGAAAGTGTGTTCTCACCCATAAACGTGTGAGATAAGGCTTTTCTCTTCTGTAGGTCAGAATCAGTTATTGTACTCTTTGTCTTCATAGAACCATGTTGGCTGTCTCTGTCCCTGAAGGCCTCACCACTACACCTGTGACCACAGGATAGTGAGGTTCCTGTTCCCCGTGGAGGCAGTTAAAGAGGAAGAGGACTGAACTGAGAGGACTTCACATATTCCCAAAATATGTGTCAATATTTACGTTACTTTTACGGCGTTAACAGGTTACGCTTGCACATGCTTGATCGCAACGTTTGGCTGGAGGGAAAAGAAAATCCACCGCAGATGAAGAGAACCCAGCCTGTGATTCATGTGTGAACACTCAGCAGAGGGTAGGAAGGCCAAGACCTTAAAAAGACACTTGGGAACATTACACCCCACTCACGTCAATACGCCACATGAGTTCTTTCAGAGTAAACATCCAGCACTAGCAGCAACACAGATCTTTAATCTACTTTTTGGAGTTACATTTATTAATTTAATTCTAATTATTAGGTCTGATGCTGAACAATTTTTGATGAAATTGGCCTATCTTAGTGACATATTTGGAAAGTTTAATTAATTAAATGTTGACCAGATCAGGTTTCACTGAAGCTGAGATGTGGGTCAGGACATCTGAACAAGAATATTGATTCCTTTGAGAATCTGAACGACCCCTGATCTCCGTCTTCGTGACAGGCAAGATCTATCTATTGAGGCGTTGAGAGAAAATGACTGAGGCTTTTTATTTGGCCTAATTGTAATTGAATGAAATCAAAACACTTTGGTCCAGCTTTCAAATTGATGTGACCAGGAGCACAGCATTGAAGTGCAAGATTAAAAGTAGATTGTTAACTGCACACAATATGAACAAGAACAAACACATTTGCAATGGGCAGCTGGATGAACTACCAATATAAGTGTTGTTTATCAACTGAAGTTACAGCACAACACTGACAACATGATCAGTCAGTGCAACTCATGTAAATTCAGCTCTGTGTCATCACAAGGCCATCAAGTCATGTGACTCCAGTCAGTGTGATGGCAGTGACTGAACTCTGTCTGTGAGCTTGTAGTTATTTCAGAAGCACAGACCGACAGTCTGAGGCCATCTGTGAGCCGACTGTCAGTCATCCAGCTCCTGGTCTTTGATTTGGTGATTTTCTCCACTTCACTGATGAGTTTTTCAAATTTGGTATTCATAAAAGTGTTCTCATCTGGGATTCGTTCTGAACTCAGAGCATTGGTGATTACATTACATTACATCAACTCTACAGACATCCTCAGATTTAAATAATTATAATAATAATAAATATGAGAATTACCATTGGTGACTCGTGCATCTGTGCTTTTTCAAATAGAATAAATACAATTACAATCACTTTCAAGTAAGCCAGATTGCTCCATCAGACAAGAAACAAAAAGCTAAACGTTCAGGAATAGCAGAAAAGCCGAACTCACTGAGGTAGGACCTGGCAAGTCGCCAAGAATCTCGGATGTCGCGCATGCGTAGTCATAACCTGTTAATGTCGTAAAGTAATTATTTACACTAAGGTACAGGCATTTCAACATTTATTTATTAATGACTTGGTTTTATGTCTGTATACTTTGAACTTGTGTAATATGTGAAGTTATCAATAAAGGTCTTTCTGCATTTCCTGTATCGATTCATGCTACCCTATCTGATAGGATTTTATTGTACTATCAAAATATGCTTTTCTTTCAAAGTTCAATGTTTCACTTTTCACTGTTAAAGTGTTTATCTTCTAAATACCCTAATATTAAACCAGTGCTTTATTATGATAATGTGAACAAACTCATGTTTACAATAATTTGTTGACACAAAAGAAATAGCAACTTCTTATCACTCATTAATCTACATGTCATTACTACATATTATATTACTACATATTATGTACAGGTATATTGTACGGGTTCTGCTACAGGTGTAGCAGAACCCGTTTTCAGGCGTTCATGAATCAGGCGGAGATCTTTTCTGACATCTATCTTCCAGTCAGAAAGAACACGTTTCAGAAGACACTTCAGAAAATGTTCGAGAATGAGGAATAATGTGTTTCTGAATTTATTTTCATTTTATTTGGGAGATCGACACAGGGAACGTCTCCGAGATCGACCGGTGTTCTATATATATATATATATATACAGTATACAGTATTTTATACAGTATACAGTATTTTATTGATTTATTAAACCGAACTACCAAAGTTACTTAAACTTCCTAAGGAATATAAAGTAGCAGCAGAAAATGCAAATACTTTCATAAAGTAATAATATAATTGAGGTACTTATTAGTATTACGGTAAATGTAGTTTCTTTCCACCTCCTGTGGTGATTTCTGTCATCCAATATTAATATATATTCTCTTTATTTTTACAGAATTACTGACTTGGTGCAGACAAAAATAATGAATGACCAAGAATAATCAGTAAGAATGTTATCTTTTTAAGACATACAATAATATCCAACTAAAAACCGATCGCATATTCTACTCTACTGTATATAAAGGATCTGTGTCGTTTAATGCACGTTGTGTCATTTAGGGGGCGCTGTTGTGTACTCACTCCTGTCAGCAATGTAATTAATAAATTAATGTCTTTCATTTTTTGTAGCCTCCAACCCAAAACAATTGTAGAATTCAAATATTTCCTTTTTATTTATTTTTTATTTTTTTTAAAAGATAAATAACTTTTATAAAAATACTAGATCAACAAACACAATTAAACGTGTATGTTTAAAATAATGCAAATATATTTATTTAAGATATAGTATTGTAATAAAAAAATATGAAAAGGTTATTTTAAGTAAAATTACAGTAAACTTTAGAATTAAACCGAAATCTATTGTATTGATTTTCTTTTGGGGTGAATATGGAGGGGGCGTTTGTTTATTTACTCTTCATAACCACGTGCTTGCAATGCGGCCGCGCATGCGTACTGTGGAGTATTGTTTCTTTTCTTCCTTTTTTTACACGGGTCTGTTGTCGGTGACGCGCATTGCCCAAAACACTCTCCAGCCACGCGAACCCGCCGTCCAGCTTCTGTCTTCAAGGTTGATTGGCTGTGGCTGTGTAGCCCCGCCCTCTCTTGCACTCAATTGGTCAGCCAACAATTTTACTTCTCGCTGATTGGACGCTATTTGTAGAACTGGCTGTGTAGCTAGGCTACTGTTGCCTTCGGGTACCCCCGTCAAATATCAGTTTTAAGAGACTTTTAAGATGAAGTCACGTGCTTTCAGTTGTTTTGTCTCTGCCTCACGCTTTTTGGAAGCTATAAAAGCGAAAACATAAGTAAAAGCTCAGATTAAAACATAAAAAGTGTCTATTCAGCAGTATTGGCAGCTGTTCCCAGCGGGAATAAAATTAATTAATAAATTCAAACTTGTTCACGCCTCAAATACATGTAAACAATTAAATAGAAAATATGATATGAATATGTTTTGTTCTTTTTTTTTCCCCTGATGAATTTTTCCTCATATTGACCATAAAACAACAACAACAACCACAACCAACTCACCGAGAAGCCTCAACCACGGATAAACAACACCAATAGTACGTTACACCATATCATTGTTAATGTATTTATAAAACATTGTTAAAGTTATAATGTTTGTGTTTAGAAAATATAAATATTGTCGCTGCGCATTTTCATCCTGAGATGTATAATAATAATAATCATTATTATTATTATTGTTATTATTATTGTTATTATTATTATATTTATTATTAAACCAAAATATTTCCTTTCTAGGGGGAGAAGATAATAACGTCGCTGCCGTTGTCCACACATGTTCCACACCGGTGTGCGCTCGCGTCTCTCTTATTTCCTGCAGCACTTAAAGGCAGCATCGCTAGATCTCATAAAACACTGCTTTTCGGGACTTTAATGAACTTTTGTTTTAGAACAAACCCATATGACACTATTACCCCCCCCCCCCCCCCCCCCCATTGAGAAGACAACGGCTTTGACACTGACACGTCCGATGTCCCCTGAACGTGTTTTCGTGCATTATTCAAAGCGCTGCATGCGCATTGGGATGTGGGTATAAATAAGGCCGCGGACAGGGACAGCTCGGCCTGTCCTGCCACTGACGTCGGACAGCTGAAGGCGTAGAGGTTACCCCCCTTCCTCCCCCTCCTCCTCCAGAGAGACATGCACACACTCTGACCCTCCTCGCGGATGGTGCTCCTCTCACACCGGACATACCCCGCTCCCTTTTTACGCTTTTACGCATGACATTATTTGGTGAAGATCTTCTTGTTGTGGGCTCTTTCCTGATGGCACTCGGCCCGACATAGACAGCTTGCCTGCTCTACCTTTTTTTAAATTATTTATAGGACGGTGAAGGTGTCTTTTTATTTTGTTTTTTCCATGTTTTTCCCCAATACCCAAAGACTCCTGCGGCTCCAGCGGAGGGAGATAATTCTTCACCGGGTTGTTGTGGTGTCCGTGGGGGGGCAAGGCGAGCTGTTTTGGGGGTGAGTGCAGCGCCAGTGACCCGATGGAGAACACGCGCGTGTCCCTTCAGAGTAGAGTCACTATTCAATGTAAAAGCCGATATACCATCCCTCTCACTTTAAAGTGTGTGTAGTGAGTTTATAGCTGTTATTTTACTTTATTATATTCAATGTTTATTCTATGTTGCACCAAGGGATGTATACTTTATATTTAGCACACCTTTTACATTTTTTTGTATGCAACCAATACATGAAAAACATACTTAAATATTCTAGTAACAATCTTATATATGTGCATATTACTCTTTTAGAAACTTAGTTCAGCATTCGTTTGTTTCATTATGATTGTTTTCTGCTGTGTGATTATAATTCTGCTGTATTTACCTAGCAGCGGGTCTATGTTTATAACAGTTTACATTAATAATAAGGTTACAGCGTCTCCTTCTCTTTAATGAGACACGTCTTTTGCAATTTGATCCTCGAGTTACGTCCAAGAGCAGGCAGGGATAAAAAACAAAAAAGCCCCGGATGTGCAGCTCCCTTCATGTGTAACTCCGCTATAGACCACCAACCGCCTCTCTCTGGCTGCAGGGGGGGAGGGGGGGGGATTATGATGCCACGTGAACAGGCGACAAAAACACACAGGGATTGATTTCATAACGCTCGTTCGCGTGTGCGCGCGCACACACACCGCTTTCACCCTCTGAGGGAAGCTGCAGTGTGCAATGTTGTGTTTACGTGCATCCCATAAATACGATGACAGCGACACATTTGAGTGTACTGCTACACAACGCGGGAGGGGGGGGGCATTGTCAATGTGTATTTTTACAGTACAAAAAACTGTTCACGAGTTGTTGTTGTCATGAAGCTCATGCGCGCCCCCGACGCCAAGGATAGGATGAGGACAGGCTTCTGGTTGGCTGGTAGAGAACCAGATTACTGGTTTAATCTGATAGGCTGTTTTATGGTGAATGTTCATCATTCATGGCCACGGTGTGTTCAATGTAAGGGGCGATGCAGCACAGACACCCGAACAGTGCAGCAGCAGCAGGAGGAGGAAGAGGAGGAGGGGTGCGTTCAGGCTGTTTTCCATTTATAAAATAAAATACAAATAATTCCAGCTTTCTCTCACGTGTCAACGTCTACAAACACGAGGAATCTATTGGTCTGTTTATATCAATAACTAATCGAGTCAAACTTGTTTGGGCTCAGATATTGTTTTTCAGGAAAAAACTGAAATATTCTGTTTGTGTTTCTATTGTGTTTGTGTGTTTTTGGTGTTTATTCTCCCTCTGGGTGTGTTTGTGTTTATGTTGTTGGTTGAGGGCCTCGGAAAATATGTCTGGGTCCTTTTCCTTAAAGGACCATCACTCACAATATCACGTCACCAGTCTAGAGGCGCATTTTAAGAGAAATACGTGTGATGCATTTGGGAATTTCAGTGAACAAATGAAAATATGTCCCCCAAAAATGAGCAGAAATCAGGTGCAATTTCAAGAAGAACACAAACATATTATTTTGTACATATCGGAGAAGGAAGAGCAATTAAATTCATATTCTCATCTTGTATTTATTTACACATCCGGGTGTCTGCGCGTTCCCTGTTCTCTTCTCGGCGGCGCGTTCAGGCTCGCATGGGAAATACGCCCTTTCAACAATATCAAAACAATAACTTATATGTGGTTTAAATTAGTTGCCGGTGATGAATCATTTTATACTTCTAACACAATTTAAATTTGTTTTATATGGATTGGATTCAATCTATTGTCATTGCACAGAGTACAGGTACACATGCAACAAAATGTGTTCTCTGCATTTTAACCCATCCTTAGTTATTAAGGAGCAGTGGGCTGCAGTGATGGGCCCGGGAAGCAACTGGGGGTTCAGTGCTTTGCTCAGGAACTAATAGGGAGAGCGTGGATCGAGCCGGCAACCTTGGGGTTGCAGGACGACCCCCTTACCCCACTGAGCTACAGCCGCCCCCTTTACAGCATCACATTAATGTTTTTGAATATCCCAAAAATACATTGATCTCCATTTTAAACGTCATCAAAGAAGTTGGCTTTCATCTAAACACCTGGAGAAACTGACAAGATGTGTTGAGTTTGAAAGCACACACATATATTAGTGTTTAATAATATATATATATATATATGTATATATATATATATATATATATATATATATACATATATATTATACATAAATATTAGTGTCTATATAAATATAATATATACATATTCATGTTTATATATAAACACTAATATTTATATATAATACATTTTTTTATATATATATATAAAATAAATATAAATATTATATTATACAAAAATCTGTTATTTAACATTTTTTTGCAAAAAAGTAATTAAATATAAAAAAGTAAGAAAATCAAGTGGGGGAAAATGCCAAAGAAAAAATACACTAACAAATAAACCCGAAATAAAACATAAAAGTAAACGGCTCAGGAAATGTAAATATATAGTTCCACCTGAATGCCGCAGGTCACATCTGAACCTGGGTCCCATCTTTCCCACGGGAGCCTGAAGGCAACGCGGCCACTCATTGGCCATCCCTCGACGTCACTCAGCAGCTCCATCTCCCTCCCACGTGGTGACGTTCCGTACCAAAGTAACCAGGCCAGTCCATTACGCACACAAAAGACACAACAAAAGCTCCGTGTAGGGGAACAAAATGAAGCCCGTCAGCACCCAAAGGACCCCGCGATAAGTTCCCGTCTGGCAGCGCCACCCATGGACCAGAGACTGGCACGACGACAATCTTTAATTTCACTTCAAAACAACAACAACTGCAAAAACACCTCCTGCTCTCTCTCGCCAGTGTTTTCCACCAAGCTGCGTTTGGTTCCGATGGTCCAGGTCTAGGTGGTGAGTACCTCTCAAGACCTGGTTCAGGTGTCGTGCTAGATTCACACACGAGAAGAAGGAAAAAAACTAACACAAAAAAAACAACATTAACAACAACAACAATAACAATAACAAAGCGACACTGTTGCTCTTGAGCTCACGTCGTGGCTCTTTGGGGATGAACACATTTATTTTTGGGAGAACCGAGTCGTGTCAAGAGGAACTTCTTTAGAATAAATAAATACGCGTGTTGTGTTCAATGTCTCGTTTTTCGTGGGGTTGAGTCTTTTGTGTGGACTGTTCTTCCTGCTCGTCGTCCCCTCTTTGTGTTCAGCTGGTTGTTAACTGCCTGCCTCTGTTGTCTTGTTGTTTTATTTCCTTTTGGTTTGTTCTTCAAAAACAAAACGTCGTTTAAAATAAATAAATAAATAAATTAAAAAATAAAGACGTCAACTGTTGCCATGTGGCAGGAGGGCAGAAACAAAAGAAACACTCGAGCTGCAAGAGCGTTCATCTCTTCTGGGTTCAAGTCCTCATGGAAGTGTCTTTATAAAGAGAAAACCACAGGATGAAACATGAAGAAGACAAATACGATCACAGGAAGTACGCACCTTCATGGGGGAGGACAACAACAACAACAACAACAAACAGAAGCGGCTCCAAAGGCATGCACTTCTCCTTATTTGATGAAAGAAATGTATCTGTTTCTGTCAGTGTGTCGACATGCAAATGGGCATGCTATTCTCTCTCTCTCTCTCTCCCTCTCTCTCTCTCTCTGTGTTTGTCTTTCTCGCTGTGTGTGTGTGTTTCCCTCTCTCTCTCTCTCTCTCTCTCTCTCTCTGTATCTCTCTCTCTCTCTGTGTGTGATGCATGGCACGAAGCTGATGTCATCACTGATGGTGATTCTGCTGAAATGTGACACACACACACACACACACACACACACACACACACACACACACACACACATCGCTCTTGTGTGTTCACCTGTCCCGGTCCACTCGGGGTTAAACTGGGCTAATTCAAAATGGGGATTTTGACCCTTTTTTCATGTAGGGATTATTTCTGAGGCGCCTGAGCAGATTATATAGTTATTTTTATATATATATATATATATATATATATATGTGTACAGTATGGAAGTGTGTGTGTGTGTGTGTGTGTGTGTGTGTGTGTGTGTGTGTGTTTCACTTCCTGTTGAGTTGCTCCTTTTTAGTTTTTCTCGTCTGGCTTCTGTGTCGACTCGGCTGCTCATCCTGTTGCACGGCGTTGAGCTGGAGCTCCTTGTTGTTGTTGTTGTTGTTGTTGTTGTTGTTGTTGTTGAACAAAGTGAAAGGTGGTTGGAGTAAAGACAAAGATTATTTCAAGGACAATGGGTCGTTTTTCGTGCTAATTACAAAAAGTAGTTGAGGTACCTCAAGTGGTACAAATACGTACTTGTACCTCTTTAGTATTTCCATGTAATGCTACTTTTTGACATATATATATATATATATATATATATATTTATATTAAATTAATCAGAAATACACTCTATACATAGTTAATGTGGTAAATGACTATTCTCTGTTTTTTAATGAAGTCTCTACAGAGGTGTGTAGAGGCCCATCTCCAGTTTTCTAGTGGTACATTGTGTTATAGCCATGACGGAGTGACATGCTGCTGTGTTGAACACCGGGCTGCCGCTGATCAGTCGCGTTCAGCGGCAGCCCGGTCGTGATCAGCTGGGAGCAGACGAGCCGGAAGAGCCATATATGGCTCGAGACCAGACGTTAAATACCTGAAGGGGGCGCTACAGGGGGAAAGTTACATAGTGTCGCTTTAACATGTGAAGCAGAGACTTCTATACAACCTGAGGAGTCGCCATGTAAAGAAAGAAAAGAAATTGAGTTGTTTGGGTTGCAGTTGAACCTTCAAAGCGTCCGATGGTAAAATTGAGCCGGCAGTTGAGCCGAAAATAAAACTGGTCGAGAGGGATTTGCTTTGTAGAATATTTTTTTTAGGAACAAGCATCTTTTCCTCTTTTTTTTTTTAAACATATACAATTTTAACGGCTTAAAAAAAAAGTCTAGAACCCTCTTTAAACCCTTTTATTTTGTTTATAACTTTTTATTTTGCATTTTCCTCAAACAGATTATTCCTTGACATTGAAACCCTTTTTATGTGAGCGCAGCTGAAAACAGTTATGCTGGTGTGAGAAGCTCTAAAACTGGCCTTTCTTTTAGCGACAAGTTTGAAGAACAACATTAATATTTCAAATGAAAATCATTATTTCTAACCTTGTCAATGTGAAGCTATTTAGCATTTAAACAACTGCGCCCTCTGTGGTCATAAATTGCAATTACAGCGTGGCGTTAAATGAAGGAAAAAAAGTTTGCGCAACACTAGGGCCAGTAGAGAGGCGTCATAATGTCAACAAACTGACACGCTAATGTTAATTATCTACGCAACAAAATATGTCATCGTTGTACCAGAGTTGTTGTTGTTGTTGTGTTTTTGGTAAATCCAGCCACCATGTTTTTGGTTGATTCTCACGGCTATCATCAACTAGGTAAACAACTTTCTTTTGCAGCGAAAACACTCTTAAACCTCAGGACACGTGACTTTGTTTCAGTGTCTGCTGGAGGATAAGTAACCAACATTTGTAACCGATATTTGTGTTCTGTTGCCACAAAAAAAACTGACGAGATGATAACGACATTAGACTAATGTAAACAGTTTAATCGTTTGAGACTAAATGCACACAGAAATACAAATCTATTCATAAACAGATAGATAATAAAAAAGACATTTTATAATCAAACTTTAAACCCTTCCCTCACTGTGACTTCATGTGTTGCTCTTACAGGAACACTGGAGCTCCAGACGCCATAAACCACGACGCAAACAACGCCATTAAAAATGATAACGTCACAGACCGGATGAATATAACCAAACAATAGGGTCATAAAAGGCAGCGTGGTAAAAAGAAACAGAGGGAGATAAAAGATAAAGAGCATGTATTTGAATAGAAATAGCTCTGTTTGAGTAAGGAAAGTCTTATTGTCTTTAACATTAGAAATTAATAACCTTTCGAGGCTCCAGGTTCAAAATGGATTTTGGGAAACGTAACGGAAAATGGTGTGTTAAAACTCTGTTGTAAACATCCGTTAATCGGATCTCGTAGTTCAGCTGCAACCTCCTAACCTTCCTGTATCGTGTGTGTACAGTTTTAGAGAAATGGGGAATTAAAAGCAACATTTCAGAAGCTCTCGCACTCCAGATGTTGTAGTTTGGATAAACTTAAGTTATTCACTTACATTTTTATTCTATTATTATAAGTTACATCACAGAATACATATAAGTATCATGGTTCATTAAAATCATAATTTTCTTCCCCATGTCCGCATTATATTTATTTGAATGGTGAAATAAGTTTAATACGTTTGGGATTTATATTTAATGTAAGCTGATACTGATATATAATATATATATATATAAAAATATTTATAACAAAATAATATATAATATATAAAATGTATATATATTATATATAAAATATATATATATGAATATATAAAATGTATATATATTGTATACAAAAAATATTAATTTACAATATATATATATATATTAAAATGTACAGTTTGCTTCCTTATATTTTTATAATTTGGCACAAATCTATTAACTATTACAAAATTGCTAAATAAATGATGTTTCAAGGGTCACCTGTCCAGGCTTCTGTACTTCAATGTCCCTCGATTCCGTTACCGTAATCAAACAATGACTTTCTTCTCCTCCAGGTGTGATTTCCTGCCTTGGTGTCTGTGTGGAGCCCGCCACACTCCCGCTCCACAACGACGACGGCTCTCGCCTGCCTCCTCCAGTGCTTCTTCTGTCAGCGAGTCCAGCGGAGCTGCAGCTCCTCCGGCGCCGGCCCGGACCCCCCCAGCGAGGAGCCCCGCCCCTCTGACATGGTGAAGATGACCAAGTCCAAGACCTTCCAGGCTTACCTGCCCAGCTGTCACCGCACCTACAGCTGCATCCACTGCCGGGCGCACCTGGCCAACCACGACGAGCTCATCTCAAAGGTATGCGGCCACTGACGGACATTTTCATGCGACTAAGTCCCGCCCTCTCCACTGCAGACTGACCAATCGTAGCATCTCTGCTTCGCGGACTCTCGTCGTTTCAGATGTTCTTTGTGTTCAGGCTGGTTTAGTGGACTTGGAGACTGGTTACCTGGAGAGGTTTCTAAAAGAGTCAGCCAGGATTCAGGAGCGCCTCACCGCCCACACGTTGTTTTTGTTTTGAATTGACTGCAGAATTTTCGAGCTCTAAAATATCAGCGTCACAATTCATTATTTTTATTATTTATTAATTCATCGACTTGTTTTGATAAACTTATTATTTATTTTTCGTCTGGAAATGTCCGAAAATATCAGTTGCAGGTACTCCGAGTCCAATGTGTCGTCTCCAACGACTAAAAACCCAAATGAGTTTGAGAAGACGCAATTTTTTAAAAAGCGGCAAAAATTTAAGCAGTTATCTTTTAACCATTATTCAAACAGGAAAAGGTTATGTTTTATTGGCTCCTTGATTTGATGCAGAGAAGAAAAATAATGAAGATGAAGAAGAGTTTCCCGGAAAAATAGAAGGAAAAAAAATCAGAGCTGAAACACGAGATGATGCAGAAGAAAGTTGTGAGATTTAAGTTCAGGAAGTTCTTTTTGTTTTGAGACGTGGAAGGAGGAAGAACAACCGCACTAAAAATAATCATGATGAAACTTAATTTTCATGACCAAGGTCAGCGAGAGATCATGTTTACAGACGAGAATGCACATGCGGCTATATAATACATATCTAGAATTCTTCTAGAATTGTTTCTAGACTTTCATTTATCAATGTATTGATAGAAAACCTGGCTTCCTTTCCCCGCTTGACGCTTGATTTTTAACTGCAACAAAGGTCACCAAGGAATCGATCCTCGATTCTCGACCCCCCCCCCCCCCACACACACACACACACACAGAGGGTTATGTTTCTACTATTTGCATCCAGGTGACCCGGAGCTGTCACTTAAACAGTCATAAGGGGAAAGGAAGCCAGCTTTTTGTTTTTTTTGTTTTGAGTGTTTACACTTGTGCGTGAAAGGATGAAAATCGGTTTATTCTTTAAAAAAATCTTCCCATTAATCCTAACTTTTAAAAATGTGTTAAAATAAGGTTGCTTTCCTTTACTTCACGTTGAATTGCATCAAATCCCATGCGTTGAAATACGCAACTAATTGTCCTTTTTAAAGTTTAAAATGCACATTTTATACTCTGATGTTAAATCGCCCCACTGTGGTAGAAATCTGAATTGAATCGACTTACATTTCCTAAAAACAATCAATATATAAATCTATTAAAAAGCTCTTCTGACAATTTACGGACCAAATATCAACCTTATTGATGAAGAAAATAATAATCAGCCCATTACGTGATGATGAAACTAAATGATAAACCACTGCAGTCGGGTCCAAAGCGGCCTGGCGACTGTTTGACTAAATGACCTAATTAGTCTAAACAATCCACTTTAATTATAAAGTGGGTTTAATTAAAGGATCTTCGTTCCTGCAGGAGGTTTGACAGTCAACACGCTGCTTCACGCTTCTGCATCAGACTGATCTATACATATGTATGTGTGTATGTATGTATATTGTATATATAATATCAGAATCAGAATCAGAATCAGAATCAGCTTTAATGGCCATGAAAGTGTTCACATACATGGAATTTGTCTCCGGTTCCACTTTGCTCTCTCATACATACACAATATACATTAAACTAGATAAATATAAAAAAGATTCAAAAAGACATTAAAGGCAGTAGTTAAAAAAGTGCAGATAGTGCAGATGGAGAGTCTGATCAACTGTTCATCAGGGTGACAGCCAGAGGGAAGAAGCTGTTTTTGTGTCTGGTAGTTTTGGCGTACAGAGCTCTGTAGCGCCTCCCAGAGGGGAGGAGTTGGAACAGCTTGTGTCCAGGGTGTGACGGGTCTGTAGTGATCTTTCCAGCCCGCTTCCTGACTCTGGAGGTGTACAAGTCCAGGATGGAGGGCAGGCTGGAACCAATAGTTCTCTCTGCCGACCTGACGATCCGCTGTAGTCTGCCTCTGTCCTGTTTGGTGGCCGATCCAAACCACACAGTGATGGAGGAGCAGAGGACGGACTGGATGATGGCGGTGTAGAAGAGGATCAGCAGCTCCTGAGGCAGGCTGTACTTCCTGAGCTGGCGCAGGAAGTACAGCCTCTGCTGGGCCTTTTCCGGATGGTGTTGATGTTGGAGGCCCACTTCAGGTCCTGGGAGATTGTGGATCCCAGAAACCTGAAGGTCTCCACTGCGGACACAGTGCTATTGTGTATGGTGATTCTTCCCCATGTCCGCATTATATTTATTTGAATGGTGAAATAAGTTTAATACATTTGGGATTTATATTTAATGTAAGCTGATACTGATATATAATATATATATATATAAAAATATTTATAACAAAATAATATATAATATATAAAATGTATATATATTATATATAAAATATATATATATGAATATATAAAATGTATATATATTGTATACAAAAAATATTAATTTACAATATATATATATATTAAAATGTACAGTTTGCTTCCTTATATTTTTATAATTTGGCACAAATCTATTAACTATTACAAAATTGCTAAATAAATGATGTTTCAAGGGTCACCTGTCCAGGCTTCTGTACTTCAATGTCCCTCGATTCCGTTACCGTAATCAAACAATGACTTTCTTCTCCTCCAGGTGTGATTTCCTGCCTTGGTGTCTGTGTGGAGCCCGCCACACTCCCGCTCCACAACGACGACGGCTCTCGCCTGCCTCCTCCAGTGCTTCTTCTGTCAGCGAGTCCAGCGGAGCTGCAGCTCCTCCGGCGCCGGCCCGGACCCCCCCAGCGAGGAGCCCCGCCCCTCTGACATGGTGAAGATGACCAAGTCCAAGACCTTCCAGGCTTACCTGCCCAGCTGTCACCGCACCTACAGCTGCATCCACTGCCGGGCGCACCTGGCCAACCACGACGAGCTCATCTCAAAGGTATGCGGCCACTGACGGACATTTTCATGCGACTAAGTCCCGCCCTCTCCACTGCAGACTGACCAATCGTAGCATCTCTGCTTCGCGGACTCTCGTCGTTTCAGATGTTCTTTGTGTTCAGGCTGGTTTAGTGGACTTGGAGACTGGTTACCTGGAGAGGTTTCTAAAAGAGTCAGCCAGGATTCAGGAGCGCCTCACCGCCCACACGTTGTTTTTGTTTTGAATTGACTGCAGAATTTTCGAGCTCTAAAATATCAGCGTCACAATTCATTATTTTTATTATTTATTAATTCATCGACTTGTTTTGATAAACTTATTATTTATTTTTCGTCTGGAAATGTCCGAAAATATCAGTTGCAGGTACTCCGAGTCCAATGTGTCGTCTCCAACGACTAAAAACCCAAATGAGTTTGAGAAGACGCAATTTTTTAAAAAGCGGCAAAAATTTAAGCAGTTATCTTTTAACCATTATTCAAACAGGAAAAGGTTATGTTTTATTGGCTCCTTGATTTGATGCAGAGAAGAAAAATAATGAAGATGAAGAAGAGTTTCCCGGAAAAATAGAAGGAAAAAAAATCAGAGCTGAAACACGAGATGATGCAGAAGAAAGTTGTGAGATTTAAGTTCAGGAAGTTCTTTTGTTTTGAGACGTGGAAGGAGGAAGAACAACCGCACTAAAAATAATCATGATGAAACTTAATTTTCATGACCAAGGTCAGCGAGATCATGTTTACAGACGAGAATGCACATGCGGCTATATAATACATATCTAGAATTCTTCTAGAATTGTTTCTAGACTTTCATTTATCAATGTATTGATAGAAAACCTGGCTTCCTTTCCCCGCTTGACGCTTGATTTTTAACTGCAACAAAGGTCACCAAGGAATCGATCCTCGATTCTCGACCCCCACACACACACACACACAGAGGGTTATGTTTCTACTATTTGCATCCAGGTGACCCGGAGCTGTCACTTAAACAGTCATAAGGGGAAAGGAAGCCAGCTTTTTGTTTTTTTTGTTTTGAGTGTTTACACTTGTGCGTGAAAGGATGAAAATCGGTTTATTCTTTAAAAAAATCTTCCCATTAATCCTAATTTTTAAAAATGTGTTAAAATAAGGTTGCTTTCCTTTACTTCACGTTGAATTGCATCAAATCACATGCGTTGAAATACGCAACTAATTGTCCTTTTTTAAAGTTTAAAATGCACATTTTATACTCTGATGTTCGTCGCCCCACTGTGGTAGAAATCTGAATTGAATCGACTTACATTTCCTAAAAACAATCAATATATAAATCTATTAAAAAGCTCTTCTGACAATTTACGGACCAAATATCAACCTTATTGATGAAGAAAATAATAATCAGCCCATTACGTGATGATGAAACTAAATGATAAACCACTGCAGTCGGGTCCAAAGCGGCCTGGCGACTGTTTGACTAAATGACCTAATTAGTCTAAACAATCCACTTTAATTATAAAGTGGGTTTAATTAAAGGATCTTCGTTCCTGCAGGAGGTTTGACAGTCAACACGCTGCTTCACGCTTCTGCATCAGACTGATCTATACATATGTATGTGTGTATGTATGTATATTGTATATATAATATATATATATATCTATATCTATAATATATATTATTCAATATATATACAATACCTATATATTATATATATATATATGTATTATGTAATATATACATACATGTATTATATATAATATATATATATATATATATATAGAATGTATAATGTGTATAGATTATGTATGTATATATATATATATATATTTATGGATCATACATTATCTCAGATCATTATGGCTTTAAAAACACAACGCTGTGAGTTTGTACTTCAGGCTTCGTTTATTATTCATGATTTTTTACTTGTAAAGAGTTAAATCTGATGTCTTGCGTAATAGTGAATCACAACCCGCTCCATTGAACTTCAGTTTAATTACTTTTCTTGCTGCAATTAATAATTATTTAATAAGAATGACTTAAATATAGCTTCTTTTAAAAAATGTATTCTCTCAAATTCCATTAAAATATTACGATGCGTCCACGTTTTTCACTCAAAGTACGGCTGGTACAAAACCCAATTCAATAAAAAAATATATTTAAGGAACTGTGAGAATATTTGGCACATTCTTTTAAACACATTTGTTATGTAATAACCATCGAATATATTCCACATTGGAATCTGGAAATCGTCCCTAATAACATCTCAGGTATTGATCGTGACAGTACGGGTCTATTAATAAGCTCCCCGTTCGCCGCCACACCTTGTTAGTGTGTGTGTGTCTGTGTGTGTGTGTGTGTGTGTGTGTGTGTGTGTGTGTGTGTGTGTGTCCTCTGCATCGACCCGTCCAAGCCGATTATGTTACTCAGGAGAAGACGACACAAGTTTTTTCCACAGGTTCATGTTTGAGACTCATCTCGTGGGATATGTGAAGCACAGAGCATTAAAACATAAGTGTGTGTGATAATGTGTGGAGGTGTGTATGTGTGGAGGTGTGTGTCTATATGTGTGTGGAGGTGTGCGAACGTGGAGGCATGTGTGTGTGGAGGTGTATGTGTGTGTGTGTGTATGTGTGGAGGTGTGTGTCTATATGTGTGTGGAGGTGTGCGAACGTGGAGGCATGTGTGTGTGGAGGTGTATGTGTGTGTGTGTGTGTGGGGGGGGGGGGGGGGTTTGAATGAGCTCTGCAGGTTCTGGCAGATTTCTCTCCTCAGTTGCAATTTTTGAGTGCTGAAAAAAAAACCTCCTGAACCAGAAATAAAAACAACAACCGAGAAATTGGCGTTTTCCCCTCAGAGCTTACGTCTCCTTCAGCCGGTGAGCAGAATGGAGTTAGCCCGAGAGATTAACCTGAGCCCACGGGCCTGGAGGAGGGGAGGCCGGCTCAGGCCCCTCTCCCTCAGCCATATATGGGATAAATATGGGAAGCTCCTGAAATGATTGACTTCAATACAACCAGAGGAGTCGCTCCCTGGTGGTCAGGAGAGAGAATGCAGCTTTAAAGCCCCACTATGTAACTTTTCCACCTTAAAATAACAGCTTGAAAAAAATTGTGCCGCTACAATATGTGGATTTGCTCCTCCTCCACTGCCATCGGGGGTCTGTGGCCAGAAAACTGCTGAATGTAAGATGGTTGGTAACGACCCGGTACTTCCGGCGGAAGTAGTTCAACTTGCTGTCTGGCAGCTTTACGCAACGTCTTATAGTGCCAGTCCACGCTCGCAGGTGACTTTTTATTTGCTCCGCGACTCGTAGAGACGGAGTGACATGCTGCTGTGTTGAACACCGGGCTGCCGCTGATCAGTCGCGTTCAGTGGCAGCCCGGGCGCGATCAGCTGGGAGCAGACGAGCCGGAAGAGCCATATATGGCTCGAGACCAGACGTTAAATACCTGAAGGGGGCGCTACAGGGGAAAAGTTACATAGTGTCGCTTTAACATGTGAAGCAGAGACTTCTATACAACCTGAGGAGTCGCCATGTAAAGAAAGAAAAGAAAAGAAAGAAAGAAACGCTTAAATTGAGTTGTTTGGGTTTTAGTTGAACCTTCAAAGCGTCCGATGGTAAAATCGAGCCGGCAGTTGAGCCGAAAATAAAACTGGTCGAGAGGGATTTGCTTTGTAGAATATTTTTTTTAGGAACAAGCATCTTTTCCTCTTTTTTTTTTAAACATATACAATTTTAACGGCTTAAAAAAAAAAGGCTCATAACCACACTCTCCACATTGCCTCATGTTTTATTAAACGACAAAATATAAAACCTGCGGGAGCTGATTCCAGCCTGAGTCTGATTCTCTCCGCTCTCTGGAAGGATTCTGTCTAATAGGATGGTTGTGGGAGTCTGGAGGGTTTAGTGCAGCCCCCCCCCCCTCACACACACACACACACACACACCCACACACACACGCACACACAAGAAAAACCCTGTCTAGCTTCTATCTGCTTAAAAAAATGAAAAAACACGACCAAAATGTTGTTCTTTCTCTTGCTAGTCTTTCTAGGACTTTTCAGTTTCTACGAATGTCACGTGCACATTATTTATTTTGGTGGCCGTGGTGAGTAAAAATAGACGGTGGGAAGCGGATAAGGGCGACGAGAGACTCGCCAGTCGGTCGAGTTTGATGGCTGAGCCGCAGCCGAGGCGACAGATATGACCACAACCCAGCTCTCGTCACGTGGAGTAACCCCCCACCCCCCCACCACCACCCGCTCTGCAGAGGGTCTGTCGTTGACTCCACAGTGGACCGACCTAGTTCCCTCTGGCAGCTGAAGATCACATGACTAGTTTTCTGTGGGTTTTCACCATCGGCCCCCACGGTGACCGGATCAGTTCCTAGTCTAAAAACCCTTCTATCATCTGAAAAATCAAACCTCCCCCGCTTTTTTGAGGGGCGCGGCTGGAAAAAGGTCCCCTGAGGTCCCCTGATGCATATGTGAATGAGATGGACGTAACACACCGAGGACGATGCATCTCCAGGCTGCACGTATAAGGAAACATTTATTTGACTTTTTTTCCTCCCGTCAGTTGTTGAGATTTGACACGGCGTGCACACTGACGCTCCTGCAACTTTACCCGTAATCCCTTTCTCTCTCCATGTAGATCTGCAGGTGATATTTAGTCTGTAATCCAGCCTCATTTAGGAGTAAATGCATTAAACATGCTTGTTAGGCCTCAAGGACACACACACACACACACACACACACATATTAACACACACAACACACACACACTGTACGTTGTTGTCAAACAACCAATGTAAACAGAACAGTATTTGTTTAGGAGAAAACTCCACAGGGAGTCCCTAACGCTTCCTCCTACATGTATTCAAGCTTTGTGTGTGTGTATGTGTGTGTGTGTGTGTTTGCACTGCCATCTTTCTGAGGACCATCGATAGTTTTTAACCTTTGGAGTGAGGACCAAAATGCAAAGTGAGGCTGGTCTTAATTTTGTGTTTGTGTGTGTTAACATTTCATAATATCCCACTGAACTGTATCACAGCGGTTCTTTATTGATATTTGTTGTCGTTCTGGCTTTAAAGGATCTTCATTCTCTCACAGCTGCTGGCAAGAAATGTGACTCTTTTGGCAGATTTGATGTAATCACGTTTTATTTTGATGACTCACAGCATGCTCTGATATTTTTCTCAAAACGTTGTTCACGTCTATATATTTAGACCTGAAATGTATAGTATAGAGTTCTTATTTGACGTCGCAACTAAAAACAAGAAACAACAACAACACTCTCTCGTTATGAATGATGGATGAGCCTCCGAGCCTCGTTTTATTTCTCACCTCCGGATAAACTGCTGTGTGGGAACTTTGTGGAGGTGGAAGAACAAGTCACAGGGAGAAAGGCACCCCGGGGTGCCATCCGCTGACATTCTTGCTCTCGGCACCGTCAACTTACCTTTTCTCTTCTTCTTCTCTTTCTCATTTCAGTCATTTCAAGGCAGTCAAGGAAGAGCCTACCTGTTTAATTCTGTGTAAGTATGAAAAGTCGTCTCGTTTCTTTTCTTTCCTCTACAGTGAAAACACATTTTTTGTACATTCGGTCTAATTCTATGCATCGTTAAAAAGAAAATCAAGTAATTTGGGTGCTTTTTATAAATAAAAGAGACACAAGAAGCTAATTTGCTTTATGGAGGGTTTTTTTTTTATACCACTGGGTGCGTCTTTTGAGTTCAAGACCAGAGTTCCCTTCTTCACCTTTTAAACCTACTGCTTTCCTTTCACACTTCCTTTACTTGTTTTTGTTTTCTGTGCAGCTGTTGTCCACTGCTGCCATGATGACTGAACACGTATGTTAAAAAGAAAATTGTGTTTTAACACGCATGCACAAAATTGAGAAAACGATGCAGGAGGCAGGTGGAGCCACAACCACATTTACTGGCCCCGCCCCCCTTACCAAAAAAATTGTTTTACAAAGGTACATTTTCCCATCTTCCACCGCATTAATTATTCCAAGGAGTTATATTTGATTATCCGTCCTAAAAAAGACCTTCAAGTTAAATTAGATCCACTCGGCAGATGCTTTCGTCCAAATTCCCTGATTCCAAAGGGGTTCCTTAAAGAGTGAGTAAAGCTTCTAGTACCCTCCACGGAAAGAAACGATGCATCCCATCAAGTGCGTCTTTGTCTGGTAACACCAGTGGTACAGTTTACACTGCTACAGGTTTTCTGTTTTACAGGAAGTCAAAACCAGTCTGACTTCAGTCTGCACCCAGTAAGCACTGATGTGGGGATTTTTTACGGTAAAAAGACTTGGGTTAAAAACTTTAAATCTAAATGTTTCACATTCAAATGACTGTTTTAATGTGACTTCATGTTGCGTAGTGTTGCCATTCAAATGCTTTTGAAGCTACTAAATGAAGCAAGTACCTCCGTTAGATGTTATCGGTGACCGAAGCACACCAACAGTGGACGGTACAAGGAAGGAAATAAAAGATTTCTTTTGAGAAAGCATGAGTTACCTCAACCATGAGAGCTCTTTCAGCAGGTAGCCATAGAATATTGTGCAGTTTGCTGCAGTAGAACAAGAGATTTGACTCCCAGTAGCAGCAATGTGGGTAGTAGTACCTCCGTTAGCTGTTATCAGTAACCGAAGCACACCAACAGTGGACGGTACAAAACAGGAAATAAAAGATTAAACTTCAACTGCTTTTTTTTGTGGTTTTTGCTTGGTTTTCGGGTTTCTGCTCTCGCATGACATGTTCGGAAGTAGTTTATACAACCAGCCCTGTAAGAGGGCGGCCATGATACTGATGTACGAGTTTGACACCCCTGCTCAACAGAGTCCAAATAAATCAGTCCAATCAAGCACACCTGAAATCCAGCGTGCAATGCTTGTGGTGCTTTCTGGGTATAAAAAGATATTTTTGCATTTTGGTGGTAAAAGTCTTTTGTGGCCGCCTACATGTCGCTCGGTTACATAAAGTGATTATTTATTTGCCAGTGGCATTTCCTTTAATTACAAGCTAATAAGCCAACAGATCTCTCTGAGCAAACAAGTATTTACTTATTAAGTTCTGTGCTTCAGTATCGAAGTATCCAGTTGTATTTACATTTTTGGGGATCTTATCATTTGCTCCAAATAAACACATCTGAAGATGTGTAAGATGAGATAAACACACAATTAGCTCCATACGGTTTTAGTTTAGCTTGATGCCAAAGTATTATTCAAGAAAATGCAAAGAAAACCTAATTAAATGTATAATAAATAAACATAAACGTGCACCGAGTAAATTTTTACGTGGATACTCTGAATATTTGAGCACTGCTGTTACTTTCAAGTAGGGCTGAAACTAACGATTATTTTGATAATCGCTTAATCGGTTGATTATTTTTTTTCGATTAATCAGAAAAAGAAAAAAAAATGAAATTTTCAACCCTTTATTCAAAACAGGGTTCGTACAGTCATGGAAAACTTGGAAAAGTAATGGAATTTTTAAATGGCTATTAGCAGGCCTAGAAAAGTAATTACAAAAAATTAAATCCCAAAATATTTGGAAAAGTAATGCATTTATATTCAAATGTTAATTTACATAGAATATATACGATATGCTTTGGAATTCTCATTGTTAGTTTAAATACTACATCTTCTCACTTCATGTATACACCGAGTTTTCACAAAATGTTTAATCATGGAAATGTGGTTCAAAGTCCTGGAAAGGTCCTGGAGATCCACTGGTCAGCTTGTGGATGAACCCTGTTCACTGGTCTTGTGTATGAACCCGTCACAAACAGACTGATACCGGTTTACTCTCCTGAGTTGGCTATTTGAGTGTTAAACGCGTCATACGTGTCAGTGAGGGGGCGGGGCTTATCTCTGTTGCCCTGCTCCGAGGAAAAATATTTCCTGCCATCCGCCACGGAATAAATAACCACTTTTTCTACGTTATACTTCTTGTGGAAATGCGACACACGTGGTAACATCTAGCGCCCCGGTGTCTGGGGTCATGACGCCACCCGTAGGCGCACACAGCTCCGTGAATGTCTCTGACGACGTGAATGACTTCCGCTACCAGTGTCATTAGAGCAGCAGCAGCCAGTTGGATTCACCAACAGCGGAGCAGCTCAGCGCTGATTGGCTCTCACAACGCAATGCAGTCCTCTACCTCCGCTCCTTCTCCTGCGCCGCTCTGCGCTCTGCGCTCAACTCAACTTTTTTATACTCCGCGACTTATTGAGTGCCGTAATAATCGCACGACACAACGAATCGATAATGAAATTCGTTTACAACTATTTTAATAATCGATTTTTATCGATTTTATCGGTTCGTTGTTGCAGCCCTACTTTCAAGTAAATTATTGAATTTCTTATGCTTGTTCTTCTTTTTGCTCTCCTTCTTCTTATTGTTCTTCTTTTTGTAATTCTTCATGTTCTGGTTGTTGCTCTTTTTCTTGTTCTTTTTGTTCTTGTTCATCTTTTTTCTTCTTGTTCTTGTTCATCATCCTGTTATTCTTGTTCTTTTTCTTGCTCTTGTTATTCTTCTTTTCCTTGTTCTTCTTTTTGTTCTTGTTCATCTTCTTGTTTTGCTTGTTGTTGTTGTTCATATTTTTCTTGTTGTTCTTCTTCTGCTGCTCTCCCTGACCTCTGTGACCTTGTCTCCACTTCCTGTCTCCCCCTGCAGGGTAAATGTGGGCTGCGGGCCGGCCGAGGAGCGGGTTCTCCTCACAGGTTTACATGCCGTGGCTGATATCTACTGTGAAAACTGTAAAACCACGCTGGGCTGGAAATACGTGAGTCCCCCCCCCCCCCCCCCCCCCCTTTAAAAAAAAAAACTCTCCTAGGTTTCTTTTGGCGCATCACTTAACGCCCGTGTTTGTTGTGTGCAGCCGCTCGGTTTCTCTGCCCGCGAGACAGATTGTTCATGTTTACCGGCTCAGAACACTGTCGCGCTCGTTAAATCGTCGCTTTGTGACGCCATGGCGACAGTTAGTTTTTTTTGATCCGGGTTGTGTGTTTTTAGGCTCAGAGATCAGGGCCTTTTTGGTCTCCTAGCTCCGCAAGATAATTACAGTGCCGGAGAATGTTAGAACAGCACCGCCACGAGTATCCGCAGTGATTAAATGTCAGGCCATTTTGAAGAGGCAGGTAATTGTCTGAGGTGACCAGAGAAGGTTGTACGGACAGAGTACAAGACTCACTGAAAGCTTCAGTCACAAAACACAAAACCATTGGAGAGTCTCTCAAAAGCCCCGAAGCAAAGCAAAGCGGAGCGGAGCTGGTTTACAAGGCAAAGCAGGCTGAGCAAATAATCACAGACGCAGACCGACGACGACATCCCGACTCGGCGGGATGGAGACGCGTGACAGGAAGTTCAGACTTGTACGTTACAGGGTTGTACGTTACGGTTTTAAGTAACGGTTGTGCGTTACGTTTGTACGTTACGGTTATACGTTATGGTTGTACGTTGCGATTGCACGTTACAGTTGTACGTTACAGTTGTACGTTGCTTTGTACGTTACAGGGTTGTACGTTACAGGGTTGTACGTTACAGTTGTACGTTGCTTTGTACGTTACAGAGTTGTGCGTTACATTTGTACGTTACGGTTATATGTTATGGTTGTACGTTACGTTTGCACGTTGCGATTGCACGTTACATTTGTACGTTACATTTGTACGTTGCTTTGTACGTTACAGGGTTGTACGTTACAGGGCTGTACGTTACTGTTGTACGTTGCTTTGTACGTTATAGGGTTGTACGTTTCTTTGCTCGTTACTTTGCACGTTACTTCGTACATTGCGCTGCTTCGTACATTCGACCACAGCTTTTAACTCTTTTCTTTTCTCTTTACAGGAACACGCCTTCGAGAGCAGTCAAAAGTACAAAGAGGGAAAGTTTATCATCGAGCTGGCTCACATGATCAAGGACAACGGATGGGAGTGATGCTCCTCTTTCTCTTTTTCCGACCTTGGAATGCTCTTTATTGAATTGCGTGGAGCGACAGCCCCCCCCTCCACCAAAACTTCCACCCTTTCGCCCCCTTCACGTGCACACCCGCCCGTCGTGAAACGGAACAGCTAAAAATGACACGAAAGTAGAAGAAGGAAACAAAACAAAAAACTATGACGAGGAAGCGGAATTTCCCATTATAGGAGTCGTGTCGTTGCCGTAGAGATTGTGTGTTCTCCTTTGTGGTGCCGGAGCTTTTTGGGGTTTGACCCCCACTCACTCTCCGCCCCCACCGGACCATGATAGCAAGTGATTGTGGTGACACGGTGACCACTATAAGGAGAGACTTCGCCCACCCGGCGAGACAGATGAAGGACTATTTTTTTTATGTTATTTGCTTTAGTTTCAAATGGGTAAGGTTTTGTTTCGATGGCAGATGGATGTTACTGGTTAGCATTTTCTTCACCCTGTCAAGTCTTTATCGCGTCGTCGTGGTGGTTGTTGTTATTGTTGTTGTTGTATCTCTGCCGAAAGCTGAGCATGCTTTTCTTTGCTAATGTCCAAATAAGCAATCAGGGACGAGTGAGGAGGGGAAAGGGAGTTTTTATTGTAGTTACAAATATGTAGCAGTGTCATGCTTTTTAAAAACAAAAACAAAAAAAGTGGCAACAGATGGGATTGTAGTAGTGTAGGATTTTATTCCTGATATATATGTTTTAACTGTTTTATCTTTTCTTTCTTGTGAATTTTCTTAATTTACCCCCTTTTTTAGCACCCAAAAAGCATTGAAAGCAGCACCTACCACGTGTTGGACATAAATGGATATATATATATATATATATATATATATATATATATATATATATATATATATATATATATTTACTATATAGATATATAAATACTTGTAGTATTTGGCTAAGTGTGATTGTGGCTGGTCCCATTGTGCAGCAAGTAGAAAAAAGGACCTGAAAAGGATTACAACTAGCTTCTAGACTGGGGAGCCTGACATGTGGCAATATATACACACACATACTTCAATTGCATATCCATAAATACAATGATAATGTTTGTAGTACGTAGTTATTGGAACATGGATTCTAAATATATATATATATATATGTGCACATATGCAGATGATGTGTGTGTGCGTGTATACACATTGTGTGTAGTGACTACTTCCCAGAGGCCTTTGGTTCATCTCAGTTTAGAGGCAAAAACACTTTCGTCCGTCTCTCTTGTAGAAAGTGTTTCATTTAAACGGCCTTCTCACAGATGAACGACAGATTGTTGGAGACGAAAGGAAAAAGTTTGACCGACGCCGGTTCTACGTCGTTTTTTTCAGTTAAGACCGAAGTTAAATTCTTCTCGCTGATTTAAAATTATATATCACCAACTTTTGAGAAAAGTTTCCGATGAATCTTTGCTGCTAGCGTAGAAACCCGACATTTCCTTATTCGCTCTTGTAGGTCTTTTTTGCACTTTATATGCTTGCTTTTCTCCCTCCCTCTTTCTCTCTCTCTATCTTTCTTTCTCTTTCTTCCTCTCTCTCCCTCTCCCCCCCTCTCTCTCTCTATCTCTCTCTCAGATTTGCCTCTAAAAAATCTTCCCATCATATTTTCTGTTGTGCAGTGCATAATTGTAAAAAACACGCAAAAAACAGCTATTGTGTGAACCGATGTAACTACCCCCCCCCCCCCCCTCTCTCTCTCTCTTTCTGGTTCAAAGTGGCCCTCAAAAATATTGTTTTTCACCAAAATTGTGAGAGCTCTTCACTTAAAAAAAAAAAGTGTTATTTCTTTTTTAGCACAACATACATACATTTTCTACATTTTAAGATTTAGAGGTGCAAAAAGAGAGGAAGAGGAAGTTTGGAATGTAGCGGGTGGAGGCGGGGCAACTTGGGGATTGGAGAGATTTTAAAAAATCAGCAGTGATTGATGACTTTGCCGGCGAGGTCAGTCAGATCACACAAACATTTATCCTAAAAAAAACGATGACAATGCAAACCAACTCTTGATAGTTAAGCGGTGATACCTACTTGAAAATATAAAGACATAAACAGCTGAGATATTGGCCCCGTGTTACAGTTTTTTGTACATAAAGTAACATATTTAAGGTTTTTATACGTATTCTACTGGGTTAGTTCTTTTACTTCCCTGACTTGAAGCACTTTTGTTCACTGTACCTCTGGCTGTGTGTGTGTGCGTGTGTGTGTGTGTGTGTGTGTGTGTGTGTGTGTGTGTGTGTGTGTGTGTGTGTGTGTGTGTGTGTGTGTGCGTGTGTGTGTGTGTGTGTGTGTATTAGCCCACATGCATACTTGCACACAAAAGTGAATCTTTATTTTATTTTCCTTAGACAGTTTATTTCTCTTTTTTCTTTTTCCTCTTTTCTTTTCTTTTTTTTGGAAGTGTTTTTATTTTATCCTGTTTTTTCTTTAGTTTTTTTTCTTTCACAGCTGTTTTGTTTCTCTCCGTTTTGGAAGTGATTTATCCCCAATTTTGTTTTATTTCTTCTGCTGGGCTCACGTGGTGAGAGCCCGTCCACGTGGACATGGAGGGGGAGCTGGACTCTCCCTCCATGTGTGGAGGGGACGCTCAGGTGAGGAGCAGCACCACCCGGCAGCCATGTTGGAGGTCCTTAGCTTTTTGGAAACATTGGCTGTGAATATCTGATTGTATTTCTTGAGAACAAATTCATTTTTGTCCCGTTTGAAAAAAGATTTTCCTGATTAATTTGATTTGTTGTTTTGATAATATTAGCTCGTTAGCTAGCAATCGCGAAAACCCCAGTTATTGGTCTGCATAACGAGGCCCGTTCTACTTTAAATATATAATGAATGCAGCGCTGCGTCCCACAATCCCCTGCACACACTTTACTTTTGTAGCTGAACGTCTGGGTATTTAAATGACACTTTCGACTTCTCACCTGGCTGCAGTGACGTAGAAGCGTCCACCAGGGGGGTGTCGGTACACCGTGACATCACGGTGGGCGTGGCCACAGGTGCAACGGAGACTACAACCATTAGTGATAAGGTGGTGACACAACTCTTCGGCCGGCTGTTAACGTCACTCTTTAACGATAAATAGTTTTTTCCCGTGATCTCTGGTGCCAGTAAACGTAGCTACTTGTGGTGAAGTGAGGGTACTGTGTGAAATCTGCCGTTCAAACAGCCATTATTTCCTGGTGATAAACTTGAAAACTACTGTGACTGAAACTAAATTCTTCGCCACAAAAAATAATCTGTCCATCCGAGTATCTGGAGAGGTCACATGACCTTTAAATGTGACAACTCGGCAACTCCAGACCACCGACTGGACCTTGTGGTGTGAATTATTATTATTATTATTATTTTGTCTGGGTTTTTTTCTCAGATCGCCTGAATTCCTCGTTGTTTTTTTATCTCCATGAGGCCTTCGCTGTCTCTGAAGGACTCCCTTTCAAGGTTTTTATTTTTCTCGAAGGTTGCAGCTCTTGAATTGGGGCGCAGCCTTTTATCCACCGGAAAAATCAGAGTTAAACTTTTACCAAACTTGTAGAGCAAAGAGAACGGCACTGGTGGAAACGTTCGGGAACTAATTGAATCCCATCTGAGTGGAACGTATTCACGTCTTTCTGACCTCTGTAGTCTCTCCGTCATGCACACAGCCACTTCCTCCTAGGACCACCAAGATGGCGCCGGTAGCTTAAAGTGAAACCAACAAAAAAGCAGTCGCCAGTGTCGCCGCCGGTGTGTAAACCAAATAAGAACAGGGGGGGGGGGGGGAGAACTCATCTTTCCGTAAAATTCTCTGAATTTAACAGCGGTAAAGGAAAAATTGTAGATATGTGCTGCTGAAAAAAACATTACTTTTGACTGTTTTTGTTGTTATTGTGACACTGGCTAACTACTTTTTGAGCTCTGTTACTTTCTATATATAAAAAGAAAAGGCTAGATGGTTTTACCGGGGAAAAGACGGCACACGTTATTTTCTTTAAGACTGTTAAACTACAGTTTGAGGTCTCAAGCATGTTGTATTTATAAAGGCTATATGTCGTGCCTGTTTTTATTATTATTATTATTTCCTTTTTTTTTCCTTTTAAATTAAAAAAAAAAAAAAATCCTATATGCTTTTTATTTGATTCCGTTGCTTTGCATTCTGACTTTTCGGGAAGCCATGTCACGCGTCTGTTTTCACTCTAATGTAAAATATCGGATATCACAATAAATTTTCAATGCCATTAAGTTTGTGGATTGTGTGACGACGTTGTTTGTTTGTTTGTTTTTGGGAGGATGTGGCTAATATTTGGGAATCTTACAAAAAATGTAAGTGTGCACGGATAACATAAAACAAGTGAATCTGCTTCATTACAAACAAAGGAACACATGCTTATGAAAGGATCATACATAATCAATGTAAAAAAATATAAGGCAAAATAATTTTAAAAAACTTATTCTCAAAATGTGCATTTTGAAATCTCAGAAATGTCCCTGTTCAGAGATATAACATAAAGCGTGATTAATATCTTTGCACAAACTATGACTTTTGCACATACTTTTAATACATATTATACAATATTCATGATGTTCAGCTGAATATTTGTGTCTCGGAGAGTGTGTGTGAGACGCTCCCCGAGATGACGGTGGTCTCACCTCTGATTTCCCAGAGCGTCGGGGTCTGTTCTCACTGCAACCTGAGAACAGCTGGAAGATTAATATATCCTGTACTGTGAGAATAACTTTGTGTTGTTTGTTTGTTGGTGTGTGTGTGTGTGTGTGTGTGTGTGTGTGTGTGTGTGTGTGTGTGTGTGTGTGTGTGTGTGTGTGTGTGTATGTGTGTGTGTGGTGCCTCAGGGGGTTAGCAACTGCACTCTTCATAGAATTATTTCCCTGGTGATGAAAAACCCTTCACAACAGTTGGTGAGATCTAGAACACTTTCCAGTAGTATGTGTATATATATATATATATATATATATATATATATATATATATATATATATATATATATATATATATATATATGATTTTAAATGCTGTCGATCTACCAAATAAGCATATATTCAATGTGCAGGGTTGTTGTTGTTGTTGGGATGGCTGCAGATAGACGGGCTGTACTGGTGTTGGCCGTTTATGTCGGCGCGATATTCTCACGTCTCCTGACCTACTTCCCTGTGAAACCCGGCCACACGGCTCAGGGTGTGTGTGTGTGTGTGTGTGTGTGTGTGTGTGTGTGTGTGTGTGTGTGTCTTTCTTCTGTTCGCACTCCATCAGGGCTGATGAGACAGGAAGGAGACGGATAAGGATACGCGGCGGTTGTTTGGGTGTTAGAGGAAACCAGAGAAGGAAACGGAGCGAGGGAGGAGGACGAACCTTCACCACCAACTGACCTGCTGGGGAGAAGAGTTCACATCCAGTAGAAGGGCCTACATACGACTCTGGTTGTATAGAAGTCAACGCTTCGTGTTAAAGCTGCATTCTCTCTACTGACCACCAGGTGATCATTTTCTTTTTCGTTACTTTTTTGTTTGCCAAGCGTGTTTTTATTTATCTAAACTTCTTCCTGTTCATCACGTACGTCTACTACATAAAGTTGTTTATATATATTTATATATATATATATTCATACATTTCGATTAAACAACAAAAGGACAGACGGAGAAGAAGAAGGATGTGTACCAGAAGGTGATTTTAGGACGTCAAGGCCTCCCTTTGACTTGTTGCACCCACAACTTAATCACCCCCCCCCCCTCCCCCAGTTGTTAAGTAGCTGCCGTAGTTGCTGTGGTTGCCGTGGTTGCCGTGGTTGCCGCCCTCGCAGCAGGCGCCCATGACTGGAAGCTTTAATGCTGCAGCTATTTCAAGCCATCTGATGTCATCTGAAGGAGGGCCTCGTCCCCAGAGCGGTGAGTCAGAGGGAGGGTGGAGGGATGAGGGAGAGCGAGAGAGGGAGAGAAAGAGGGAGAGAGGGAGGGATGGAGAGAGGGTATACATCAACTGTGAAGGTAAAGTGTTTGTCCTCATTTTGTCACAAAAAGTAATAATACACAAACAATGTAGATGTTACGCAATAATCTGTATCTGAAATATATCAATACATGTAAAATTTGGAAAACAATTTATTTTAATTTATTGGGGGCTTTTCTTACATTTGGTATTTCTGGGATTTTTTTTTAATTCAGTTTTATGACATTTTTGTGTTAAATTGAGTTGGTATTTCATCATGTGTCATTCAATAATAACAATCAGAGCTCATCAATTTAAATTCTCAGAAAGAGAGAACATTTA
The DNA here is from genome assembly GCA_036178185.1 of Liparis tanakae. Classification (NCBI taxonomy): domain Eukaryota; kingdom Metazoa; phylum Chordata; class Actinopteri; order Perciformes; family Liparidae; genus Liparis; species Liparis tanakae. The sequence goes on along the minus strand of CM070094.1, from coordinate 12,175,245 downwards.
AGTGATTTGTGGAAAAAATGTACAGTCGACAATAAACACATCTCTCTCTCTCTCTCTCTCTCTCTCTCTCTCTCTCTCTCTCTCTCTCCAAAATGTCCACGGGAATCTGAACTCTTCGTATCCGGATGACATTCCTTCTTCCCGTCCCCAGGAGAGACGTTATTTCTCTCGGTTTCCCGAGTGATGTCATCCCAACCATTCAGACACTCAGCATCCACTGTCGCCATGGCTACAGTGCAACATCTTTCTCGGCGGAATGACGGGCGCTTTGGCCAATGGATGAGGAGGAGAGTGATGTCATTGGAAAAGAGGGGGCGGGACCTCAGATGTTTTACTGCCGTCTGGAGCTGTTGCGAGTCTTTTCTTTCTCTCTACTGACCACCAGTCATTTTCTTTTTCTGCCATGAAACATAAAAAAAAAATATCCATAAACTAATTGTTGTTATCACTTGTGACTCATATGTATTATATTATCAGGATGAGGGGATATAGATATATATATATATATAGATATATATATATTTACTGTAAATAAATATAATATATATATACATTTAATATATATTATATTATATGATGTGCACAGACTTGTGTTAAAATATTATGCACGCATACACATAGATTTCAATTAAGTTTGTATGCAGCTCCCGTCGAGGTAAGGCGAGTTTGTTGGCAAGGCCATTTATGCTTCACATAAAACCATTAAAACGTAATGCAAAAATATAAGAGGATTTAAAAAAAACAAAAAAAACATTCATTACAACATTAAAATCAGTCAAAAAAGCCAGACAAATTGAATGTAAGTTGCTGTTAAAGAAATAAAATGCAGCAGTGAAATGCAGAAATTGATTGATATCTATTAGTTTTAGCTTTTTTAAATATAGGAGATCAAACTACATCCAAACAGGATAAATGATTTTCCGGAGGAAGTAGAGGCGTCTCTGTGCTTTCTTAGCCAGCGATGTGGTGTTGGCTGCCCACGAGAGGTCCTCACTGATGTCCACACCCAGGAATTTGGTGCTGCTGACCTGCTCGATGTCCGCACCGTTGATGGTCAGTGGTGGGTGGTGGGTGTGGCCTTTCCGGAAGTCAACAACGATCTCCTCGGTCTTGCTGTTGTTGAGTAGGAGGTTAATGACTTCGCACCACGTGGTCAGAAGGTTGACCTCCCTCCTGTAGAGGGTCTCATCATCATTGGTGATGAGACCTATCAATGTTGTGTCATCTGCAAACTTGACCATGTGATTGGTGCTGTAACTGGTACTGCAGTTACTTAAGTTACAAAGACGGAAGTTTAACGCTATCTTCAGGAAGAAAAACTGAGTTGATCATTTTTTTTAATGAGAGAGAGATGAGGAGAGAAGAAAGAAGAAATAGAAGAGGGAATAGAGGGCAAGAGAAAAGAGTAGAGGAGAGAGAGGGAAGAGGGATAGAAAAGAAAAAAAGAGTAGAAGAGAGAAAAGAGTAGAAGAGAGAGAGAAAAGAGTAGAAGAGAGAAAAGAGTAGAGGGTGAGAGGGAAGTGAGAAGATTAATTTCCATTCAACACAGACACTGCATCTATAAATAAACTGGTCTTTAAAACTAAATTTCCAGGTAATGTTCTCTACTTGTTCAGCTCAGTGTGAACACATTTAAGAATATGCCCTTTTTATTTATCTCCTTATGGAGAGAGGGTTTAGTGGCAGCACTAGAGGAACAAGTGAAGAAGCTCAAATCTAAAACTGTTTAAGTGTTTAATTCAGAGTGAGTCCTAAAACAGAGCAGCGTGGAGACTGTTGGCGTTTCTTAATCAGCGTACTTGTGCGTCCTTTCCTCTCCTTGTGTCCTTTCCTCTCCTTGTGTCCTCGTGGACTCATGAAACGTCATCAGTCTCAGCCCGGGTACATGTTCACATTCAAAGTTCGCTTCTCTCAAAGCACGGTCAAAAGGCCCGGATGTGACTTGATCCTCCTACTTTACCCAGGATGCATCAGAGGAGACTTGTGCGTACTCTGGCCAGCATATATCCCAGAATGCATTTCACCAGTAACCGGAAACAGTAGTGGAGGAGAAAATAAACAACTGAAAGTTGACTTTTTATAAATGCTACTGTTGTTGAGTCACGGAATGTCATTTTAGGATGTTTAGTTTATTTGACTGTAAACAATAATTTACAGTGAATAATTAGAGTAAACTAAAAGAGCAAGAACAGCTGATGTGGTGACGTCATCAAGTCAGCTGCTGGTCCCATCACAGAAAGACCGTCCTCCCGTCTTCCGGAGTCTGGGCTCCCAAGACCAGACTCCGGAAGAACACAAGTCTGTAGTCGTGTTCTTTGAATTGAGAAACGTTGTGTCTAAAGCTAGAGTCTTAAAATGTAAAATGGGAGCCAGAGCCTTCAGTTATCAAGCTCCTCTTTTATGGAACCAGCTTCCACCTTCAGTCCGGGAGGCAGACACAGTCACCACATTCAAGAGTAGACTGAAGACTTTCCTCTTTGACAGAGCTTATAGTCAGGGCTGAATCAGGTTCACCTGGTCCAGCCCCTGGATATGCTGGTATAGGCTTATAGCTGCTGGGGATGTTTAGGATGCACTGAGCACCTCTCTCCTCTTTTCTTTCTCCTATGGATGAATCTGCATCTCTCCATCACACATGACTAACTCAGCTTTCTCCCCGGAGTCCTTCTGACTTCACGTCTCATGGGGTCATCGGACCCTATGAGACGGCATAGATTCCATCTGCTGATGGACCTTCGATGGTTGGATCGTGAGTTCCTGTCGCCAGCTGTGCCACTGCCCTGCTGGGACTCCGCTCCACTTGGGAGGTCTCCAAACTCTCCATCGTGGAATATGCCTAAATATGAACTATTGATAAACTCTGTCAGATTCCTTGAATGTATTTTAACTCTAAATCTGTCCTTCTGTACACATTACATCTATTGCATCTGTCCATCCTGGAGAGGGATCCTCCTCTGTTGCTCTCCTGAAGGTTTCTTCCCTTTTTTTCCCCCTGAAGGGTTGTTTGGGAGTTTTTCCTGGTCCGATGTGAGGTTTTGGGTCAGGGATGTCTATGTGTACAGATTGTAAAGCACTCTGAGACAAATTTGTAATTTGTGAAACTGGGCTATACAAATAAACTGAATTGAATTGTGTGTGTGTGTGTGTGTGTGTGTGTGTGTGTGTGCGTGTATCCACCAGGAGAAGAAGTCAGTTCGTTGCTCCTCCATTGGAACGACTAACGACATCGATCCGGTGGTTCGAGCCCCAGATATTGATTAGACGTCGCCTCGGGTGACGGAGACGAGATTAATTAACCCGAGTGTCGTCTTTTAGGAGGGCCGACAGCGTTAACTCTCAAGTCAATAAACCAAGACGTACGAAAAAGAGAAAAAAAGAACATGACGCCATTTTAAGTTAAAAAGTAACTTTAATGGTTTCACGCTACAGAGACGATAGAAATGAAAGGAATGAAATAAAAAAAGTAAAAGGTGAAAACTCAGACTGGTCGGCGCCGCTACCACGAGCTGAAGTCTCCGAAGCTGCTCTTGCCTTTGGACTTCTTGGGCGCCGCCGGCACGCCGCTGGTAGACGGCCCGCTGTCCTCCTCTGCCACCGGACGCTTTCTAGATGAAGAAAGAAAGAAAACAGGAATATAATCATCACAATGAGCAGCTTTTTCTTTCTTTTTTTACTTCACTCAACTATTATTTTTTTTTTTTTAACTTTCCTTATACGTCACATGCATCTTTTCTCTTTGTATACTACGTTGTTTATGCACAACATACTTTTATTTTACCTTATAATAAATAGAAAACATCAACAAATTATCAATCTCCTGCTGCTGTTTTGTGTGTGTGTGTGTGTGTGTGAAAAATTGCATACTTGCATTCGGGGATAAATAAATACGGTTCATCTCATATTGAAGATTTTCATTTAAAGGAATGGGGGCTGCGGATCGAGCCGATGGCCGTTGTACATATGCTGCATCGCTCTTTTTATTCATCGTGAAACACACACGATTTCTCTTTTTTTTCTGAAAACCCTGAAGCTCTTGGATACAACAACAAATCCCCCAGACTGCCAAATTATTTTAGTTTTTACCTGATTCACAAATGTCAAAATCAACATGGACTGGAATGTTAAAATTTTTTTGACTTTTAATAATGTTTAATTTTCTGCATAATTTTACATAATTACCTCTTCAAGCCAAAGTACAACAATTCTGTTCAGCTTCTTTTTGCATAACATTTATTTATATATTACTAAAAATGCTTCAAGGTTTGTGCAGAGGTCAGGAACCTTTTTGACTGGGAAAGCCATAAAAGTCAAATATTTCTAAATATATTTCATTGAGAGCCATATAGTATTTTTAACGTATAATTTTAATGCAACTTCTGGTTACTTCTGCTGTAATTTGGCGCGATAGAGAAAATTAGAGAGGGGCGGGCGGAGTTTTCTTTTTGTTTGAACTCAAACTCAAAAGAGCCATATACCGTCACCGGAAGAGCCATATATGGCTCGCGAGCCAGAGGTTCCTGACCCCTGGTGTAAAGTGTCTTCGGTGTAGCGTCTTTATTTATCTTAATAAATAAAACCCTGAGAGGGATTTAATGGGGCAACGAGACGAGGCGTTTATATCCGTTTATCATATTTATTATTAGTAAACAGAGTAAAAGTGCAAATTGTTCTGAATATTATGCCCACAACTTTTTTTAAAGAAAGAAATATGTATGCAATAACGTATAAAAACAAAACACAATGTACCTAAACTCGGTGATAACAGTCGGGATAATAAACCGAAATCACGCCTCCGGGGCAGCTGGGTAATCCTCTATTTAATTGGAAACGTTACACATTATGTTTCCGCTCGTTGAACGTCGCTATATAATCCTGTTTCATCATCATTACTGTGTGTGTGTGTGTGTGTGTGTGTGTGTGTGTGTGTGTGTGTGTGTGTGTGTGTGTCCTCACTTGGTGGCAGGGTTGATGTATTTGCCCACGCCTGCTTTGAAGGTTTTGGGCGCCTGGTCCTCCTTCAACTTCTGCTGGGCCATGCTGGTCTGCTGCTTCTCCTCCTCCTCCTTCTGCACGTCCTTCTCTCGCTCCGCCGCGATCTGGAGGCACACGAGACGCATGAGGACGCCGACAGGCCAGCTGAGAGGACACCTAAACCCAGAGGACCCCTCGCTTGCCCCAGAGGACGAGGACCCCTTGCTTCCTCCAGAGGAGCCCTTTAATTTCAGGGTACTAATCGTAGGCCCAGATTGTCCTGCTGCTCAAATAAAAAGAAATCTGAAAGGACTGTATATATAAAAATACAAATATTATATATATTATTAAAATTATGTATGTATGTATGTATATATATATATATATATATAAAGTTCTCTTTAAAATGTCTTTAAATATATACAAAAATATATAAATATGTGTTCCTCCACAGTTCAGTGACAAAATGATATGAGAATGTCTGTGTCCCTTTAATATCTCTTACATCACCCCCTCGCTGTGGGCAACATCTGAGAATCACTATATTTATAAAGTAAATATTGAATAATGGAGGATATTAGTTTCCCTTTGCTCAGATTGTATTTTACTTGCGGCTGAAGTGTATTCTCCTTATACAGCCAAAATATTTCACACACTTCACAGCATGCATCTTAAAGTTGGCATCGAACACGCGTGCACACGGATGGAGCGATACACACCTGAGCGTCGGCCTCCTCGTACGGGTCCACGAACACAGTGGCAGTTACGATCTTGATCTCCGACTGTCAAAACAAATACATCCGCCATGAAGCCATCAACGTTGTGCCGATTACCTTTAATTTGTAATAAAGATACACTCGTCGCATAAAGAGAATAATCTAGAAATAAAAGAGCTTACAGGTTGAATACTTTAAATATCACACTTTAGATATTAATAAAACTTATTTTCCAGGATTTTAAGCCTAGTTAAAAACCGGAATAACAACATTAATGTGCATAAAGGGGACAATTAGTAGACAGAGGAAACTTTGCTCTAGAAAAGCTAAACTTTTATAAATATGTTCAACGGGGGTTTTATCTCCAGACAGTGTGAATCTCATTACACTGAATATGTTCAAGACATAATGGGAAAAGTAAGGTCATTTTATACAGGAGAGGATTAAAAAGTGCTGGAGACGCCGATCACGGCCGAGGATTTTAGGAACGAGTATAAATAAGACCAGAGATGCACAAAAACCCTGTCAAATTATTCTCATGTGCCTTTCAATGGATGTTTTCTAACTCCTTAAAGCCCTTTGTTTGGCAGGAACACCATTTATAATGGTTACGTTAGAACAATTTCAACAAGCAGACATATGAATAGACTTTTGAGAATGAGCTGGAATTAGTTTTGAGCTTTTTATGTTTTTTTGTAAATAGTTATTTTTCATATCTGAAGTGACTATCGTGTAATATGTTTAAAATGAAAAGTTGTGTGCCATCACCCTGTGTTCAGTGTTATTTAAACCGTTTGTACATATGTACATTACTCTTGCTTATGAATAACTGTGCGAATAAGTAATTTACATGGTTTTTATTACAAATAATTAAGTATCGTTACAGGTGATACTGAGCTATATTTTGCTCTTTAGATTACGGTTGTTGTCAAGAAAAAAATGTAATCCCATTTTATTTAGTCATATTTAATAGGACGATACCATTGAAGCATTTGTATTTAGGGAATGTGGACTTTAGTTTTCTTCATGAAAAATATTGTATCATTTGTTTTTACAGCTTATTTGAAATTTAGAATAATGACAACGAGAAATGCGAAGAGACGTCGAGACACTCAAACGTCTCTGCTTCTACCTTTGGTTTGTCCGATTTGGGATCACTCTCCACGTTCTCCATGGCCGTGAGGGCTTCAAACCCGCCCACAATCCTGCAGAACAAAGAAGAAGAGTCCTTCTATGTGATGGCAAGAGACACCACACACACACAGCATCATATCCCTCAAAACAAAATATATAATACGGGGGTGAGACGGTTAAAGAGTCATCCCTCACGAATCCAGGTGCCCCGCAAGGTCGGACAAGTCTGAAATGCAGAGGATGAGGACGAAGAGGAGGAGTCCCAATCAACCCAACCTGATCAGGCATGTGCACACCGGAGTGTATTCTATCGGTTTTGTGAAAAAAGGAAGAACCAGCAAACCCTGAACGAAAAGCCTAGTCTCGTTCTCACGAGCCCGAAAAATATGCATAACTTTAAATGATCGTTTTCAGGGAGCGCACCGCAAAAATACAAACGATGTGATAGAATTAGTTGGCCCTTTAGATTGCTCGATAAATTCACTTCAAAACAACCCTCCATCAGAACCGCAAAATAAAATAAAAATAACGAGAGAGATGAAGAAAAGAAAGGAAAAAAAATAAAAGAATGGCGGCTCTAAGAGAACATGTGGCGGCGACCCCGATGGCCCTCAGCGTCGTCAGCAGCTGCCTCGTTCACGAGGTCAACAAACGGTTAGAAAACAAAAGAAAAAAAGAGGTTTACCTCCCGAACACGGTGTGCTTCCTGTCGAGGTAGGTGCACGAACGGAAGGTGATGAAGCTGAGAGGAAACACATAGACGGCAGTTTAAAACATTAAAAAAAACGTAATGATCAATAAATGAATATGTGAAGAAATAAGAACTTAAAGAGTAAACAGTTTGTTTACAGGTTCACACAACAACCACGAGGGAATGTTTATAAGCAGCAGTCAATAAAAACTTGGAGCTCAGAGGAATTTTCATTTGGCGTTGACTTTGGCGACCCCTGTGGACAGACACGGTAGTGTTCCCGAGCACCGGGGGCCCATTTTACAAAACCTGTGGTTCAACTGCAGCAGGGACCTTGGTTCAAGTATATCAATATTTTATTATTAATAATAATATAAAACCAAGTTCCTTACAGTAACTCTAAATACAGTTGTTTTTTTTTAAAAGACAAAATTAGCTTTATAAAAGGGACAGTTCTATCGTAAACATAGTTTTAAATAATTAAATGAACTTTCCTTATGAAATTAATACATTAACTATTGAATAATTAAATGCAATAAATAATGCGTATTAATATAATGCAGACAACTAAGATAAGATTTAGAAAATACTTTATCAAAGCATCTAAATAAAAAATAAATAAAATAAATACTTAATATAATGCAGTTTAAAAGTTTTTTGTTTTTTTATTTCGAAAAAACTCACACCATATTAATATAATGCAGTGGAAAATATGTTTGCATCAAATAAATAATAGTAAAATAAAAAATAAAATATAATTCTCTGCTGACGATCTGGAACCGAAACAATTGTTCAAAGTTTAGGCCAAAGAAAATTCTATATATTTTTTTCTTCTTACAACTGGGACTTGTTGGTGTTGGGCCCCGAGTTGGCCATGCTGAGAACCCCCCGGCCCGTGTGAGACAGGTTCTGCTTGAACTCATCCTTGAACGGTTTCCCCCAGAAGGACTCTCCTCCTAGGGAGGGAGGAAAGTGGGTAAGGGAGGCGGGGAAAGGAGACATAAAAGGAAACACAACAAATTGGTTGGAGGCAAGACGAGGACCAATGACCATTTTGCACTGAAGATATTTCGACATGCGACGAGCAGGAAGGCCACAGGTAGGAATCGATGACATTGATGATGGCTGTGTGCACAGAGGATTACCCAGAAGTCATTGCAATGCCTTCTGAGGGTTCAGGGTTTAAGGCCTTGGGGTGGGGATGGGAGGTGGGGGGGATGCTGGGATCAGCGTCTTAAATTCAATTATTTTTTTAAATCTGAACCTTTTAAGAAAAGCGCCGGTGACATCACTGTAGAACTTTTTTTTTTTTTTTTTTTTTAAATGAAGCTTTTTGGGGGGGGCTCAAAATCTAAATGTAAAACAAATAAGATAGTGGCTCATATTGATAATAAAAAACAGCATCATTGGCAAATTCCATGCTGGGCCATCAAACATCGGTGTGATGACATTGGGGTATTGTTGTCATAGAAGATGTAAACAATGCAAGTTTCAGGCTGTGCAAATGTCTAAAAAAGTAATATAAATCCCGATGTCAGCACCTTCAAGCCGCGTTACCCGTTGTTTAAAATGCTACATTAGGGACAGAGCACGTGTAAAAAAAAGAAAGACAGAACGCTTTCCCACCCCAATGCACATCGTTTCATTTTTTTATCCATTGCGACGTACGATTAAACCCAATAAAAATGTACAGCGTTCGTAGAAAAACGTATTTCTGGCTCCACCGGTACTATATTTAAAAGAGCCATTTGCCCTTGAACACGGCACCTTGTTGGGAGCTTCATCTGGGAATCATTAATTCAGAGCGACTCCCATCATTAAGAATCATCGTGATGGGAGAGCAGGAACATGCATCGCAGGAGCTCATTGGCTCCCCGGCAGGGGGGGAGGGGGGGGTAATCTGTCGCCACCGAGGTGTGGTTCATCGTCCTGCTAGCTGGTGTACATCGCACGCAACGGTGTGTGTGTAAATTGCAGTATGTGTGTACGTGTGCGTGAGCGCGTGCGCAGCAGTCAACTTTCCCCGACTAACATTTTTGCATAATTTATCAACTCCACCTAGGACCGGATCATAAAATGACAGCGGAGCGAAGGGGAGGCGGATAATAATATTAGTATAGTACAATTATATATATATATATATAATTTTATGTATTTAACCAATACATGTATTGATTAACTAATATTATTTTGTATTTATTTATTTTAACTACAGGAAAAAAAAATATTATATATATATATATATATATATATATTTAATTATAAAAAGAAAATATATATTAATTAAATAATATGTTATTTATTTATTAAATTTTTGTTGGAAATATATATAACTTTCATACCCGCATTTTGATAATGACAAGTCCCACCATACTTAAAAAAAAATTAAAAAATAAATAAATTTAAAAAATTCTACTAAAAACATGCAAGTTGCAGATAATCGCCAATCCCCATTAAAAGCTATGAGACTGCAGGGCCGTGTGCACACAGAAAGGTTAAGACAATTAAGTCAAGAAATGCCCAAACTTCAAAGAGAGGGGGGGGGGCACAAGCCTCCAAACATAACTCTGCCCCATATACATATTTTTAGGAGACCACAATGCTTTGTAAAATAATAAACATAATCATTTAATAATATAAATGATTCCTCCGGGGTGACTTTGAGGTTCCTTCTGGTAGAAAGTCACTAGTGTTTATGGCTGAAGGGCTTTTATTGTGAAAGGTAAGAGCGGGAGAATCTGGTCTTCGTCCAGGTTGAAAGGAGCAATAAAGTTTGTTGCCTTGCAGTACTCAAAATATACAATATAATGAACCCGGTATGTAAAGATACCTAAAGAGACGTTAGAGCCCCATTGCTCCTGTTGATATACAACATAAAGGTAACTTCAGCCTCTCACAGGACCATTAAAAAAAAAAACATCAGAGAACAAGAGAGAGAGGTAGAGAGGGAGAGAGGTAGAAGGGAAGAGAGATGTAGCGAGGGGTAGCGGGGGGGAGAGAGAGAGAGAGAGAGAGAGAGAGAGAGAGAGAGAGAGGCCCTCGGGCACAAAGACGCTCTGTACTGCAGATGCTCATGAAGTTAACCGCTTGAGGCCCGTCAGCCAATCACAGCCGGGCGGCTTTTAAAAACACAGAAAACTACACCGAACACTGTGTGTGTGTGTGTGTGTGTGTGTGTGTGTGTGTGTGTGTGTGCCCACATGCCCCCACAGACTATATTTAGGAACACTCTCGACTCCCATCACTTTGAAGCTTTTCCCTTAAAATATAAAAAGGCTCCATTCATAATTCAAAACCCTGTACGGGTCATCAAGGTGTTGGTACCTGTGCCGGTGCCGGTTGGGTCTCCTCCTTGAATCTGGAAACAAGCAGAATGTCTGTGAGGTCGGCTGCACCAAGAAAGAGTTGCTCCATTACTTATAATAATAATAATAATAATAATAAGAGAGGCTTTTATTAAAGCGTCCTGACGTCACACATCCATGTTCCCTGTATGTGCTCGTTCTGCCCGGCAACAGGCTCCTATTGTTCATTGTTCAGCCTCAGACCCGTTTCCTATTTTTGTTTATAAAGAGCTGCTCTGAGCGTTTCTTTGGACCTCGTGTTTGAAAAAAAAAAAAACACAATAAGCCCAAAAAAATATATATATTTATATTATAGGGTAATATTACAAAATAATTAATTTCCCAGATTAAAGTCTTATATTTATGAGACAATAACTGATATTCTCTGAAATAAAGTTAATAATAAAAAGAAAAACTAAATTGTGCTTTTAAGGCGATAAAGAGACATCGATCTTCATGAACATTATATCGCTATGGACTTCATCCTCATGCGTGACGTTATAATTCACAACAAGACGTCTCTGATGGACACGTGAGCGAGGAGAAGCTCCTGAAAGACACTTCTAGGTCTTTTATTTTTATTTCTATGTGGTTCCAAAACCCCCCCAAATAAGAAAACAATAGTTTTAAAAGTTTTGTTCCACATAAATTTTTGCTTTTTTATAATTGTTCTTGTAAATTCTAAGTTTATTCCTCTCAACATTTCCCATTCCCGGGAACCTGTAATTTACTATTAATTTGTACCGACAATGTCCTCAATACTGCCGAGTTAAGTGATGTATGTCATAAAAACACATTGTTCTGGTGCGTGTGTGTGTGTGTGTGTGTGTGTGTGTCCTCCTCACCATGAAGTTCTTGATGGACCTGTGGAACACCGTCCCGTCATAATATCCTTTCTTACACAGACGGATGAAATTCTCTCCGGCTTTGGGAACCTGGGAGGAGAGAAAGAAAGAAGGGAGAGATAGTTTATAAAAAGATGAAATAATATCTCCTGCTCTATATGATAAAAACCTGGCAACACTCCACCATGTAACATTTAGATGAACCGGATGCTGAATGTCAACAGCTGTCAGATAACACAAACAGGCAGGCATCTCGTAGCCACCTACAGGGTATTATCTTTGTGAATGAGACGCCACTAATCAAAACAAATGGGTAATTTTATTCAGTCTTTTAACACATTTTACCCAATGATGCAAAAATACTGCTGTAATATCGGGATGCAGATTAGGTGTATTAATATATAATATTTAACGTAGTTGGTTTGACTGCGTGAAAAAGGAGACGCATCATGCTGTATTTTGAGTTTCTACTAGAACTGTAATAAATATAGCCGTATTCACGGCGTCTGAAAGCTTTGTTTACGCGCCTGTCTCTTTAAGACAAAATGAGTCAATACTCTGGAATTTCAAGAGTCTTTAAAAAAAAAAAATTGGGAAATAATCCCCTGATGTCCCCTTTAAATAATAACAATACAGCATTTAAAGAAATATTAAAAAAATCTACCACAGAGGAAAACATTTTAAAAATATGACAACATCTCTTCATGCCAAGAACTCACTCCTAAAGTTTACGGTTTATATCTACTGCATATTAAACTCCTGCAAATATATCAGGGCGAACACAGATAAACTACTTTCTGGTGCCGATTTGATGACACATCATCATCATCCCAGAAGACACTGAACAGCGACACAGGCCAGCTGCATTTAAACTTCCAGCTTTGCATGCACATAAACACCCCCCCCCAAAGAAAGTTATATTTTTATAACCGCGTGACTTGTAGGTGTTCATACGGACACATGTAAACAAACACAAGTCTGCATTGAAGTAGAGTTCATCTGTGAGGCCTACAGCTAGAAGCCAACAGGCTTCCCTGTTGCTGTAGTAAAACAACTGACGTGTACTTTCCTTCTAGCTGCAGGTGCATTCTGGGTCATAAAAACAAGAAATGGTATAAATCATTTACAGAAACATCTCACTGACAGATGCTGAACTTGACAATACGGAATTTGTTTCTGGAGGCGTGGCTCCGATAATGACGCCAGTCATATTGGCATCAATAGCCATAAGGAACGCCTCTGTGTGTGGTGTGCGTGTGTGTGTGTGTGTGTGTGCGTGTGTGTGTGTGTGTGTGTGTGTGTGTGTGTGTGTGTGTGTGTGTGTGTGTGTGTGTGTGTGTGTGTGTGTGTGTGTGTGTGTGTGTGTGTGTGTGTGTGTGTGTGTGTGTGTGTGTGTGTGTGTGTGTGTGTGTGCGCGCCAGCCATTATCCACCTTGGCAACAATGGTGGATGGTTTCCTAGAACCACCAGAAGCCTCCTCGAGTTTGTCTGAGCTCCACTGGTCTCATTTCCAGCCACGTCTCACCCCCCCCCCCCTCCTTAATATAAATCCCAGATTTTTCAAAGCACTCCAGTACAAAGAGGCTTATTGTCTTAAACCACAAGACGGAAGAAACGGCTCGACATTAACAATTTAAAGACATGAAATGGATTTTTTTTTTTTTTCAATGGAAAAAAAGCTTAGTCTTCTTCTGCTTCTATCCAAATCTTTCTTCATTCATTCATTCATATATATATATATATATATATATATATATATATATATATATATATATATATATATAAATAAATAATTTTTTTCCCTTTGATTCAAATATTAAATAAATCGAAAAATATTAAATAAATAGACGTTGATAAAAATCGCTTAGATTAAATTTAGACGAAGTCAACCTGTTGTAGCCCACTCAGGTGAAGCCCATCTACCATTAATAAGGTACGTGACTAACGTCGTCGTCACCACCGGGACTTTCCGACTCTGCAGAATGTTTCTGATGAGTCGCCCGAAGAAGATTAAACCAGCTGCACGGGCAAAACTTAGACCGTTAAATTAAAAGCATTAAGTCTGAATCAGAGCCTCAGAAACTCAAAAGGCTTCATTCATAAAAACTGTTTATTCTAACACTATTGTATATTAATATATAAATAGAAAAATAAATGTGTATATATATATATACACATACACACTACTAATAAATATATATATAATACAAATAAATACAAATTATAATTATATATATTGAGGGATATCTATATATTTAAAGAATTACAAATATATAAAACAAATAATTAAAAGATTCAAATTTGAAGAACACACACCGTAATTACTGAGAGGGAGTGTGTGTGTGTATGTATGTATGTATGTATGTATGTATGTATGTATGTATGTGTGTGTGTGTGTGTGTATTTGTTTACCTTATCACAGTGCAGCTCCAGGTTCAGGGCCCCCTTGTTCGTGATGAGACGGACGTATCCTTTCTTCTTCACGTAGCTGTAACGCACGGTGTCGTCCCCGATGGTTTCTACAGCATAAAACGTATATATATATATATATATATATATATAAATAAACACAATATAAAGACAACACGGCTCTGTATTCTTAGACAATAAAAATACACAGAATTTCTGAAACTGAATCCAATGTGGCTCTCTTCTTCCTCCAGAAGTTTTGCTGAACCTTCTACAGAGTTGCGTAAGAGCAGATTCCTCCCATTCGTAGCTTTTTTGGTCTGTGATCGTGAAGCCGCACGTTCGATAGTTAAAAGAGCCGACGTGACTGCGGCCAGCCTCTGTAGGCAAAGACCAAAGCAGCTGCACGAAGAGGTCAACGCTTTCGTCTGCTCCTGGGATAATGGATGTTTGTGTGTGTGTGTGTGTGTGTGTGTGTGTGTGTGTGTGTGTGTGTGTGTGTGTGTGTGTGTGTGTGTGTGTGTGTGTGTGTGTGTGTGTGTGTGTGTGTGTGATATTCACTCACCTGCTACTTGCATTGTTGCGGGGGTCATGGCCGTGGATGTGAAGGAGGCGGACACTCTGCCTGTAGAGTAGTGGGCCTGCAGAAGAACAAACCGACAGAAACAAAACATTTTAGAAGCACTACTTCACCCGTTCATGGATACGTTTGAGATGTCGGACGTTCAGTTTTCAGTGAAAGTCACGATATCGGATTCTCACAGAGTGATTATCGTGGCCGAAAGGATTCGAGAAAAAGAGATTGCTGCGTCACTAAGATCCCATGTACATTGTGTGTGTATGTAGGTGTGTGTGTGTGGAGGTCTGTGTGTGTGTCGAGGTGTGCATGTGTGGAGGTGTGTATATGTGGAGGCCTGTGTATGTGTGTGTGGAGGTGTGTATGTGTGGAGGTGTGTGTGTGTGTGCGTGTGTATGTGTGGAGGTGTGTGTGTCTTGGAGAAGGGAGACAAAGAGAGAACGGAAAGAAACAGAAATGATTTAAGTCTGGATTATTTACTCAATCATGTAATATTATTACCATTTATACTCTTATGTGCACAAGATGTTCATTGTTTACTTGTTGTGGTTTAATTTCTATTTATTTCCATCTTGCGGTTGTTCAGCACGTTGGTCAACTGTTCAAAAACATTTAGACTCTAGATGTGTGTATTATTAACATGATATCAATAGTGCATTTTTCTTTTTATAATAGGAGTTATGATCAATAGTCAGATCATCAATAATCAGATCAATTGATCAACTGACGACGACTAGAAATACAATCAAACTCTGCAGATATCAATATTCAACTTCTCATGTGAGAGTGTCATCCCTCCAAACCGATTAACTCTGGATTTTTTAAATTTGTTACGATTGTCATTTCATAAATAGATATGTAAATAGATGAATAAATTATAATAAAATAACCACCACATGAGGCCTTTATTTCTACATTTATCCCCGGAGACCAGGCTCTTCAACCGGGCCGCCACACACTCAGAAAGTGTGAATAGCAGTTCAAAATAAATCTCCCTGCTTCACAATGAGGTTCGGCCCGGCCCAGCTCATTTGCATACAAGGACAAATAAATGTCACAGATAAATAAATGAAGAAATACGTGTGGAGACATAAATAGAGACATAAATAAATGAAGAAATAGATTTGTCCTGTTTAGGTATGTTATATTTATTCATTCCTGTATTTATTTATACATTTATTTAAGCATTTATTTATTCTTGTATTTATTTATTCCTGTATTTAAGCATGCATTTGTTTATTCTTGTATTTATACATTTATTCCTGTATTTATTTATTTCTACTTTACACCATAAAGAGAGCCCCACACCGGGGGATTTTTTTTTTCACGTCAGTTCTCTGGGATCCTCTGTGGGTCTTACACCGACTGCGATACCTTCTCATCTGAGAAGCTCTCACACTCCGTGGGCTTGAATGTGAGGAGGATGGCGGGGAGATGGGAGGAGTCATTGGACGTGAAAATTGAATTTAAAAGGTTTTAAAGTTCTTCTGCTCTAGTTCCCGTGAAGGCTCGTAAAGTCTTTTGCATGCGACACATCCCCACGTGTTCTACATCAAACATTCCAGAACAATCTCAGCTCTATATATGAGGCACATTGTCCTCGCGCCGTGTTCTCTGGCTTCTTTGACTGACGGGCTGCTAATGAGCATCACCTGGGAAGTGGGCGGGTCCTCTGTGATTTACTGAGTGTTCATTGGTTGTTTTTTTCGATAAATGTTGACAGACAAACGGATTGACCAATCACAGTGAAGGTTTCGTGCGACGAGTTCTTTCCGCGCCGCGTCACCGACCCGTCGCCCCTCTGTCTCTCTGTGGGTCGGAGGGGCAGAAGGGAACCCGACGGATTCTTCCACGAGTTTAAACTGATTTCTTCTCCGTATTTTCGCGGAGAAATAATTGTTTTAAAAACGGAAACAGTGTCAAACCACTGCCGCTGTTTGACACTCAGAGGAGTGCAACAACTTTAACGCACACCAGAAGTAAACAAAGTTGCGTTAAAATATTTTAGTGCGTTAATCGCGGCCAAATTAATCGCATAGATTAACGCGTTAATGATGACAGCCCTAGTTATTAATATTTGGTTACGTGCGGCTTTCTGGAAAACAATACATCGTTTGGGGGTTTTGGGGTGGGGGGGTCACCTGGCCCGCTGCCGTTGAGATTGCAGGGAGACGCGGAGAAAATGGGATGTGGTGATCTTCGCAATAAAACATCTTTAATGGGACGTGTCGAGTCTTGGCCAATCAGCGTTGAGATTTCGACAGCGTTTGGGGGTTTAAGTTTGCCCGCTGCACGGCGTATCGATACTAACAAAGCACCCGTACCTTAAAAACTACATGATTTTGCATATTTTTTGTATCGATACTTCATTAAATGCTGTCTGCGCTGCGCTGCACAGCGCTCTCACAGCAAGTGGCGCTAAGTGGACCCTCACTCAAAGGAAACTAAAAAATGTGATTAATTTAGTTTGTTCGTTGTTCTATATTTTGTATTTTGACCATTCCATTTGTTTTGCCTCGATTCTGTAGATCACTTTGTAATCTCCGTTTTTAAAAAGGTGATGTATAGAGAAATGTATTATTAAATCCTGAAAGAAACTGATGAGTTCAGACCTCCTCCTCCTCCTCCTCCTCCTCCTCCTCCTCCTCCTCCTCCTCCTCCTCCTCCTCCTCCTTCTCGTGCTTACGGCGTTCAGTTTGTCCGTCTTCTTGGCCACCGCCTCCTTCATGGTGGAAGCCAGCAGCGCATCCCCCTTGTAGTCCTTGTAGAGCTCCGCTAATGTCTCCCTGGTCTCCAGGTTGGTGGTCTTCAGGTGGTACGACGGGTGCAGCTTGGCCTTCTCCTCATCTGAACCCGAGAGGAAGGAAGTCGATTAGAATTTGCCAAAAGGGCAGATTTCCCCCCTCCCCGCCCAAATCATGAATATTTAATTAACACATAACCCACCGGGATCCAACACCTTCAGGTTGTTTCTTACGTGGAAGAAGTTGGAAACGTTGAATTTATCCAAGTTTGTGGGGTCCTGCGAAGACGAAACAACCTCAGAAAATTACTTTTTATTCTAAAAGGTTGATTCTTCATAAATGTTCTAACTACAAACAAAAGCCAAACCGCCCACCTGAAGGACGATGATGTCTTTCCTGGAGAAGGGATCGTCGCTCAGCAGATCTTTGAAGCTCTTGGTCTTGATGTTGAGTTGCTCAACAGCCTGAAACAGGTGAAATATTTAAGAAAACAAAAGCCTCTTGAAATCATTTCCCACATTTTAAATATGACAATCATTTCTGCTTTGTTTTCTTTTAATGGCGAGTCTGTTGCGATAGCTTCAATGGGGCCTTAAGGCGGTAAAAAAGAAACACAAGAAACACATCATTCAAACTCAAAAACATGCGGCGATGAATGCATTCGGTTAGAAGTCAAA
Organism: Liparis tanakae; assembly: GCA_036178185.1. Classification (NCBI taxonomy): domain Eukaryota; kingdom Metazoa; phylum Chordata; class Actinopteri; order Perciformes; family Liparidae; genus Liparis; species Liparis tanakae. The sequence continues at coordinate 12,157,137 of CM070094.1, read as the reverse complement.
TAAATACGCGACACTTCATACAATCTTTCTAAAAACACACCTTCCAAAGCACTAAAAAGTGAACTCTATTGTCTATTGAAGAGAGTGAGGAGTCGGTAGGACATTAAAGAGCGACGCTCCTGGCGGAGATTAAAAGAGGGGCGGAGTCTACGCGGTCAAATTGTTCCTCGGTTTGTTCGGAGAAACGATTGTTTTGTAGGAAACTAAAATCTGTGTGATGGAAGGCCGAGCAGCTGCACCGCATCACAAACAACATTTACCAGGGTTCATCCACGTGACCAATGAACAGGGTTCATCCACGTGTTGACCAATAGGCTTCCAGGACTTTAAACCAAATGCCCATGACTAAACTTTTTGTGAAATCAACATGTAAACATGAAAGTGATATATAAAAAAAGCGTATTTAAAACTCAGCGTAAATGCAAATGTGAATACAACACATTTTCCATGACTATTTCATAATATTGGAGATTTCCTTTTTCCCCCCGGGACTTTTCCAGACCTGGAAATAACAATGAAGAAAATTCCAGGACGTTTCCAGGTTTTCCAGGACTGTACGAACCGTGTATTTGTGGGTGCAAATGTGTGTGTGTTATTACCGACCTCGTGAGAAAACACGTTGCCGGTGACCTTGATGGCCACGAAGTGAGAGTTGTTGGTGAAGACATTATACAGAACAGGGCAGTGGTACTTTCCTGGAAGAGAAGAGGGAAACAAGAGAATGAGACAACTTCTCGTACAGAAGTCTAGAAATACAAGTGTCAAGCTCCCTGCAGTGTTACATAAGAGTTGAAGAGTTAGTGACTCACTTCAGGGTAACAGACCATTCAACACATTCAGTCGTTTACCGTCGTTGTTCTTGGCAAAGTTCAGTTTGATGAGGGACTTCGCCTCCAGTTTCTGTGAGAAAGAGGTCAAAAAGACATTTATCATGAAGATAATGTCAACAGAAATGAATACAAAACATTATATTATATTTAGCTATTAAACAACAAATAACTGCTTAGACACCTGTACTGCCAAGAACACTGAATTATAACTCATAAAAACAAGTGTGTTAAATATATTAAATAGTGTGGCCTCTAAAGTTAGTGTTTTGCAAAGATAAATATAGAATATAATAATAGTAATGATTTAAATGTCAAACTTTTTATGTAATGCTGCAACAAATCATTAATGCCATCATCAGAATATTTAAATTAATTTTGTTTGTTAAAAGAAATTCAGAAAAGGGAGCAAATCGTCACATTTGAGAAGCTGGAATGAGTGAAAGTTGCATGTGTTTGAAAAATTATCAACAATTTTTTTTTTTAAAGGGAAACCACTCTTAATGTAGATGTTCAAATCGGTGTTGTGATTGAATCCTGCAATGCATCCTGGTAACCAAATTGTGGATGAACTAAGTTAAAATGACTTCAGCACTATTCACAGGTAGCATTGAGGGAGGGGCCAGGGCTAGGACGGAGGGGGGGGGCTAGGAACAAGCCTTCATTCTGCACAGAATGCATAGGTGAGTAGCTTATGGCTAAATCTACAATGCATTTCTTCTCTTTGGAGAAGATGAATGTTTTTTTGTGGTCGTCAATGCTCACTATAAAAGTTTTAAACAAAAATGTGCAGATTATTAGAAGCCGCCACATGTTTGGCCACGAGATGCGGGCCGTCCGCTCACCTCTCCGGAGATGGGATTGGTGCCGTACCTCTTGATCCATGGCATAATGCTCCTGAAACACAAGGTACAAAAGGAATGGATCTTTATTTTTTTATTTTTAAAAGGTGAAATAAATCATTTGGACATGAGGTACTTACAGCAGGTCATAGACGACGCCCTCGTCAGTACAGACGGGATACTCAAACGGCTGCAGGGACAAGCTGAAATCCGCGTTTAGGCAAAATGTACATTTAGGCAAAACACGCATGTCAAACAAGTGCTCAGCAAAACTCTCATATGTCTATTCGGACAATTTTTTTTTGTTATTCACTCAAAAACAAAAAAGGGGCATCACTGCCGATGGTTAAAAAGGCTCTTCTCACCTGCAGTGGTCAAACGGAAGCCGTCTGAAGTCTGCTTTTGGGATTTCTGCGGGAAAAAAGGTATTCAAATCCATTCGTCCAATTCATATTACACAACACTTTTAAAAACAGTTACACTTCCTGTTGTATTCCAAGACATCAGTAGGTACAATAGTTTTACATTTAGTATCGCATTATAGACGCCATTAAGGCCTGTGTTTTTTGTTTTTTTTAAATGTCTTGTTTTAAATTATAAATGTCTTGTCTTAATGTTTGTTTTTTGTGTTTTTGTACTCGCTGGGGCGTTTTCCTGCCGAGTGTGAAGCGGCAGGGATGAGGGTCAGCACAGCCAAATCTGAAGCCATGGTGCTCTGCCGGAAACCGGTGGATTGCTCCCTCCAGGTGGGGACAGAGCGCCTGCCCTGCGAAGGAGTTCAAGTATCTCGGGGTCTTGTTCACGAGTGAGGGTAAGATTGAGCGGGAGATCGACAGGCGGATCGGTGCAGCTGCAGCGGTAAAACGGGCGCTGTACCGGTCCGTCTTGGTGAAGAGAGAGCTGAGTCGAAAGGCGAAGCTCTCAATTTACTTGTCGGTCTACGTTCCTATCCTCACCTATGGTCACGAACTTTGGGTAGTGACCGAAAGAACGAGGTCGCGAATATAAGCGGCCAAAATGAGTTTCCTCCGTAGGGTGGCCGGGCTCAGCCTTAGAGATAGGGTCAGGAGCTCGGACATCAGGAGGGAGCTCGGAGTCGAGCCGCTACTCCTTCGCATCGAGAGGAGTCAGCTGAGGTGGTTCGGGCATCTAATTCGGATGCCTCCTGGACGCCTCCCATTGGAGGTTTTCCAGGCACGTCCAACTGGGAGGAGACCCCGGGGAAGACCCAGGACACGCTGGAGGGATTATATCTCCCGGCTGGCCTGGGAACGCCTCGGGATCCCCCAGAATGAGCTGGAAAATGTTGCGGGCAAGACAGGAGTCTGGGTCAACCTGCTGGGTCTGTTGCCCCCGCGACCCGACCCCCGATAAAGCGGTTTGAAAATGGATGGATGGATGGATGGATGTTTTTGCTGCTGTACCGACTGATGAGGCCCCAACTTAATTTTGTTGTATGTTTCTTTACAATGACAATAAACTTCCTTACCGTTCATATATAGTGTAAAAAGCATGTTACATTTATTATACTTAGATAAAGTCTTTGCTGGATTCAAAAACACTTTTTAATTAGATTATTTACCGCTTTTCTTCTTTATATCATTGGAAACTAAATATATTTGGGTATTTATTAGATTTAAAAGATACTTTTGTAGATGTCACATCTGGCTCTTAGAGGTTGTGCTTGGACACTTTAATACAATTCATAAACTAAAAGGATTATCAATTAATAGAACATAATATCAGCAGATTAATCGACACTGAGAATAGTCTTTAGTGCAGCACAACAAAATACAAACAAACCAATAAGTTATGCTTAAAATTGGCCCCATGTATACTAGCTACAACATAAAAGTGATGAACACATGAATGCATCAATAATTATAATCCAGAGATATACTTTATTCTGAAAAAGGGCCATTCTGCATAATGAATACTTTTACAACTTTCAATATATTTCAATGGAAAAATACGTTGATGCTTTAACTCAAGTAAGATTTTGAATGCATGCCTTTTAATTGTAAGTACTATAGTATTGAAAACTTCTACTCAAGTAACATATCCTATACTTCTTCCAGCATTAGCATTAACTTTGAGATTTATAAAATACAACTCACCTGATTTCTTCCCTCCATAAAAGTGTGTGTACTCTGAACATGTGATGTACCTGAGAGGCGGGAACACCATACATAAAAAGAAAGGGCAAACAAGTGACCTTAACTAAAGTAAAATTCAAAGTAATTATATAAATAAGATGTAAGTTAGCAAACTAGCTCGTTAGCAAATACTGCTAGCTAGCTAAGCTAACAACAACAACAACAAGAGCACGCGGCGCGTCGTCGCAACAGTCATACTCACATTTTATCTTTCTGGTGCTGTCGTTTCCCCATTTTGGCTGTTTGTGTAGGTCTGACAGATTATTGAGGTAAAAAACGGCGGACAGTAACATCAACAACGCACCAACCGATCGCCTTGTAGCTACTTCCTGTTTACGTTCTTTTACGTCTCCTTCCTTTACGGCACACGAGTTATAAGAGCGGGGCTCTGTCGCCCCCTGCTGGATCAGTGGATAAACAACAACACATGTTTCTGTATAATTGGGCCTGATCTTTTTTATGAGAAAACCCAATATTTCTAACAATCACCATCGTCTTAACACATGTATGACTAATGTTTATTGTATATATTACCATTTATTCAGTATATTACTCTGCTCTTTACTGCTTTTGCACATCTGACAAGATTCCACGCTGCCACTTGTCTCAGTACTTACCTGGACAATACAGTTTAATATAATTGATCCCAACTCTTTAAAGCTAAAACAAGTCAATATACTCTAAATATTCTGGAACAAGAGATTCCTTATGTCCTCTTTCCTTTATTTAAAAAAAATGTATTCCAAGCTTTCTACAAACAATTTTTCTTTTATGAAAACATTCATTAATTTCCTATAAAATCTCTTAAAAAAGCCAGATTTAAACACATGATCAGCCGTGCTCTAATTAATATTCCTCAGAGCCTCAGATTTATGTTTCTTCTCCAGTAAAACAAAAGAAAGTATTACCACCTGCCCATTAACTCCATCTTTCCCAGAGCATCTCCTTTCCTGCATAACATGACATTATCTCTGTAAATCAGTAAAACAATACCGTTTGAATATGGCATACGACATCTGAAAACTTTTCATTTGGTCATCTGATAGATTCACACGCATCTTTGTCTCATTTTATTTATATTTAAGTGTGCACATTTGCCTAAAAACAGTGATATTCATTCATCTTTATTTATTCTATAAAATTTAAAATAAATTAAAGCTGCGAGCAGCATTGACCGGGCCCTCGACAATTCACACACATTGAGCGTACTTGCCGGTGTTCTGTCATTTTTTGCTGCCTTGTCAGAATTTGCTACCCGCTGCATAAACCGATAGGTGTGTATCGATTCATGCTACCCTATCTGATAGGATTTTATTGTACTATCAAAATATGCTTTTCTTTCAAAGTTCAATGTTTCACTTTTCACTGTTAAAGTGTTTATCTTCTAAATACCCTAATAATAAGCCAGTGCTTTATTATGATAATGTGAACAAACTCATGTTTACAATAATTTGTTGACACAAAAGAAATAGCAACTGCTTATCACTCATTAATCTACATGTCATTACTACATATTACTACCTGTACAATATACATGCTGAATGTACTTTTAACTAGGGAAATAATCGTGATTTTGAGGATGTCACAACCCGTTATCAGACGTGCATCGACAGGGTGGCAAAACATTATGGGCGTGTCAAAAAAAACTCGGAAAATCGACTCGGCGCATGCGCAATACCAAAAGGTATCGGTTCTTGACAAGTAGCATGAAATGACAGAACACCGGCCCGGTGTTCTCCACAGCTGCATGTCACTCCGTCTCTACGAGTCGCGTAGTACAATAAAATCCTATCAGATAGGGTAGCATGAATCGATACACACCTATCAGTTTATGCAGCGGGTAGCAAATTCTGACAAGGCAGCAAAAAATGACAGAACAGCGGAGCAAATAAAAAGTCACCTGTGAGCGTGGACTGGTACTATATGACGTTGGTAATCACTGCCAGACAGTAAGTTTAAGTACTTCCGCCGGAAGTACCGGGCCGGTCCCAACCATCTTACATTCAGCAGTATTCTGGCCACAGACCCCCTCAGTGGAGGAGGCGCAAATCAACATATTAAAAGTCATTGTAGCGGCACAATTTTTTTTCAAGCTGTTATTTTAAAAAGGTGGAAAAGTTATATAGTGGGGCTTTAATTTGTGTTTTCAATATAGTATTGGCTTTAGTTTCCAGGGTTAGTTTTTTTAATGAATGTCTATTTAAAAATTGCACAAAAAAAGAAACATAAGAACATGTTTGTCAAAAGTCAGTCTTTAATAATAGCAAAGAAATGCTTCGTTCAAGTCAAATCCTTCACACGACACAAGATAAAACCGACCGATCAATTCAAACAATGGCGAGTCAAACGGGAACTGTTGAAATCCAAAAACAAGGATCTTTTATTTATTTTGTACTTTATTTCTTTTAACTCCTCTTTCAAGAAACGTTAACTACACAATTAAAAATGTTTATACTGATCAAAAACATACGAGTGAAGTAGTTCCACCACTGGAGACAACTCAGAAACAAAGATTTAGTGTCCGATAGAAACAGAACATTCAATTTTACAATAAAAGTATCTGCAGAAAAAAAAAAAAACAGCCAGAAAGAAAAAAAGAAAATATATAATATAAATGTATTTTTTCAATACGGTCACAAAAAAATTAATCACAAAAAGCTGTGGAAAGAAAAATCTCTTTAACATGTACATAACTCAAAGATAAGGATCCCCCCCCCCCCCGATTGTGTTCATTTTTAAGAGCGTATACTGCGATTACAAACTGATTCCTGACTGAACGAAAGCTGCACGTCAAATCTTGAGAGCTCAAGACCATCAAAGAAGGCACAAACAGACAGGATGCACAGAGAACTCAGCAGAAGCTTTTTTTTGTTTGTTTTGTTACACAACGAATCCCAGTAAGGTTCCTAGAGCCCTCAATGCTAACTAAACCCCTCCCACCCACCCCGCCAAAATAAAAGACTATCAACAGGCATGTTAATTCCCGGCAGGCACCTCGGATTACAAGTCCCGTTCCGACGACTGTAGAAGCAAGTGCATTTAATAATAATAATAATTATAATGCAGAGACAGACGGGTTGTGTACGGCGGCGGGCGTGCAAGGACTCCAACCGCCGGGATGGACGAGTCTTTCTACCCCTCACGTTCAACGTCTGCTCGGCTGAAAATTTGAGAGAGTGCAAGAAAAATGATATTATATTTCATTCAGTAATTTTTTCATTGGAGTTTTGGTCATTTTTTTCCTAAAGCTGAGGGCAAAAAGGGGCATTTTAATTTGTATTAAATATATATATATATATATATATATATATATATATTCCGTCAGTCTGCCCCAGGGCAGCTGTGGCTACTGATGTAGCTCACCACCACCGGGATGACTGTGTGTGTGTATGACTGAACTCTGGACTCTGTAAGCGACTTTGGGTACTTAGAAAAGCGCTATATAAATCAAAATCATTATTATATATATATATATATATATATATATATATATATATATATATATATATATTTTAAGTTTTTAGGATAATTTTCATGGCAATGCTGCAATTTTCTAATGTTTCATAAAAGTTCAGCTCACACTAATTCTAAAAAAGGGAAACAGACAAAGTTTGAGGCAGTTATTTCTCGTTGAGTATTTTTTTTTTACCTGAAAAAAAAGGTCATCATTGATTTATGATTGAACACTTCTTGTATTTGTGCTGCCTAAAAGACCCACATTACAGCATCCTAATGCATCAAAGTGGACCCGTGTAACACGGAGGTTAAGTCGATCAATTGAACCATGATCAATTACGAATAATGGATGATTGTTTAGGTCTTTTATAAAAATTTTAAAAATAAAACGGTAAAATAATAAACATTTGTTACAGCTTCTCAAGATATGAAGATTGGCTGGTTCTAAGTTTCAGATAATTCTTTCTATATATATATATATATATATATATATATATATATATATACACACACAACACAAATATATATATATATATCGAAACAGTATTGTTATACATTTAAATCTCTAATTTCCAACTTTAAGTGCCAGCAGGGAAAGACAGGGGAATCCATTCAGGTAGATTTAGTCTTTTAATCTATTGGAGATGTTTTAAAGTCGTACTTAATACTTAAAGTTTCATTAAAACTGAATGACGCTCCACAAATAAACGTTTATTAAGTCTCAATTCTGTTGGCTTAAAATAAAATCAGTTAGAGACTTTTCTGCTGCTTCTAGTTTTTGTTGCATTGCAGTTATCAGCGTGATAAATGTGCAATTTACAGCAAAATAAAATATAAAAAATAATAGTTACAACGGACGAAATGGGGAAACCTGATTTATTTTAGGTTGGGTGTTATTTCAAACCAGCTTGTGCCTGGATGCCACTCCTCAGGTTGAGGAAAGAACGCACGTCTTAGTTTCTGTGCGATCGTTGTAAATACAGATAGATATAGATATGGTTATTCTCCTATTTGCAACCCTAAAAGAACTAAAAAGAAGACGTCCGAGCGTGCCCAATGGAGTGAAAAAGAAAACTGTAAAGGAAAATTAGGACGAAGAAAGAGCTGAAACAAAAAGAAATGAGGAAACGGGGCACAAAGCACCGAGTAAATAAAGGATAGAAGGTTAAATAAAGGATGAAAGATGGAAACAGAGGGAGCCCGGGCTCTCTCCCCGGCTCGCGTGGCACTTATCGTCGTGGTCATCTTTGTCTCCGGAGCTTATAACAGTCTTATAAGGGCACAGTCTTATCTAACAAGGCGAGAGGAAAAGGGAGAGAAAAAAAGAAGAAGCCTCAGCCGTAAAGACTTTGATGAGAGAACAGACGCTTCCTTCAGGGATCTCGTGGCTAAGGCAGAACTAGATTTGTGATTTTGGTGCATTTTATTTATGCAGCCGGAGAAATTAGAAGTTTTTTTGTGTTTCACGAGAAGAAAGAAAGAAAATTCATAAATTCATCTAATTCACACCCATCATCCCTCTGGATATGAAGGTATCTTAAGACTCTTTGGGCTGTTTGTGTGTGTATGTGTATGTGTATGTGTGTGTGTGTGCATATATATATATATATATATATATATATATATATATATTATATAAAATATATATATATGTATTTGCATGTGGGCCTTCTGTGTTTGTGTGTTCAAATATAAATCCTCTTCCAAAGGAACAAATGGCTTTGGGCCACACGTCTGTGGCTGATTATGTGATTTCATTGCATAATTCTTTTTTTTTCTTTTAAAGAGAGATAGCGCGAGAAAAGAGAAGATGATAAGAGCTCAAGTTCTCTTGTGCGAGAAAAAAAGGTTAAATTCAAAACCTTTTACTTGTTGTTTGTTTTTGTGCAATGTAGGCCGATCCATAAGCACGACAGCTGCACCAGAGAACACAACAACAACACAACAACACAACAGCTCATTAATCACATCAAATTCAAGAGGACATAAAAAGGTCTCAAGTGTGAACAGAGACACAAATAAAAAGTTGTTTATCTTGGCATGAAAACACAAATAAAAAACAAACTGTAAGCTGTGAGAGAGATGTAGAGAGAGGAGAGACAAGATAATGATTATGATATATATATATATATATATATATATATATATATATATATATATATATTCACATTCCTGACACCTTTCCTGAGCAAAGTGGATTTGACGAGTGTGACCCAAGGAATCCAGATGATGTGGACGACCGATTAAAAATAAAAACAGAATATCACAGCAACAGTGAGGAGGAAGAGGAGGAGAAGGAGGAGCCGGTCCACAGAAGCATCTGGAAGGAGAAGAAACCGTGACATTGTGATGAGCCACACACATATACATATATATATATATATATATATATATATATATATATATATATATATATTTATATTTTTAATAGCGATGTCATCGTTGTTCAGTTTGTTTTTAAGCTGCTCCTCTCACCGAGGAGGAGTCATTTACGGTGGTTATTATCACAACAAGCGAGCAGCTGGTGGCGAGCAAAGAGCTCGTCTCAGGCGTCACTTTGGGGTGTTTGGAAACTATTTTCGGCGCTATAATTCAATATCAATTTGAAAATGCAAATATTTTCGACATAAATCTTTTTTATTCCTAATTGGCAGAAACTTTTTTTTTATCCCCTTAATTTCAATCGTGACTGAGATCACATTACATCCCTTAAATAAAAGAGATACTATTATATTAAATATGATGAAAGTCATATATATATATATATATATATATATATATATATATAGAAAAAACAGGTGGAGTTTAGTTAAATAAATAAATATATATATATATATATATATATATATATATATATATATTTATATAAAAACATATACATTTCAAGTAATTGATCTTAAAATCTTTTGATGGACGACCCATGCAGGGCAAGTTGAGTTGCGCCCATATTTATAATTATAAAACCAGAATAACCACCCCCCAATGTTTTTTTTTTTTTTTACCATTAAAAGGAATAAAACAGCTGCTTTCTGATTGTAAATCCCACATTTACGTCATATCTCCTCAGTTAAACGTATAATACCTGGCGGTTAGGTGTTTTTGATTTTTTTTTAATGGTCTTTGTGAAGTGGACGTACTGCATTGAGGCGTTAGGACCTGAAGATGGTCTGGAAACGATCCGTCTCCTCAAAGATGAGCTCCTTCAGCTTCTCCTTGGGGAGGTCGTCCAGCTCCATGTCGAACTTGAAAGGGGCCTCGGCCACCGGCTGCAAAGAGGAGGAGCAGGAGGAGGACACGTTGGCTTAAAGGTGTCAAGAAACACGGTAAAATCAGGGGAGGACATTTATATATTTTTCTTTAGGGGTAATTTTTGCCCCACTGACTGAAATCATGGGCACTTTTTAAAACTTGTGAAATAACATTTAACCGTTGATCAAAAATAATAAATATACTTATTTAGGCTTATAGAATATAGTCATAAATAGTCATACTAAAACTATTAGGCAGTAGTCTACAGATTCAAGGTGTTTTATTAAATTATTTTGAACAAGAAATAAATAGAAAACATAAATCAGACAATCATATTCAATTGTTATTACATTTTTTAAATAACTATTAACAATTATAAATTATTTCTTTGTATTTAAATGTAATGCATTATTATTATTATCTTGGAAATTGCAGAAAAAAATTGTGATAGTGTAGAATCATGTTATAAAATGTGTTGAATAATTATAAAATAATAATTAAAAAAAAGGGAAAAAAGACGAGGGGAACATATTCAATGGCTCCTCCATTCATCCCATAATGCCCGCCTCACCTCATCTGTGGGGTCGTAGTACTGCTCCAGGTACGGGTGTGCCAGGGCCTCCTCCACCTCGATCCTCTTGTGGGGGTTGAAGGTCAACATCTTGTCCAACAGGTCCAGAGCTGTAGGAGGAGAACATTGTGACAATGGGCTGGCCACAAGAGGGCACCACTACACGCGTACGGGCCGGTTGGATTACCGACTTTGTTTGATTTCTACACATTTTATGAGAAAATTCAAATTCTGGTACTCTTGTGTTCAGCTGCTTATAATATGATATATAATATACACACCCAACTCCAAAAATCGCCATTTGTTTTACCCGACTGACATTAAAAATATATATTCTACACGGGGGTTTTGGTCCTGACTCTGACCTTTGGGGTCGGCGTTGGGGAACAGGCGGTTCCACGGCACCTTGCAGCGCAGCGGCAGCGACAGCAGGTAGTTCCTGGCCTTGATGTTGATGATGCAGTTGAGATCCTCCTGAGACGGAGAGCCCAGGATCCCTGAGGGGTGGACACACACACACACACACACACACACACACACACACACACACACACACACACACACACACACACACACACACACACACGCGCACAACGCACGCACGCACGCACGCACGCACGTCTTTGGGTCAGTGGGTAGCAGGCCCGTCTTTCAATCACGGGGTTGGAGGTTCGATCCCCGCCCTAGTCGATGTGTCCTTGAGCAAGACACTTAACTTAAATTGCTCCCTGTAGCTGCGTCTACAGTGTATGAATGTAACAGGACTGTAAGTCGCTTTGGATAAAAGCGTCAGCTAAATGACATGTAATGTAATAACTAGCACCAACAAAAATACAACTTTATAAATGGAAATTAACAACTGCAAGAGTGTGTGAGACTTTAGTTCTAGTCAAAGAAAAAGGTGTTGCATATACTGTGTGTGTGTGTATATATATATATATATATATATATACACACACACAGAGTTCACACATGTATTGACCAGTGGATTTCCAAGACTTTAAACCAAATTTCCATGACCAAACTGAAATCTCGGTATAAACATGAAAACTGTAGAACATGTTACGTATTGAGAGCTATCGCTGGCTCATATTTTGAGCGTCTTTCTTAAAAAAATATAATTATTATTTCAAACTCGGCGTAAATGAATATTTCCATGACTTTTCCAAAACTTTTATGAGTTAAGTTTTTTCCATGACTTTTCCAGGCCTGGAAATGACCATTTTAAAATTCCATGACTTTTCCAGGTTTTCCATGACCGTACGAACCCTGTATATATATATATTTCAAGTAGTCAATCCTTAAATCTTTCAGAAAAATTTATAGTAAAAAAAACCTCAGTCTTAGTCCTAATGAACCCAGACATTCAACTTTCAGTCGGTGCTTCAACCGAAAAATAATAATTTTATGGCTGTGTGTAATGTCAGAGTTTCTACTGGTTTTATCGTCTCAAATGGTCCTTCAATGAAATAGCAGTTTGATAATTTACCCAAAATGTGGTTCAGCTGATCCAAGTAGTGCTTCCCTGGAAAGATGGGCCTGTTGGACAACATCTCGGCCAGGATGCAGCCCACCGACCAGATGTCGATGGACTTGGTGTAGCCCTGAGAAAGACAGCGGCACAATGGATTCCAGTGTTTCCCCTAGGTTTACAGCTTCAGGGCGGCGGGACTAGTGCCGACGAGCGTTGTCGACGGGGGGCGGGGGTGGGGTGCTAGCGAGAGAGAGCAACACAGCAGAGCTCTGATGCGAGATGCTCTGATGCGAGATGCCGGTGTCTCGGTGTCGAGCCGAGATGTATTAACGGGGGGACTGGGGGATTTCAGGGTGGCGGGCCGCCCCCATGCTATAATGGTAGGGGAAACACTGGATTCTTCTTACTAGGAATCAGAAAGCTTAATCTATTAATTCAACACTGACCTTGGAGTTGAGCATGATCTCGGGTGCCCGGTACCAACGGGTGGCCACGTACTCCGTGAGGAACCCGGTGTGGTCGTGGTCCGGGTCGGCCACGCGGGCCAAACCAAAGTCGCAGATCTGCGGGGGTTGCGAGAGAGACGGGAGACGGTGAATGAGGACACACACAAAGATCTAAACTACATTTTGGGATTTGGGGAAGATAAATCTGAACCGTTGCGTTTCGTCTTAAAGCCCCATTATGTCGTTTTTCCCTCGGAGCGCCCCCTTCGATTTTTGGAGGTATTTAACGTTACTTCAGTGTCGTAAATACCCAGTTAGGATAGATGCAGCCTCGCATACACTTGTATTGATGACAAGACGAAGTCAGAAACCAAAAAACAGTGGTGTAGTCCAGGGTATACGCATATACCCACTTATTTTTCAGTCAGCATTGCGTATACCCACTTCTCAATCACCGCTGGTGCCTGGTGCGCATTATTTATAAAGCAGGGCGTTTATCCTTTGCTGTATGGCAGGGCTCTTCAATACAACGCAATTAACGCAACTTTGTTTACTTCCGGTGTTCGTTGACGTTTTTGCACTTTTCTGAGTGTCAAGCCGCGGCAGCGTGTCTGACACTGTTACCGTTCTTAAAAAATATGAGTTTTCCGCGAAAATATGGAGCAGAAATCAGTTTAAACTCGTGGATTAATAAATCGGGTTTCCTCCTGCACTCCTTCCTCCCGGCTGCTGCTCCGCTCCACAGACACACAGAGGGAAGACGTGTCGGGTGACGCGGCACGGAAAGAACTCGTCACACGACACCTTCCCCGTGATTGGTCAATCCGTTTGTCTGTCAACATTTTGCGAAAAAAACAACCAATGAACACTCAGTAAATCACAAGGCCCGCCCACCTCCCAGGTGAGGCTCATTAGCAGCCTGTCAGCCAGAGAGACAGAACACCAGGAGGACAATGAGCCTCATATAGAGATGAGATTGTTCTGGAATGTTTGATGTAGAACACGTAGGGTTGTGTGTCATATGCAAAATACTTTAAAAGGTGAATTTAAATATTTTTGTAAAATGTATAAAATGCCCCCAGCCTCCAGAGAGTCAGAGTGACACATTTTAATGTGAGTCAGTTTCCAAAGCCACTGGTTCTGTTGCTGTTCAGTGGTAAAGATGACAAGACCAATGTGTCTCTAATGCACCTTGTTTTATTAATCTGACGTTCCACTGAAGAAACAATTTATCATCCACAATATTAAATCCCTGGCTGGCCCTTTATAGGTAGGAGCCTCTCTGAGACACAGCTCTGTGTAAAGGTGTCTTTAACAACAAATACTATTAATCAAGTGTCTAAAACACACGCTGTCTGAAGAGATTACTGCTTCATTTAGAAGATTTAGTCTTTAGAAGAAAAAAAAACGATATTTGCGATTAATGAATTTCAAAATGTGCGATTAATTATTTTCTTTTTTTAATCGATTGACAGCCCTAATTAAAAGTCATTGTAGCGGCACCATTTTTTTCAAGCTGTTATTTTACGGTACAATTGTTACATAATGTTACTTTAAAATAGTGTACCTGTAATTAAACAAAATATTGATCATATATATGAATATTTATTTATATATATAATAATAATTTATATCAATGTATAAATAGTCATTTATAAAAAAAATATATATATAAATAATTCATATAAATCATAATTTATACAAATATATATATATAACTAAAATATATTTATACAAGTAATACATAATATATATATATATATATTTAAATATATATTCATACATGGAAATAATAATATATACATATTTATATATATATATATTCATACATGGAAATAATATATAGTCAACAACTCTTCTTTGAAGCACCGAAGACTCATTTTTACCCAGGAAAAACCCTGTATAAATATATATATAAATATATATAAAAAGGAGTCTGGTGGACCTTCACGCTACCTTGAGGTCGCAGGTGGTGTTGAGCAGCAGGTTGGAGGGCTTCAGGTCGCGGTGCAGGACGTTGGCCGAGTGGATGTACTTGAGGCCTCGAAGGATCTGGTACAGGAAGTAGCAGATGTGGTCGTTGCTCAGGTGTTGAGTCTTCAGGAGCTTGTACAGGTCCGTCTCCATCAGGTCCTGGACAATGTATCTACACGGCGTTAAAGAGCTTACGTTATGTCCATAAAAATAAAAGCTCTGGGTTTCTCTAACGAGGCTATGCAAATAAAAACAAAAGTGACCAAAACAGACATTCAGATTCATATCAATATAAATAACATAAATCTAAGGTCTATTTTTACAGCTCAGACCTCAAATTAAAACTACATTTAAAATTGTTTTCAAATTGAAGCAAGAAAATCAACCCAAATATTTGTATTCCATGTTTGTGCTGATATACCATTTATGTTCTACATTTCTACATTTAAAAAATACTTCCTGGTAATTTCCATCAAAACAAAAGCATCTACTTTTATCGTAACATCGAGGAATAACCTGAAGCCCATAGATTAAAACAGCAGAAACATGAAACTTGAGGATACACGTCCTTCATCAGGTCGATGGTCGGCGTGCGGATGATGTCGTTGATGCTGATGATGTTCTCGTGTTTGAAGCGCATGAGGATCTTGATCTCCCTCAGGGTGCGCTGGCAGTACGTCTGGTGCTCGAAGGGGCTGATCTTCTTGATGGCCACGCGCGTCTTGTTGTCCCGGTCATGCGCAGCACTGATAACAAAATAAAATATATATATATTAGACACAGATGTTGACGCATTTATTCTCACGTCTCCAGAGATCATGACACTTAAAGCGACACTATGTAACTTTTCCCCTGTAGCGCCCCCTTCAGGTATTTTACGTCTGGCTCTCAAGCCATATATGGCTCTTCCGGCTCGTGAGCTGACAGCTGATCGCGACTCGCTGCTTGATCAGCGGCAGTGAGTCTGGTTCAGACCCGGCCCGGTGTTCTCCACTCTGTCACTCACCATGTCACTCCGTCTCTACGCGTCGCGTAGCGGAGCAAATAAAAAGTCACCTGTGAGCGTGGACTGGCACTATAAGACGTTGCGTAAAGCTGCCAGACAGCAAGTTGAACTATTTCCGCCGGAAGTACCAGGCGGCTCGCACCATCTTACATTCAGCAGTATTCTGGCCACAGACCCCCTCAGTGACGGAGGCGCAAATCAACATATTAAAAGTCATTGTAGCGGCACAATTCTTTTCAAGCTGTTATTTTAAAAGGTGGAAAAGTTACATAGTGGGGCTTTAAGACAGGAAGTTAGAACTTTTGTATTTTTGGACCAAACCCCGGTAGAGCTTTTAACCTGGGATTGAAACAACTTTATCGACTCTCCCCGATCCTCACAACAGGGAAGCATGTGACGACACGGCTATCACCTCGACAGAAGTACAACAATGCCACATTTTTGGTGTGCTGTGAGCTGCCGCCTGAAGCCTGAGATCATCATCGGCACGTCAAAAAACAAACAAACTATCTGCAAGAAACGCTCACAAAATGTGTCGAGCCCTTTTCAAAACATCATATTTCATCATGTCAAAGTCACTGAAATGAATGATAAACAAACAGACTCTCGTGAAACTCTCTTTTCCTGGTTAAATAAATGTAAAATACTGCATTGCTTTCTGATTTTTCCACATTAAACTGTTCTTATCAGTTTTCTATCTCTTTTTTGGTCTTAAATCCTACATTTTTCAGTTTGGAGCCCTTAAAAAAACGATTTGTTTTTTTACCCCGTTGGTAGTTCATCTCACCACACAGCAGAAACAAGGAGGCACGTGACACAAAGTCCATGGAGATGTGATGGATTGTTGGGGGCGGGGCTTAAATGTCTATGCGGTAATGGCACAAATCCAGAAAACAGAAGAGAAACATAAGGAAGTAAACAGCAAAAAGATTTTAAGCTTTGCCGTCTCTCCTTTCCTCATTAAACCTAAATCATATTTCCTGTGCAGATCTAGTTTTATAAAAAATAAAAGCAGGAGTCAAAGGTCGGTGACAAACGCTCGCTTCCTTCCTGTGGTTTGTAAAGCTCTTAATGTGGCGGGGTGACGTACAGGAAGCGTCGCTCTGCATCTCAAAATACGGTCGACACGAAAATGAGGTCACCGACTGTACCGTCAATGAAAAGGAGGAATGTAGGAGCGGAGAACCAACACCTGGCAACCGAGCCCGAGACACCCAGGTGAGGTCATTACAGACAGGTAATACTACAGGTAATACTACAGGTACTACTACAGGTCTTTATAGACAGCACGACTTTATTCTATAAAAGCACAACATGGCTCAAGCTCAAATTGCGCAATATTGGCTTCTTAAAAAATAAAAATAAATCCAATAATGAAAAGCAAACCACACACACGAAATTATGGGATGTCCTTTTGAGTCTGGCAGATCTCACTGAAGCCAGATACAGAGACGGGTCAATAAGTTAAGGCACATGGCTTAGGGAGGTATGCGCCTTAATCCCCCCCTTTCGAAATAAAATACCAGCTAGAAGAGTGAGAGGAAACATGTTTCATTAAAGGAAAAAAACATTTCGTCAGGAGACTAAAATATTTTTTTTAAGTGCATTAAAGTCTTAACGCCCGTCTTTGATCAGAAAGTAAATCCCAGCATGCACTTAGGCTTGAATCATTAACGTGTGGTACTTTTCTTTACCTGTATGGCCCTTTTCTTCTTCTTCTGAGGATCATGTTCACAAAGTTAACATGATACAGTAAAGGAAGCCTGGATTTGTTGTTCAGGTGCGTTGGGAGCTAAAGAGTTAATGCAGAACAACATTTTTTATCAGTTTGTCTGAATTATGGTTTTCCAAGGAAGAAAACTCAAACAAAATACTTCTTTTTTTTTAAAGTTATTTAATAGTCTTATTGTGAAAGCCTGCCTCCCCTGCACCACGCCAGGTACAGACACGTCCACGGCGTCATGGCCGTCTCACCTCCCCCGCCCGCTCAGCCACAGGTATTCTCAACATCTCAAACGTTGACTCCCACGAGGCCAACACTGAGGTTCGGCTTTTAAAATGCAAAAAGGAAATTCAGTCGTTCACATTTTGAAGACTATTCCTATTTTTTAGTTTGCCTTTGGTTCTAAGAAAAACTGTCCGGACATCGTCGATGCACGGGAACCAGAAAAACACCCAAAAAACCCCGTCCACACTCAACGACCAAGAGATGCAAATTAGAATGAAAGTTGCTGCCACTTGGAGACGTCGCCAAAACCAAAAATTGCCCAACAAAGCTTTAAAAAATGTAGAACGTCTTGGAGACAGGTTTGTGCATGAGTTTCTAAATGTTAGGATATCATTTCATAACAGTTTAATGTAACAGATACATTTGATTAATTTCCCAGTTATTCATCAAGTAAAATAAATATATAAATAGATATATAAAATAAAAATATATAAATAAATGTACATATAATAATATATAAAATGTAGCTATAAATAGTATCTGGTTCCAGCCTGTGCTGCTTCTTTTGTTTTATAATAAATTGCACCAAAAAAAACACATCTGGTTCTTCTCAAATGTAACAAATGTTTTGTATCACAAATTGAAAAAAGATATTTGGGGTTTTATGCAAATAGAAAAAAATCTCCTTTTTAATATATACACGTCAGAACAAACTAATAATCCTATAGAAGTGCTGCAGGATGAGTACCTGGGAATGAGTCTGTTTTGGTACTTCCTGTTGTCTTGTCTCACAGTAAATACTTTTAAATGTTCTTTTTACCATATAAAAATCATAGAACATCTATTTTTAAATTTAAAAACTAAATGTGCAGGGAGAGAAGCGAGGACAATCTCAGTTCACGCCTCGTTTGACCACAAGCTGACGCCAGGGCCTCGTCTTGTAGAGGAAGTACAAAGTGCACCGAGTCGAGGGCGCGGAATCGATACGCCGGCCCGGCCCGCCTTATCACTGAAGTGGACGTTCATGTCTCAGAACGGTTTCTCAAGAACTTTTTTCCTCTTGTATATTTGTTAAAGGACGGTACGGTGCACATTAACAAAACACATTCTGTAAATGTGCCACAGTTACAGCCAAAAGGCTATTTCTCACACACACACACACACACACACACACACACACACACACACACACACACACACACACACACACACACACACACACACACACACACACACACACACACACACACACACACACACACACACACACACACACACACACACACACACACACACACACACACACACACACACACCTTATTACCCAACAGTGCAGAGAGAAGCTGCTGTGAGCTTCCTCTCCCGTTTCCTCTGCGTCTGTATTGTGTGTTTTTCTGAGCATGCTCAGTAGCCAGGAAGAAGCAGAGAGGAGGGGTTTAGGGGGGTCTCTGTTTCCAAGGAGACAGGAACACAAGGCTTTTACACTGCAGTCACTGCGTTATACAACAGGGCCGTTACCATGACGACGTGATCGAGGGGTTGTTTTTGAAAAGGGGGGGGGGGGGGGGGGCGAGAAAGTGTAGATACGAGCGTCCTCGCGCAAACTAGACAGTCCAACGATTTTGCAGAGGCTTTGAAGGCAGCGCGAGGCCTCGGGAGGGACCGAGCTTCAAACGACGCCCGGGGTCTGCTCAGCACCGAACACGCGGGGCCGTGCCCAATAGGTCCAAGCCTCATTTATTACACTATTTTCTTTATGTGACTACTAGTGATCAATCAAGGCTTTACTATGACAGTGTTCAGTATTGAGCTTTCATGATAGAATAATAACCCAAAAACATTATTCTAAATCACACAAGATATTGAAAATTAAAAAGGAATACCATTTGATTTGACTGTTTTTATGTTACCATTAGAGATACAATTATTAAATTGCTCAATTGACTATGCATTTAAATTTGGAGTCCATGTTTGACGTTTCTATGAAAGTGTAATCCCTTTATTTAAATGATTACATCATCATCTGCCGAGAGGCTTCAGTAGTAAAGTCACCCACAAGAGACACACAGCTCTCAGTAGAAAATATCTTTCCTTATTCACACTACCGTTCAAGCTTCTTTTTCAAAAAAAGTTAATAATTCCAGCGTTAGTCACACTCCTAAACAGCTGAAACAGAAAACTTAAATATTTATTTATTTATTAAAGAAAATAAAGTCAAATATTAAACCGATTACAGCTTCTACATTGTGAGGATTATATATAATATATTCATTATTGTTTTAGTAGTTTAGTAAATGTCTCAGATTCTAGCTTCTCAAACGTGTAGATGTTCCATTTATTTATTAAATATTTTTGGTGTTGACAAGACATGAAAAAGATTTCATCTTGGGCAATATATTTAAAAAAATATTTTAAACAAGAAAATTATATGACGGATTAATAAATAGCCCTACATAGTTTAGTTCTAACATTAATACCATAAATGCTCATAACAGTCATCGGACTATTCACCTAGAGGCACTTTCTCTACAACCCTGAAGGAGGATATGATATCTACTCGTTACTTATGGCTATAATTTGAATTATTAGCTCAATGGGTTCTGCAAAAAAGGAAAAATATTAGTTTTTACATGCAAAATAGGATAAGAAAGTAAACATAGGCGTGTTGCTCAAGAGATACGACCCAACGCCGCTCGACTGCAATGGAAACAAGTCTGTGTGTAAAACGTCATATTTCATTCTGCGACCTTGAAATTTATTTGAATAGAATTACTTAATTAATTTGAATAACCTGCAGCAGTAAAATAAGACGGTGATACACGTCTCAGAGCGCGTCTTCATCTTCGGCACCCAAAATTACACAAATTACACCTCCTTCTGAATTGTGCAACAGGACCTTGTTCTTTCTCTCAGTGGTGCTGATGTCGGAGAGGCAGAGGGGGTTGCCATGGAGACGGGCGCCACGGTGGCATTAGAGAGGCTCGCGGGCAGAACGGAGCGAGAGGGGGGACGGGGGTAATCTGCTGGGTCGCGGAGTCGAGATCAAGACCACGATGAGACGCCATTAGGAGGGAAAAGAGTCGTTTTGGTTTAAATTGATGGAGGTATAGAAAATGTGTTAACCGTGTATCAAATGTGAAATTCGGTGGTGTGTTAGCTTAAAGCTATCAATCCTATCAAAATAAAATGCGTTAACTTTGTATTAAATGTGGTATTTGGTGGTGTCTCAGCTTAAAACTATCAATCCTATCAAATGCATTAACTGTGTATTAAATGTGGTATAAAGAAAAGCTCAACGCCGGTTCCGACGACGCGCTCAAGTCACGTCTGATTTACCGTGAACCACAAAAACAACATGTTGAAACAAGAGAAAAATCTATAACAAATAAATACATTTTATTTTTATATATATAATTAATAAACTTGGGATGCACCGTTCTGATATGTTGGATCTACAACAATCTCTTGGATATTTAATTTTTTTTAAAGGCATATAAGGTCAATTTCTTTGTCAAATTCTATATAAATATATAACCAGGAGCTCACAGGTGTTAGATCGGAACCCTCCAGACACCATCAGTAGTGATTGTAGCAGGGACGTGCGGTCAGGGGAGGCAGGTGAAGCAGAGCTAATAATAACATCAAATTTATATTAATATTTGTCCAACGATCTTTATCCATGACTAATTTCGAACATGTTATAGTCAAAATCGCTGAATTTGTCTATTTCCTGTTCAAACAGAATGAAACGAGACGTGAGGCAGCAGCGATTGCGCAATCCGTCACAAGCTGGGTTGAGACATGCAATTGGCCCGTGCGGGTTGCCGTATTTCTGCATGTCACCAATATAATGTTTGCAGATATGTTTATTTGCCCTGATTTGCCACAGTCTGGCTAAGGTCTTTAACCATTACAGTTTAATGTTTGTAAGTGACTTATAAGTGACATATTTAGTTTCGCTGATGGGAAATAAAGCCGCAGTAAAAAGGCGCAGGGTGAGGCAGATAAAACTCTGCCTCACTGAAGGGGGCGCTAGTGAGCCAACTTGTTGCTGCTTCTTCTACGCAGAGGCACCAGGTGAGTCGAGTCCGTTTGTTTTTGTATTTTGCTGCCAGACCGCCAACATGAAGAGGATTATATATCTGAGATTAAAAATGTCTCAGAACTGGACTTTCAGTCAAAAGTGGACGTGATTAACACAGGTGGACCAACGCCGGAGCCAAAAGGTTTGCTTCAAACTTTTTATGTACCGTTTGCGTGTGTGCGCGCGTCTGTGTTGTGTGGAGAATGCTGATGAGACATGAAATAACCAGTACCAATTGAATAGTTGAATACGCCCCTTCTGGGTTTATATATTTGTAAATCTGACACTAAAGGAGTCAGTGCCTCACCAACCATGAACCTCACATCACTGGATTGTAGGTGAGCATTGATCCAGCTTATTCTCTCAATAGTACCAACAGCAGTTAAGAACAACAACAACAAAAACGCATTTCTCCGTAGAAGTAAGTGACGCCAGATTGTTTTGTTTCTTTCCGATTCACCATGAACATAAACGACCGGTGTTCTGTCATTTCATGCTACTTGTCCAGAACCGATACCTTGTGGTATTGCGCATGCGCCGAGTCGATTTTCCGAGTTTTTTTTGACACGCCCATAATGTTTTGCCACCCTGTCGATGCACGTCTGATAACGGGGAGTGACATCCTCAAAATCCCGATTATTTCCCTAGTTAAAAGTACATTCAGCATGTATATTGTACAGGTAGTAATATGTAGTAATGACATGTAGATTAATGAGTGATAAGCAGTTGCTATTTCTTTTGTGTCAACAAATTATTGTAAACATGAGTTTGTTCACATTATCATAATAAAGCACTGGTTTATTATTAGGGTATTTAGTGTCGAAGACACTTTAACAGTGAAAAATTTAACTTTGAAAGAAAAGCATATTTTGATAGTACAATAACATCCCATCAGACAGGGTAGCATGAATCGATACACACCTATCGGTTTATGCAGTGGGTAGCAAATTTTGCCAAGGCAGCAAAAAATGACAGAACACCGGCACCGATTGAGATATAAAACAACGGGAGCCACACCTGGAGCATCCCCCCCATCGCCCCCCCCCCTTCCCCGTAATGCGGATTGCGTAATCCCGTCAGTGTGCACGGACCGAGACTCAGAGGCTCAGTCAATACGAGCTCTGAGCCTCTGGAACAGTTAACAAGAGGCTTTTGAGAACTAAAACAAGCCTTCTCTGGAAATGACACGCACCTGCCTCCCCGCCAAAATAAAACGCCCTCTTACCAAACAGGCGAACGCAGATTTTGTAAACACGCCAGCACATCCAACTACCAACAGATTAGACTTGTATTCATTCCTGATCCTGAGATATAAAGGTGGCATATACAAAAAGACCCTGGAGAACTTTATAGATTATTTAGTAAGAATATAACTAAATTGGGTGGCTTTAAACCTGTTGTACAAATACATACAGAATGTTGACCAGTACAAGCCGTTATTATAAAAGACATTTACTTAACTGGTTTTCAATCCCTCTAAGCCTCCTATTAAGATTTGCATAAATATTCAATTTCACAGGCGAAGAAGGCTCAGAAAAAAAGGTTTTATATCCTGGTTGAAATCCAGACTGGTTGCTGTCCTGCTCCTCAGTGGTGGAACCAGCTCCCCACTGACATCAGGACAGCAGAAAGTCGCTACATCTTCCGCCGAAAACTGAAAACGCACCTTTTCCGACTATATCTGGATTAAAACACAGATTTGCACTTTAGTAGCACTTGAATGGCTCTTATTATGGTACTTTTGTAGTTTGACTATGATGAGGAAATGTTACTTTCTGTATTCTTGTTGTTCTTAGTTTGTACTCTAGGTTGAATGCACTTATTGTAAGTCGCTTTGGATAAAAGCGTCTGCTAAATGAAATGTAATGTAATGTAATGGTTGAAAAGTGCTTGAATACTACTTTCTAGTACTTTAGTCAGTAGCATCAGAAACAGAACCGAGGAACTCAAGAACCAAACCGCTTGTTGAACCAATTGTTGGCGACGAAAACTGATTATTGTAAACGGCTACGGAAAAAAAACGTAATAAAAAAAAAAAGGGAAAGCTGAAGTTGTGACATTTTTGTTAAAAGATCGGAGCCGTATATATATATACAAATAATATATAAATAAATAAATATATATATAAATAAAATACATACACATATATATAAAATATTAGTCACATGGCTCTAGTATCAGACACACCGATGAAGGGTTGTACATCACAGGGTTTCTGAAACACTTCCATGAGACTTGCTTCTTTCCAGTAATAAAGCCCAAATACTCCATTTTGGTTTTGATTAAGTTTAAAAACATTATTAAAGCAGCAGAAAGTCGACAGAATCTGGGCTTTAGAAAGTTGGGAGGTTTTGTGTTTTGCAAGGACTACTTTCAATGTTTGAGAATTTCTTTTTTTTACTCGCAAAACACAATTTATGGGTTGTTTACTTTAGTTTTAATCCTGGAATGTGTTTAACAACAACACAAATGTGTGTGTGTGTGTGTGTGTGAGAGTGAGTTCCTAGTTGAGCAGATATTAGCAAAAATGTTATGTTAAAAGTTATACCAAAACCTCCCCGTCCACAGAGACGCTTCAGCTCATTTCTGCACAAGCATTTTTCCAGCCATTTCCCACGGGAAGACGTTCAAGAGATATATATATATATATATAAATAAATAAATAAAGTGGTGCAATGTGGCCACAAAAAGCACATGCTGGCTGCAACATGACCAACCGACTCAAAACTACAGCTCTCAAAGAAGAAGAAGAAGAAGAAGAAGAAGAAGAAGAAGAAGAAGAAGAAGAAGAAGAAGAAGAAGAAGAAGAAGAAGAAGAAGCCAGGCCGTGAGGAGGCCGACGAGTCTCCCCCTTGAAATGACAAAAATACACCGGAGGAAATAACCGAGTGTTTATGTAGCTGCTGGATTTTATTTGGTTGGTGCAGCACGAGATGAAAACAAGTCGTTGAACTTTATCCACAGCATCTAAATAAATCTAGATATCTCAGATTAAATTAAAATCACAATGTCATGTCACCAAACCCTCTTATTAAGAAAGCAAAAATAATATTTAATAATATTGTGTGTGTATAGATATATATATATATATATATATATATATGTATACACACACAATGTTATGTATGATATTAAATACATAATATATTATCAAATGTTATTACAATATATATATATATATATAACATATTATAATACAATATACATACATTTTATTTATATAAAATAACCTTACAATATATATAGAGGAGCGTCTCTTTTAAACTCACAGTAGTACTAATGAACAGGATTAGTCGAGAATACATCCTCATATTTAAGAATACAGAACCATTTCAAGAAAAAAGGTGATCTCTCTCTCTCTCTCTCTCTCTCTCTCTCTGACTTCAAATCGTGAAGTGTCTTTTATCTGCCCTCAGAAAATCAAAAAGCTCTTCTCACCATGAGGAGCCTGCAGAACCAAACAGCTGTTGTGTTGTGTTACATAACACACTGAACTACGCTTCACCAAGAAGGCAGAAGAAACCACGAGAGTTTGGATTTATTTAGGATTTAGCTGAATACAAACTGAGAAATTTAATTTAAAAAAAGGTTAATCATCATTAAATGTGCACAGTTAACACAATAATAGTAGAATGCAGAATATATATATATATATATATATATATATATATATATATATATATATAAAAAATTCCTTCACATTGTGGAACAAATGTACAAGAGAAAACAAAATTGAAGCTTCTCCTGCAAGTTGATTTGCTGTCGAATATATACAACATATATCTAAACATAGTTGTACAGCTATGATACTTATATAGATATGCTTAAAATGGCATGTTTAGGATATTTAAATAGTGTCAACATGTGGAGAATCAAGGAAGCATAAATAAGATGTAGTGGTGTTTGTTTGATATGAAAGCCTTTATATTCTTTAAACTAAAGATGTTTTAGTATTTTTATTGACAAAAACAATATTACTCTCAAGTTTTATCCAACATGTGTGTCGGGAAAGCCTTTATATTCTTAGAAAGGCTCGACTGGGAGACAAAAAAACATGAAGTGAATTAAAATCACATGAAACTCAACGTGTTTTAGTATCGTCTTATGTATAATGACAAAAACAATAATATTATCATTTTATATCAGCTGCATGCAACGTGTGTGTTGAGCAGAAAGAGAAACAGTCACATTGTAACCTAAAGGACCATTTAAACTGAGTTTAAAGCCATTTCCTTACAGCCGCCGGGATTTAACTGGTTAAACTAACATCGGTGTCGCCACAGTAGAAGAAAAAAAAAGAAGAAAAAACACAGCAAGTTAGCTCGCGCTGACGTGAAGTCTGGCTTCAAAAAGAAAAGGAAAGATATTTAAACTCCACCGCATCGGAGTTCATGAACAATAAAAGAGAGAAAGAGAGAGAGAGGGATAGAGTCTCCGGGTCCACTTACCACACCATCCCGTAGGCTCCCTCCCCGATGTACGAGAGGTTGCTGTACCGAGGCCCGACGTCGAAGGCCTGCCCGCGGACCAGCTCCGTGCCCGAGCCGGCGGGGCTGGGGCCGCTGCCGGCGGGGGCAGACACCGCAGCTGTCGCCATTTTTTTTAACTCCGGTTTGTTTTGATGAGGCTATTAAATAATAATAACAATTTTCAAGTAGAAGAATAAAAAAAGACACCAGCTAGAATTTGAAAACAATTCTGTAAAAAATTAAAAAATCGCTTTTGAATATGTATATTTATATATCCGTCGTCGCTTAAAGTGCAACAGTTGTCGGTGTTTAGCGGAGGCCTTCAAGTCGTCTTCTTCTTCTTCTTCTTCTTCTTCTTCTTCTTCTTCTTCTTCTTTCCGTTTACGTGCCTTCCTTCGAAGCGACCACACCACCGCTGCTGCGCCGTCTGATGCTGCAGGAAATAACGGAGGTGGTCACGTGATCCGGTGGTGCCTTCAGGTACGCGGCTTCCACAGGGCGCACACGGTGAAGTAGATACGATGGCTTTTCACAGTAAAGTAGATACAGAAACTTTCAAAGTAAAGTAGATATAGAGAATTTAAAAGTAAGGTAGATACAGTGATTTTCAAAGTAAAGTAGATACAGTGAATTTCACAATCGATGACTTTCACAGTAAAAGAAATACAGTGAATTTAACAATAAAGTTGATACAGTGACTTTAACAGTATAGAGAGTTTACAACATAATAATAATTTATATAACAGACTAGTTACATTTCATCTCATTTCTCAAATCTCTGCCAAAAAACACCTGAAGCATAATCCCATTTAAAAGACTGGATCAACTGGAGGAATAAGAATCCATGTTTGTGAATATGTTTAGCATCCTGGCCACTAGGGGGCACTGTAAGCTACATGCAACATTAACAAGATCAGAACGGCAAAGCGGAAGTATCCGAGTGAGGAGCGTCAGAAGACTGTTAAGTTCACAGTAGTTAGTGGCGGCAACACTTCCTGAAACCTTTATAGATCCTCTATATGTTTAAAATACGAATAAATAATGTTGTCACCTATTTTTTTTAGTATTTTATAATTGTGTCACATTTCACGTTTATTTGTATTTTGTTTTATTAGATTCCTTATGAAAACTAAGTCAATTCAATATGCCAAAGAAGACAAGATACGATTAACAAAACAGGAACAGATAAATAAAATGGAAAGATATTTTCTTTTGTTTACCATCACAAAAAATATATGTATTTAGTTTTCTTCCTGTCAGTAAAAAAAACAATGTGTCTAGAATAAATAAATAAAAATATAGTATAAAGCTTACAACTCTGCAATGTGATCAAATTGTGACACTTTCGGCTTTTGTCGTGAACCCGGAAGTACAACATGAAATCGGAAGTACGACGCGTTTGGTCGTTAGCTCTCTCAAACCTCACGAGCTCTGCCCTTGGCTGACCCACGTGAGTCGATCTAAGCTTCCTGCAACCGGCAAATGAACCAGACGGCTTCATTTAAAGAGAGAAACTGACTGAAAACCGCGTGTGTTTATCTCCGTACCGACAGCCTCGGACAACATGTCGCGCGGCAGTACGTCACTGCTTATTGTGCTGCAGCGGTGTGTCGCAGGCAGACAGGCGACGTTACGGACAGGTATCACAACAAGATGCAGCAGCGTGCTGTCGGCCCGGTACGCCGCCACCCAGCAGCCGACATGGGCATCGACCACCCGGGCAGTCTGTGAGCTGCAGTCCGCAGTGAAAAGCAGCCGGTACCGGTTCTGTACCAAGGTTAGTCCCCAGAGGAAGTACTGCTGCTTCATAATTTAGTCCATATAAGTTCATTCTAACACGGTGCTATTTAGTTTAATGATTAATATTACATTACGTCATTTAGCAGACGCTTTTTATCCAAAACGACTTACAATAAGTGCATTCAACCTAGAGTACAAACTAAGAACAAGAATACAGAAAGTAACATTTGCTCAACATAGTCACACTACAAAAGTACCATAATAAGAGCTATTCAAATGCCACTGAAGTGCAAATCTGTGTTTTAAATCCAGGTATAGTCGGAAAAGGTGCGTTTAAGTTTCCGGCGGAAGATGTAGCGACTTTCTGCTGTCCTGATGTCAGTGGGGAGCTCGTTCCACCACTGAGGAGCAGGACAGCAAACAGTCTGGATTTAGAGGGATTAGCATGCCCATTTAACTGAAACATTTCGGGTTCGAGATTAAGTTACCCAGAAGTAAATCAAGTTTATAAAATACCCCCATATGCACCAGCTGCAACATTACAATGACGTAAACAATAATGAATCACTAGTTCTACTTATACTGTAGTACTTAACTTATGCATAACTACCTGAATACTTCTTCC
Organism: Liparis tanakae; assembly: GCA_036178185.1. Lineage (NCBI taxonomy): Eukaryota > Metazoa > Chordata > Actinopteri > Perciformes > Liparidae > Liparis > Liparis tanakae. The sequence continues at coordinate 12,128,270 of CM070094.1, read as the reverse complement.
ACGTCTTGGCGGTACTGACAGTACCTAACGTAAGCAGTGCTCGGGCCAAAGCATACTAATTAGTCAATTATAATTGTAAAGATTGTATCGAAACCTTTTTCATAAGTCTTTAAAAACTAAATCATTGCTAAACATATTAGTCTTAAAGCCCCACTATGTAGTTTTTCCCTTGTAGCGCCCCCTACAGGTATTTAACGTTAACTTCAGTGTCGTAAATACCCAGTTACGACAGATCAGGTATCGTGAACCTCTGACTCTCGAGCCATACATGGCTCTTCCGGTGACGCATATGCAGGGGTGCACATAACTGGTACACAGGTACGCGTGCGCGAAAATAATCAACAATGAGTTGATTGAGTTGGGGAAAAAAACCTCTCCGCCTGCTCGCTGTAACTTCCTCTATCCTCCAGATCAGAGGTCCCCAACCTTTTTTGAGCCACGGACAGGTTCCGTGTCAGAAATTATTTTCAAAGACCGGGGAGGGGGGCTAGTGAGAGTTTGATCCCTGTGTGCAGCCCGGTGTTTGGGGACCACTGCTCCAGATGTCAGCAGAAGGGTTAGGGTTAGCATGTCTCTCTGTCGCTACAGCAGCATGTCGCTCTGTGTTGTGGAGCAAATCAAAAGTCACCTGCGAGTGTGGACTGGCACTATGACATTGCGTAATCACTGCCAGAAAGCAGGTCGAAGTAAATCCTGCTGGGAACAGGCGGCTCAAAAATCTTACATTCGCGAGTATTCTACCAACAGACCCCCGATGGCAGTGACCAGTGATGTCAGTAACGCGTTACTTAGTAACGCATTACTGTAATATGACTACTTTTAAAAGTAACGAGTAATCTAACGCGTTGCTATTTCCAAACCAGTAATCAGATTAGAGTTACTTGTACAAGTAACTGTGCGTTACTATACCGTTACTACTTTATACAATATATATTTGAATTATTCTTGCGTGGCGGGATTGAAGTCATGTAGCGTTAGCCGATGCAACAACTAGCTCGCTAAGTCCAGACTCGGCGCTAGGGGCGGGCCTTGGGGTGCAAGGCCGCCCTGGGACTCGGCTGGGCCCGACCTGGACTCATGATGAGTTCTCTGCGAAAATACGGAGCAGAAATCAGTTAAAACTCGTGGATGAATCCGGAGGGTTTCCTCCTCCCAGCTGCTGCTCCGCTCCACAGACAACAGAGGAGCGACGTGTCGATGACGCGGCGCGGAAAGAACTCGTCACACTAACCCTTCACTGTGATTTGTCAATCCGTTTGTCTGTCAACATTTTTACGAAAAAAAAACAACCAATGAACACTCAGTAAAGCACAAAGGACCCGCCCCCCTCACAGGTGAGGCTCATTAGCAGCCAGTCAGTCAGAGAACCAGAGAACACGAGGAGGACAATGAGACCCCGTTTACACAATGGAAAAATGCATATAAACGCATATATTTTCATGCGTTTTGGCCTTTCATTTACACGAAAACGGAGGTTTTATCACGGAAAACGATCATTTCTAAAAACTCCGGCCAAAGTGGAGATTTCTGAAAACGCCGTTTTTGTGTTTGTGTGTGAACGAGGGCAAACAGAGTTTTAGGTTGGCAAACGTCACAGTATGCGATTAAAAATGGTTCACAGTGCGCCCCAACCGCGTTGTGTCGCCAGGGTGGGGATCGGCTCTCGTAAAAGGCGTCAGGGGTCTGCGGCGATGTCGGCAACCCACCCGACCCATCTTGAAACACGGACCAAGGAGTCTAACGCACGCGCGAGTCAGAGGGTGAATGGAAACCCCGTGGCGCAGTGACAGTGAGGGCCGGCAGCTCGCCGGCCGAGGTGGGGTCCCGATTCCCGGCCCCGAGGTGGGATCCCGGCCCCGAGGTGGGGTTCCGGCCCCGAGGGGTCGGGCGCACCACCGGCCCGTCTCGCCCGCACTGAGCGTGAGCGCGCGCGATAGTTATGCGGGTTCATATAAACAGGAACTTTTTTGAAAACGACCTTGTGTGTACAACGTTATTTTTGAAAACAGAGGGGCAGAAATATTTGTTTCTGTAAATACCCGGCTATGTGTAAACGTGGCCTGAGCCTCATGATAGAGAGCTGAGATTGTTCTGGAATGTCATATACAAAATACTTTAAAAGGTGAATTACAATTTATTGTAAATTGTATAAAATGCCTCCAGAGTGACACATTTGAATCAGTCCACTGGTTCTGCTGTTCAGTGGTAAAGATGACAGGTCCAATGTGTCTCTAATGCACCTTGTTTTACTAATCTGATGTTTCACTGAAGAAACAATTTATCATCCACAATATAAAATCCCTGGCTGGCCCTTTATAGGTAGGAGCCTCTCTGAGACACAGCTGTGTGAAGGTGTCTTTAAAAACAAATACAATTAATTAAGTGTCTAAAATACACGCTGTCTGAAGTGATTACTGCTTCATTTAGAAGACTTAGTCTTAGACTTAGATTAATCGCGATTAATGAATTTCAAAATGTGCGATTAATTATTTTTAATCGATTGACAGCCCTAATATATATATATATATATATATATATATAAACTGTATTTTTCTGGAAATAGTTTCAATATAGTTCAACTTAAAATGTGAGGACATTGTACGTTGTTGTATTGCACATTACTGTTAAAAATGCACTAAAGTCAGTGGTGGCAAAACCGGTTGTCATTTGTTGTCATATGTCGAGGCAGCGTTTTTTTTGGCAGCTGCTGAATGTAACTAATAAAGTAACTAATAATCTAACTTAGTTACTTTTAAAATCAAGTAACTTGTAACGTAACTAAGTTAATTTAAAGCTCAAGTAACTTGTAACGTAACTAAGTTACTTTTTCAAAGTAACTGTGGCAACACTGGCAGTGACGGAGGCGCAAATCGCCATATTAAAAGTCATTGTAGCGGCACAATTTTTTTCAAGCTGTTATTTTAAGGTAGGAAAAGTTACATAGTGTCTTAAGTTGAAAGCTTTATTGTATATTCTTCATAAAATAAAAATAGACACAAATCAATCAATAATAAAAATTAATTGCAACCCTTATCGCAGTGAAAGCATTTTTTCATATATTATATAATTATTATTATTAGATTTAATAATAATACTAAAGATTGTATCAAAAACTCCCTCATAACTCTTTTATTGTCAACATTGTAAAAATAAAAAAAATGAAACGGTGATTAATAAAAAAAGAAAACAGACAGACATTTTTTTTATAAATTGGAGAAAAGAAAACGAGAAAAAAAATATAGAAAACTAAAATGGGCACTCGGTAAAGCGCATACCTTCGCATATCACAAGATTGGGCATTGAATTATGAACATAAAAATTGATTGTGCTATGTTACAGTTTTTCTCGATTGCTTTGGCTCAATTCTTGAAACAGAAATTACATTCTCAAAACTCTTAGTGCATTTGGTAAAATAGTCTATATGGTTCAGCACAACTAAATGTGCTGAACCTTATAGACTGGTCGTCCCGTGACCGCAAGGTAGCAGGTTCGATCCCCGCTCTCCCCATTAGTTGCAGCCCGAAGTGTCATTGAGCAAGAAACTGAACCCTCCAGCTGCTCCCTGGGCGTGGTGCTTCACTGCAGCCCACTGCTGCTTCATAATGGATGGGTCAAATGCAGACACAAATTTCCCCATTGTGGGATCAATAAAGTATACATTATTATTATTCAAAAGGTCATATCTCACCCAAAACATTTAACTCGAGCTTCAAACCCAAATCAGTTTCTCATACAAATAGTCCGTGCCCCCAAAATGAAAACTTCCTTCTCGATTGCTGTGGCTCATTTCTCAAATTAACCTGGACGGTTTAGCAAAACACTATGGCACCCCTGCAAAAGGTCATATATCTCCCAAAACATACAACTCATCAGTCAAAACTAAGTCCTTTTCTCATACAAATAGTCAGTGCCCCCAAAATGAAAAGTCCCTTCGTCATTGTTTAAACACTGCAGGTCAAAATGTTTAGATGTTTTGTCAGTATGGCAGTGGACCATGTAAATATCCCTCATGTGCACAGTTCACTCTTGACTTAGTCCTTTGACACTGACTGGTTCCTGTAGTAAATGTTTTCTTTCCAGAATACTATGTGTATCAAACAGAACAAAGATTCATTCAAGAGGAGCCAACCAGGTCCCACATCACATACTGCCATGGAAATTGTTACAGTAATTGTTACAGTAATTGTTACAGTAATTGCAAAACAGAAACAGAAAATGTGTACAGCAAAAAATAGTGTCAAACAAAAAGCACATCAAAAATAAAATATAGCCTACACTACTGCAACAAAACATAGAGTAGGAAAGTACATCAAAGCTGGAGTTCATCCTCACTCTCCTGCTCATCCTCGCGCTCACCTCTGTCTGGCCACAGATCTTCATCCTCCTCGGCCTCTTCCCCTACTACACCACCACGCACCCTTGCTCCTCTTCCTCTTCTTCTTCCTACTCTTCCTCGAACAGGCAGTTGCCCTTGTTTGTTTACCTGGCCAGGTGCTTCCATGTTCATACTGTAAACTGTACTGAACTTTGTCAAGCCCTATATAAAACAGATATTTGATGGAAGCATTTATACTCCTGGATAGCAGCTGTCAGCTAACTAAAATGGCTGTGATTGGTGATCGGATGTGAGAAACTCCCCCTTGATCAGTAAAGTTCTAGTTGCGCCTGAAAATGAAGCCGATGATCCAAGAGATCCATATTACAGTATATACCATCATGTTTCTCATGGTATTATGTGCCTGAACGATTTTGACAGAGGAGTGAACTATTGTGCAGGTGATGATGTAAACAAGGAAATTATGCCAAGATGTTTTGCAGAGAACAACCATTTGACTGAGAAGCACCAGTCAGTTTAGACCAGCAACATGTATTCAATCGGTAATGTGGCTAACTGAAGGCAATTGTACCCAACCGTTTGCACAGATGTGCTAAATCATTTGACATGTGTGCGAGCTGTCGGCAACTGTACTAAAACAATTGCAATTTGATTAAAGGAATGAGAAATTCAAATCTGTTGTGAACAAGTGCCCAATGGTTTGGAGGTTTGTACGACTTGTTTTGAGAATGTCATTTCTGTTTCAAGAATTGAGCCAAATCAATCGAGAAAAACTGTAAAAAGAAGATTTTGACCTTTTCATGACCTTGACCGTTGACTCGATCAATCCCAACATCTAATCAAATGGTCCCCGGATAATACCCAATCATTTTTAATTTATTTTTTGCTATTAAATTGTTGTTTTTTGTTGTTGCCCTGATTCGCCAACACATACAAATAAAAATAAATTAATAATAAGAAACACAACTCCAGTTAAACATTAAAGAGACACTATGTAACTTTTCCCCTGTAGCGCCCCCTTCAGGTATTTAATGTCTGGCTCTCGAGCCATATATGGCTCTTCCGGCTGGTGACTCACAGCTGATCGAACAGCTCATCGGATGAGAGCTGCCACAGCGCGTCTCGGCAGCCGCAGCGAGCCGTTCAGCCTTGGCATGTCATTCTGTCTGTACTCGTCTCGTAGCGGAGCAAATAAAAAGTCACCTGTGAGCGTGGACTGGCACTATATGACGTTGGTAATCACTGCCAGTCAGCAAGTTGAAGTACTTTCGCCGGAAGTACCGGGTCGTTGCCAACCATCTTACATTCAGCAGTATTCTGGCCACAGACCCCCGATGTCAGTGGCGGAGGAGCAAATCAACATATTAAAAGTCATTGTAGCGGCACAATTTTTTTCAAGCTGTTATTTTAAAGTGAAAAAGTTACATAGTGGGGCTTTAAGATCTTGTAGATAAAGATCTGAATACTTCTTCCACCTTTTGGTAGTATTGGCAACCTAACATAAGCAGTGCTTGGGCAAAAGCATCCAAAAGTACTCAAAATACACATGGATGATTATCAAAAACCTACAAAAGTTCTAAAAATATACATGGGTAATGATCAAAAGCATAAAAGAGTACTTAAAATATACATTGATGATGATCAAATACATACAAAACTACTAAAAAATATATATATTTGGTAATTCAGATGAACTTATGTTGATTTAATAATGTTTATAAGTGATGCATTAATGTTAAGGCGGAGCGACGAAGTATAAAAAATATAATAAAAGAAACATTTTATTTATTGTTTTCATTGTAATATTAGTTGTTTTTATTATATAGCTTCTAGTATGTTTTAATCATGTGAAGTGTCTTTGAGTACCTTGAAAAGTGCTTTATGAATGTAATTTATTATTATTTGTACACTTGTCACTACTTGTCACCTGGACTGTAAAATACCCATGCGTGAGACCAATAAAGTTATGGTTCTTTAACTGTCCCACCCCCTTGCTCCAGGCGGCGCCGCCCTGTGAGGACGAGTATCCGCCACTGCCGACTTACCAGGTCGACCCCGCAGCGGAGGAGGAGAGGAAAAAGGAGGTGTTCATCATGCAGGTGAAGGGTCTGCCCTGGTCCTGCTCGGCTCAGGAGCTCCTCAAGTTCTTCTCAGGTGAGGGGGTGCCTTTTCTTTCTGGAGAGTTGTGTTTGAACATGACAAAGGCGTTTTTGAATTTAACGTTCATTATCAACAAAGAGTTGAATAAAAGAGAAAATAAAAAATATTGAAAAAATATCATTAAAATAATTAATGAAAAATATATATCTTATAGAAAAATACATACAAATTTGTCAAAACAATCAATAATTTAAATAATTAATTGCAACCCTTATCCTAGTGAGAGGATTTGTTCATATAGTATATAATAATTATTAATAATAACAGTAACAATTGTATCAAAACCTCCTTCATAACTCTTTCATTGTCAAGGTTGTAAAATGATATACATTTTTAAAAAAGAAACGGAGAGATTAATACAAGAAAAATAAAATAATGCAAAAAATATATATAAGATAAAGAAAAATATATTAAAATCAATAAAACAACAGATAATTAATTGCAACCCTTATCCCAGTAAGAGGATTTTTTTTTCAGAGTTAAATTATAGTATATTATAATTATAAGAGTAAAAATTATATATATATATATATATATATATATATATATATATATATATATATATATAAATAAATAAATTGGAGAAAAGGAAATGAGAGGGGAAAAATATAGAAAATGGACAAAAATAATATAAATAAAGATAAATATCTAAAAATAAGTCAAGAATTTTTTTAATAAATTATAAGAATAATAATTAGAATAATATTAAGATTGTATAAAAACTTCCTGCTTCAGTTACGTTGTATCTTTTTCGTAAGTCTTTAAAATTAAATAGTCTTTAAGTTGAAAGATTATTGTGGTGTTTACACTCTTGATTGTCCAACATACATATATATATATATATATATATATATATATATATATATATATATATATATATATATATATATATATATATATAAAACAAACCACAACAACAGTGAAACATTGAAATAAAACCTTGTCTTCCGCGCTTGTCACCGTTCCCCAGAGTGCCGGATCCGCAACGGCATTAAGGGGATCCACCTCACGGTGGACCACATGGGGCGGCCGTCGGGCCAGGCCTTCATCCAGCTGGAGCATGAGGAGGACGTCGGCAAAGCGCTGGAGAAGCACCGGCAGTACCTCGGTCCGCGCTACGTGGAAGGTCTCTGTTTGTTTTGGGGGTTTCTGAAGCGGCTTCAGTTTCCGGGGGCGGGGCTTACTGTGACGCTTGTGTTTCAGTGTACGAGGTGACGAACAGCGACGCCGAGATGCTCCTGAAAGAAGCGGCGCAGGAGCCGGTGGAAAGCGACGTGGTGCGTCTGCGGGGGCTCCCCTTCTCCTGCACCGACCACGACATCGAGCACTTCTTCTCTGGTAAGCTGGACGGCAGGTGGACAGGAACCGTTAGCAACCGCTGCGTGTGGGTCCATAATATATATACATCTCATAAAAAAAAGATGATATTTATATATTTTTTTGTTTTATTATATATATATATATATATACATATATACAGGCACGCGCACAGATAGAGCCCTAGTGGTGCTCAAGCACCAGCCCCTTTTGCCCTGGATGAGTAAAGTGCCCTTTTTGCTGGAGACCCTTTTTTTAAATTCTTCAGTATTTAAGAATAAAAGTTACTCTCTCATCAAGTCCCCCCAAATTTGTATCAGACCAACAGGTCATGACGGTGTTTGTCCTCTGACGTTGTTTTGTGACAAATCAACCACAACATTAGCGCTGCTGAAAACATGACGTCACAACTGGTCCCACGTTTCCTAAAAAAATAAACTAACAAAAACTCACGAAATCTGTGATTTCAAAGCCTTGTCCAGCTGTTTACTGACATTAGTTATGTTTAGAGAATAGAGAGAGAGAGGGAGAGAGAAGAGAGAGAGAAAAGAGAGAGAGAGAGATCTTTCTTATTCCGTTCTATTTAACAGGGAATAGTCTAGGATTTGTTTGGCCAGGCTGAAAAATAAATCCTCAGGCCTCTGGTATTGTTCAGAGGGCCAAATGTAAAGGAAAATGAGGTCAGAGGGCAATATGGATCAGAATCAGACCGGCGAGGTGGGCAATACGTGGCTGGTTTGACGACCCATTAGCCAATCAGAACGCTTGTACTGTTGTTGCTATATAATAATTCATCTTTATTCATAAAGAAAATGTAAGCTAGCGGTCTGATGCTGCCAGAGGAAATGCAGGTCGAGGATGTATTGCATCATCAGTGTAATGCTGCTTATGCTTCAACTCGGTCAAAAAAATGTTTTGGCATGTGCCCTCTTTTTTGGTTCGAGCACCTGCCCCCCAAAATGTCTGTGCACTTGCCTGCATATATATATCTGTGTGTGTGTGTATGTATGTATCTGTGTGTATGTATATATAGTATTATTTCTGATGGGTTAAATTAATCTATACACCGATGAGTTCTCTGAAAAACTAATTGCAAGAAGAGAAGGAATAGAGGACACTATATGTGTTTTAATATGCTATAGATAATAATAATAATAATAATAATAGCTTTGTTTGCGCCCCTCAGGTTTGGACATCGTGGAGAACGGCATCACCGTCGTCTTGGACCACAAAGCCAGGAACTCTGGCGAGGCCTTCGTGCAGTTCTCCTCCCAAGAGGCGGCGGGCGAAGCTCTGCAGAGACACCGCGAGGTCATCGGAAACAGGTCGGCAGCACGCCGCGCAGCACGCCGCACAGCACGTCATTCGGCTTCCGAGGCGCACGAGTCACCGCTTGCTGTCCCTCCTCCTCAGATACATCGAGGTGTTCCCCAGCAGGAGGGACCAGGTCCACTCGGGCTGGAAGAAGAAGACGAGCGCCGCTCCTGCCTCCGTGGGCATGCCGGTGGCTAACAGAACCGCCTCCGCCTCGCAGAGCAGAACCGGTGAGGCGGGCTCCACCACTTGTTGTTTTTACTTTTTTTTAAGCTCCTCCCTCCTGAAAATTATAACGTTTAAATACAAATTTGTAGCTCAAACACTGTTGTTAAAATATGTATTGTTCTACCCTCTTAGATGTATCACATTATGTCCCTCTGTCTAAAAGCTCAATGATCCAATGGCATCAATGCAACAAGTAAACAAATCTTCAAGATACAGCTTTTATTTTGAAATTCCCATCGCTCATTTGCGTCGCCACTTCCCACTGATGAATGAAATAGACAGATCTTGTTTTAATATAAATGTGTTAAAGAGGAACAATTGGGACAACTAGTGGCAGATTTTATAATATCAGATAATATAATATATATATATATATATATATATATATATATATATATATATATATATATATATATATAATAATTAGGGCTGGGCAATGATTAAGATTTTTAATCGCATGATTTCCCCGATTAATCGCATTTGTATACGCAAAATCCAATAATTAATTCAAAAGTAGTGTATAGCGCACTTGTATTTTAAATGTTGTGCCATATGAATGAACGTACCATAACATGTGTCGTCCTGTTAGAGAGAGACACCAGAAAACACTTTCAGGGCAGTTTGTCAACTCAAACAACTTGACACTTATTTTAAATGTTCTGCCATATGAACTAAAGTGCCATAAAATCAGTTGTGCAAACAAACACTTAACATCAGCATTTCTATATAGTAGCGGTAAAATAAATACTTTGTGTAAATCTCAACTTAAACAATGTTATCAAAATAAACACAGAACTAAAGCTTATTGAGGACCTAATCCTGAAAACATCAGCCCTCTCCCCAGAGAGAAAGATCTAAACATAACCTGACTAGCAGCTTCAGTAAAGTCATACAACTCGTGTATTCTCCGTGTGACGGTGTGTTTTGGCTTGTGTATTCTCCGTGTGACGGTGTGTCTTGAGGGCGTCTCATACCTGCCGTCATTTGTTGAGATTCTCAAAATGTTTCTCAGACCGATGTCTTCCACAACAGTAACCGGCCCGCAGTAGCGATCCGCTTCGCTCTGGCATCGGTTAGCTTCTCTTGGTTTAGCTATAGCTGCTATCCTCGTCCCTGCAGCTAGCGGTCTGCCGAAGCGTCGCTCCACTGGGTGTCTGGTTGTATGATTTGCGGCATCAACGGTGTGTTCATCATTTAAATGATATTTAAGACTGAAGTACTCCGGTGATGAGACGATTCCTCTTGGCAGTGGTTACATATGACTTTGTTTCTGTCGACTCCGATGTCTTTAAGAACTTTAAAATCTCCGTACTCTTCTCCATGTTTGTTAAACCGCGAATTACTTTCTTTTCCGGTTCCGCAGCATCAGTAGCAGACTTTTACAAAACAAAAGCCTGTGAGCAACGCACTTTTACAATAATCAAATAAATAATAAAACCTGCGTTAACGCGCGATAAAATAATTGACGCCCTTAATTAAGTGATGCATTAACGCGTTAACGTGTCCAGCCCTAATAATAATATTGTTTACTGAGCAAACTAAACAATGATCAGCTGCACATTCAACCCTTTTATTTTCGATGACGATAAGTTTTTTCTGAGTCGTTCCCGTCACATGCAGACAGTTTAACATAAACTATGATAAAAAAAATATAAAAAAGATAAATCCTGGTTGATCTATTATCTATTTGTTTTAGAAAAAAATATTAATATTCAGTGAATCATTGTGAATACAATTTTGAAAGCCCAAATGATACGTCAACTGGGTTAGTAGACGGTGTTAAAAGTTCGGAGATATATTCAAAGATAATAAAAAAATTTAAAAAACATTTTAGCTTAAATTGATTATTATTTAAAATTGCAAATGTGCTCCATCAGGATCCGCTCAAAGCTCGGGGATCCACTACATCCACATGAGAGGACTTCCCTTCCAGGTGTCTGGAGAAGATGTGGCTAAGGTAAACAAATTATTTATATATATATATATATATATATATATATATATATATATATATATATATATATATGGGGGGGAAAGGATTTAGTCAGCCATTAATTGTGCAAGTTCTCCCACTTAACAACCTGTGGAGGGAGTTGAACGTCCGTGTTGCCCAGAGACATCACTGCTCTAGAGGAGACATCACTGCTCTAGAGGAGACATCACTGCTCTAGAGGAGACATCACTGCTCTAGAGGAGACATCACTGCTCTAGAGGAGACATCACTGCTCTAGAGGAGCTCTGCATGGAGGAATGGGCCAAAATACCTGCAGCAGTGTGTGAAAAGCTTGTGAAGACTTCCAGAACACGTTTGACCTCCGTCATCGACAACAAAGGGTAGATAACAAAGTACTGAGATGAACTTTTGTTATTGACCAAATACTTATTGTACCCAGGAACTTAATTCTTTAAAAATCAGACAAAGTGACAGACAAGTTTTTTTTTTTTTTTTTTTTTCTTCTCATGTTGTCTCTCATAGTTGAGGTCTACCTATGATTACAGGCCTCTCATCTTTTTAAGTGGGAGAACTTTCACAATTGGTGGCTGACTAAATACTTTTTCCCCCCACTGTATGTATGTATGTATGTGTGTGTATATATATATATATATATATGTGTGTGTGTGTGTGTGTGTGTGTGTGTGTGTGTATATATATATATATATATATATATATATATATATATATATATATATATATATATATATATATATATATATATATATATATATATATATATATATACATATGTGTATATATTTCTCCTAATTGTTTTCCTCCCGCAGTTCTTCTCTCCTCTCGCCGTGTCTAAAATCCTGATAGAGTTCGGTGCCGGGGGCCGGCCGACCGGCGAGGCTGACGTCCACTTCAGCTGCCACAAGGACGCCCTGACCGCCATGTCCAGAGACCGCATGTTCATCGGTGAGGCGCCGCGGTGGACTTCAGTCTGTGGGGGGGATTTAGATTTTGTATTTAAACTGAACATTCCTCTTGATTTCTTCAGGCGAGCGATACATCGAGTTATTCCTGAACTCCGACGCAGAATCCGACTAAACATGGTGAGAAAGACGTATTCTATATTCACAGGTTTTTTTCATATATATTCATTTCTTTTGTGTATATATATGTATATGTGTGTGTGTGTGTGTGTGTGTATATATATATATATATATATATATATATATATATATATATATATATGCACACTGAAGTCTTTCAAGCTGCGTAGAATTATATTTTGATGTTCTTCAACGTGAATTTACTCGTTTTACCTCAATGTGTTGTATTTTCTCCTGCAGGTGAACACACAGAGGCCACACACGACGAGAACGACCAGTTTGAAGTCCAAGTAAATCGGTCGTGTACACAGAAATATATATATATATATATATATATATATATATATATATATATATATATATATATAAAGATAATTAAACATTTCCAGTTTGAAGTCCAAGTAAATCGTCCAAGTAAATCGGTCGTGTACACAGAAATATATATATAAAGATAATTAAACATTTCCCTTTGTGGCCTCAGACCTCACCTGTTCGTCCTCGTGCTGCGACCTGGAGGACCTTAGAAGGTGGAGAGGGGAGGAATTAATAAATAAACTACATTTCCTCGTATACGTGTTGTTGTTGTGTAAACTACGTACAGGCTGGAGCTCAGACTGGTCTTGTCCTCGGCTCCTGAGTGGAGCTGGTCACTCTCCCTTCTGACCGACAGGGATTCTGGGACACGCTGACACACACACACCTTGTGTGTTTATTCTCCATGACATCGATTTAATAAACATTCCTGGTGTAAAAAACACTTTCCTTTCACTGTCTCGACACAAGTCAATTAGTTTGTTATGAAAAGTGATTCCAGTCGTAGTGAATGTGACATTTAAATGTTAATATGGCACAAAATGCAGTTTACTTATGTCTCGACACACAGAGAGAAATCAGATAATGTGAAGATAACGTTATTTATAATAACGTCTTATATTGAAAGTAACGGTGGTTTAAGCATTTATTATTTAGTCATTATTTCTAGTTATTCTAGAAAGGTTTGTCCTGTGAAATACATTTAAAAATGCAGTTTGAGAAAATGACAACCTGCATTAAAATGTACATATTAATTACTTATGTTGGACCTTTGAGTTTAATATCCTGATATATATTTATTATTATGCAACAGAAAAGTATTTTAAAGTCAGCGGTGTGTTTTTATGAACACTTCCATTTCATCACATATTTTTGGTGCACAAGGTGAAAGTTAAAATAAACCAGTCGCACACAAGTAACATTGAATAAAAGTTTATTGATCTAAGAAGCGTTTGCATCTCGCGTTATTTCCTTCATAAATGTACGAACATCGTCATGAAGTCCACGCGACGCAGAGCGTGCAGTAAAAGAGCCGACATCTAATCAGACGACGACTTACAGGATTATTTAGAGTAGACTAGAATCTAAATGTCTGAATGTTCAGCGCTGCAGGCGCCACGTATTTTACCCAGAATCCTTGGCGCTGTAGACTTAAAGGAACAGTCATAAATGTTTTGGGGTGACATCACTCTCGGTACGTCTGATGCTAGTTTGAGCACGACATGAAATATCTTCACAAAACTCTTAAGTTCTTTTTAAATTTGTATTTGTGAGCTTGCCTTTATTTTTTTCTTAACCCCCCCCAAAAAAATACAAATAAGGTATGTTTTCTGCATTCCAGTTATAACAACCTTCATAACTCATGACGCAACGTGCATATTTATGATCGTTTAATTTTAACTAACGTATAAAAATCTTTTTTGACCTTTCACAAAATGCAAACACATTTTAATATCATATTTCAATATAATATTTGGTCAAACGTGATTTTATATTTATTTTTCAGCATCAGCCAGAAAATTGTTTTAAACTCATGCTTCACCCAAGAGAAATAATGCTTCATATACTGATGTATTCATGATTAATAGCTGTGTTATAATAAGTAATATATATAAGCTTGGCCAGTTTTTCCTTTTTATTTTAAACTGAATGATTTAATAAATGTATAGTCAGTTGACCTTTTTAATTAATAATCCACTTAGTGGACAAGGTGGAAAGGTTTTTTTACGCATGAGATGATTGAAGTTTTCCTTTTTTAAATGAAGGTTTTCACTAAAAGCAGCAAAAGAAATATTCTCAGCTAGAAAATAAAGAATTAATAAAGTCGCCACGCTTGAAACTAAAGTAATCCTGACGCCCCCAGTGGCAAAATGTTCAGAACCAGGAGCATCGACGCCGAGCCGGTCCGGAGCTCAGGGGACAAAGTCTAAAAGTGCATATTCGTGTGGGCGTGGCCACTGTCTCATGTGGGCGTGGCCGCGTACTGCTGCAGCAGCAGGGCGAAGCAGGCGCTGCACACCGTCTCCGGGAGGATGGAGGACGGCAGCGGCAGCTCGTTGGACACGCAGCGGTCGCAGAAGACGCCGCCGCAGTTCTTACACTGTTTCTAGAGACGAGAGAAACACACACACACACACAGTGAGGGAAGGAACTGACGACGAAATTAAAAAAAAGGAACCTTGTTGGTTCTTTAAATCTGACTTCCTGTTATTGTGCTTCTTCGTCTCATCAACGTTTTACAGAAGTGCTGCAAAGGTTTCTGGGAGATTAAAGTCTATATTTAACATTCTGAGGATTCGAGGCCGAGGCTGCATTTTACAAGCAATTATTTTTGTTTTTTTAAAAGGACAAAGATGAAAAAATAGAGGTAAAAATGTAATTAAATGAAAGGAATCAAAGAGATATATAATCCGGGTCCGTTTGTTAACGAGCATCTCACTCAAAGCATCAAGTGGAAGTTAGATGTGAGGGTTTTATTTCCTGTGGGGTTCCTCTCATGACGTCACAGAACACAAACAGACAAACACTTGAAGAGCTTCCCTGAGCGCCGCCTCCATTAGTCACCGCGACACGAAGAAAAACCAAAGACATCCTTTAAGGTGGAGACTGTGAAACATCTTCTAATGTCATAACTCATAACTTCTTCCTTCTCTGTACCTTCGTCTTCACCAGGGAGTCGTCCTGTTCACACATCGTACAGACAGAAGGCCCACTGATCTCCACGAAGGACTCGTCCTGCAGGGAGTAAACAACAAGATGATGCTCATCGCCGCCATTATGGGATTTTGAGAATGTCATCAAATAAATGATATACAGGGTTCGTACGGTCATGGAAAAGTCATAGAATTTTAAAATGGTAATTTCCAGGCCTGGAAAAGTCATGGAAAAAACTTAAATCACAAAAGTTTGGGAAAAGTCATGGAAATGTGTTATATTCACATGTTCATTTACATCGAGTTTCAAATAATTAATATATTTTTGAAAGAAAGATTCTCAAAATATAAGCCAGCGATAGCTCTCTTACTGGCAGCGCAATTATTAGTTTTTCTCGTTGCAAGTGAACCTCAACTAGAAAGTTTGCTGGCCCTTGGGAAGTGGTCTGGATATTCTACTATGCCAGAGAAGTGTAGATTTAACCATGTTGGTTACTCTGTGCGGTGGCAAAACATTAGTCATTTAAAAATGCGAGAGGCGACATTAACGAGCCGTGCTAAAGAAAGCAGACGTCACAGCGCTGAGCTAACGGAGCTACGGCTCCTCCATCACCGGCTAGCGGAGCCACAGCGAGAGCAACTGCCACCCCGAGCAGCACCTCTCTCTCTCCGGTAACAAGCAGCTTGATACCCGATGCTGTAACTAAGTGACCGACGCCCTATATAGACATACATATATACATATATATACACTTAAAAACCTCTGTATATATATTCTTTTATAAATATCTATTTATTAAAATATCAATGTATTTATTTTTTAAATCTATATATATATTTTTTTAAATTAAAAAAAATGTAAAAACTATATACACTCATTTAAATATATATTAAAATATCTATTAATAAAACCTGTGTATTCAATACAAAAAAATACCAGTTCTACAATACTGGCCGACTGTTGCAGATCAAACCCGACCACGTTAACGAGAACGACCAGTTTGAAGTCCAAGTAAATCGGTCGTGTACACAGAAATATATATATAAAGATAATTAAACATTTCCCTTTGTGGCCTCAGACCTCACCTGTTCGTCCTCGTGCTGCGACCTGGAGGACCTTAGAAGGTGGAGAGGGGAGGAATTAATAAATAAACTACATTTCCTCGTATACGTGTTGTTGTTGTGTAAACTACGTACAGGCTGGAGCTCAGACTGGTCTTGTCCTCGGCTCCTGAGTGGAGCTGGTCACTCTCCCTTCTGACCGACAGGGATTCTGGGACACGCTGACACACACACACACACACACACACACACACACACACACACACACACACACACACACACACACACACACACACAGAGTTAATATGCTAATATTCCAGCGTTGCATGCTGGCGATCACAACTTACTTTGGGGATGTTTTCGGGGGGTCTCGTCTCCCTCGAAGGAACGCCGCACTGTCCGGGCGTGTCGTCGTGGTGATGCTCACCTCTTCTCTCTCGCTCTTTTCTCAGTTCAAGCTCAAGACTGGACCTGAAACGGGACACAAGTTTATACAGAGTGTGTGTGTGTGTGTGTGTGTGTGTGTGTGTGTGTGTGTGTGTGTGTGTGTGTGTATATATATTAATTATTTATATATATATTAATTATTTATATATATATTAATTATATATATATAATTAATTTATGTGTGTTTGTATATAATAAATAAATAAATCAATATATATATTTATATTTATTAATAGTTTGCCTTTTGAATATATATATACATATTTATTTAAAAACAAATATATATATATATATATATATATATATATTTTTTTTAAATGTATCAATTAAAAAAGATTATGCATCAATTAAAAACATATATAAAATAGTTTTTAAATAATTAAAAAATAAATAAATATTTTCTTTTAAATATATATAATTTAATTAAATGAAAAGAATCAAAGGATTTCTAACCACTATAATTAAACGTCCACCAATCAGAGGCGTTACCTGTGCTTCCTCAGCTGCTCCACCTCCACCTGAAGACTCTCGATTTTGTCCCCAAACTCCTCCTTGAAGAGCCGGTTGGCCTCCAAAGCCAGACCCCTCTCCCTCTCAGCCTGTTTGCATCTGGTCAGGGGGGTGGGGGGTGGGGGGGAGGGGTTACATAAACTTATGGTAAAATGAAAACGTGGTGGAAACTGAAACTTAAAAAACAAAAAAGAAAACAAAGAGGAAATGAAAACTTTCTCCAGAAGAAGACGAAGCCGGCTGTTGTTTTTGTTTATTGTTTTATTAGCCTAATGATTACTACAGTTTACACCAATATTATGTTCACGTACAATTCAAAATTAACGAATTAATTTTGCCCCATTCTTTCTTCTCCCTGGACTGGAGGGTTGGTTGAAACTACTCGGGGTCTCTTTCTTTGGAATAACACAACAACAAGTCCCCCATCTCCCACACATCCAGAAAAGAACAATTACTAAATAAAAAAGCATTAATGCGGTATTCATTTATTTATTTTTTTAAACGCCCACCAAATGAAAAGGATTACGGGGGCTGCTGAAAGGAATAGCGTCAGTCTGATACTCAACGCTGATGCGGGAAAGATTTTTTATTTTTTTTTAAACATAATTTGAATTTTCAAAAACAAAGGAAAATAGAATATCCTAGTTTGGTTATTTCTATGTTAAGACAGGGTTTGTATGTTTTGTAATTGAGATGCATGAAGGCGCAAGGGGAGGCGAAGGGGGCGGAGCTACTGCTGCAGCTGCAGCAGCCTCCCCGCCGCCGAGTTCAGGTTCCTGGCCTGCTTCACCACGTGCTTCTCACTGAGCCACAGATAATAAATAATAATAACGATGACGATGACAGAAACAATGAAGAGTTGAGGAGGGAGAAGAATGACAAAAACAGGACAAAAATATGTTTTTTTTCTTTTTTTTAAGATGTTGAAATAATTATTAGAAAGCGTGCGGGTGGAGAACCGGCCTCACCTGGTCTCCATCTGCTTCACCGTGCCGCTCATCTGGTTGATCTTCTCCTCCAGGCGAGAGATGGCTTCCGTCTTGTGTTTGGAGCCGGCGTCGACACTCTGAGGAGGAGGAGGAGGAGGAGGAGGAGGAGGAGGAGGAGGAGGAGGAGGAGGAGCCATGTTGGTTAACCGGAAAAACAAGACCTCAAATGTTGTTGTTTTTAATGGCAATAATTTGTCTGCAGCAGTGTTTGTTGTAGTTAAATGTATGAATGCGAATAAATATATATATATATAAAATGTATATAAAATATTATATCTACATTTATATATATATATATTTATTTTGTATTAAAGTCGCTTTGGATAAAGGCGTCAGCTAAATGACATGTAATGTAATGTATAAAAGATAGGATATCTAAAATAGTACTTATAACACACACACACACATATATATATATATATATATATATATATATATATATATATATACTACTGGTCAAAAGTTTTAGAACACTTGAAATGGTACAAAGGTCAGCGACAAACTGCCAGAAGTTAAACAAAAAGTTCAAGTTAATAAAAAATAATGTAGATTTCAGAATTATACAGAGTTTTTCAGGGAACCAGTAATTAAGGGTTAACGACTTGCAGCTGTCCTGGAAGTTAATTCATTCGTCTACAGGTGTCTCCACTTGTGTTGATTACCCTCTGAAGTGAAAAGTGGAGGTCTTTCCTTGAGAGGAATTTAAGTGTTCCCAAACTTTTGACCGGTCATGTACATCTATGTTGTTTCTTTGATTAAAAAAAAAAAAAAAAAAAGTAGAAGAAGTCCGTTAAAATAAGGACTACGGGGAAGAAGGTCACTACGACTCCCAGGAGCCCGAGGCCTCACCTGTGACTTGTGGCTGAGCTGCTGGTTGATGACCCGGAGGTCTTCCAGCTGCTCTCGGAGCTCCACCAGAGCGTCCTGCTTCTCACAGACGTCCTTCTCTAGCATCTTCATGGACAGCTCCATCTCCTGCTTCATGCCGATCTGCACCTCCAGCTCCTTCTCCACATCCTGCACACACACACACATCCTTTTTTATACTAGGAATTCTACCTTTTTTGTTGTTGTTCATATATGAATTGTGAAGACACAGGAACGTATAACAAAAGAAGGTAAAATAAATGTAGGGGAGCATTTTAAAGAGCCCTCACCAATCGAAGCAATGTTTCCTCTTTGAGCTGCTTGCGCGTTTCGCCCAGCACTTGACCGTCTGGTGCCGAGTCACTCCTGCATGCCTAAAGAAATAAAACATATTTGAAATTTGAAGAGAAAAATGTCATTAGAATTTGAAACAATTATATTTTGAAAGTAAGATTTTTATATATTTTATTTTAAAATGAAAATATGTATGCACGATTTAAATATATTTGAATTGAACATTTAACATATTTTTTTATTTGAAAGATATTTTCATTTTAAAATATATTTAGAATAATGATTTTAATTTGAAATATCTTTTTATTTTAAAATATATTTAGAATATATTTTTATTTTAAAATATATTTGGAATATATTTTTATAGTAAAATTTAAATATATATTTTAAAAAATTGCAAAGACATTGTCTATGCAATTGTTGTCTTAAATAAATCTAAATAAGAAGAGAAAAATCTTTAAAAAAATCTTAACTAGATGCAATGAACTATATGGGATATTTAGGGAATTATTTATAGAAAAAAACTAATTGCATGTAAAATTAAAACTTAAGTAGCACATTTTCTTGTAGTTACAAGAAAATAACTACATTTTCTTGTAATCTTTCATGTAACCCATGACTTTGATGACTGAATAAGATGAGAGATTTGGGGTGGGGGGCAGTAAAGGTGATGCTCACCTTCCTGGACTCCAGCTGATACGAGCTCTCCTCCTTCACTCGCTCCACGTCTTCTTGTAAAGTGATGATCCGGTTGTTCGCCACAGCGAGCTGTGAAGAGACGAGAGTCAGAACGACTCCTCTGGAAAAATATAAATAGATAAATAAGAATAAATAAGAAGTCGACTCTCACCTCCTCCGTAAGCTTCGTGTTGGACTTTTCCAGAGCGTCCACCTTGGCCTGGAGGTTATTTACCGACGCGCTGGAAACACAGAGAGACGAGTCAACAAGCAGCTGATGGAAACGGGTGGGGGGAGGGGGAGAGAGGGAGGGGGAGAGAGAGAAAGAGAGAGTCCTGCCGACGAACCTCAGATGCCGGTTCAGCTCCTCCACGTAGTTCTTCTGGTCGAGTATTGCTGTGATCTGGCCGTCGCTGAGGAAGAGGAGCACGAGGAAGAAGATGAAACAACAACAAGGTGGACAGAGGACAGATGTCACAGCGCTTCAGCTATATTGGTTTAAAAAATATATTTATATTTAATAGTTATTGATTTGCTTATCGCTGATTTCCTATGAACACTGAGACAATGGGAGGGGGGAAAAAGTCTTTATATTGAGAAACTGAAATATTATAATTTAAGATCTAAAAATAATGAGAAACTTTCTCAATATTATGATTTTGTATTTCAAAATAATGAGAAACTTTTTCAATATTATGATTTAGTATATCAATATAAAGAGAAACTCTAATTATGATTTAGTATCTCAAACTAAAAAACTCAACATTATGATATAGTATCTCAAAATAAGTAGACACTTTCTCAATATTAGGATTTTTGTTTTTGTTTCTCAGCTCATACGTTTGTTTCCTTGGGTAAAAAAAGAAAAAGTCAAACAAACAAAGATAACATAAAGAAAGCGGCACTCACCCCTCTGCGCTCTTACTGCTGTGTCCACCATCTTTGAGGTACATTGAGAAATCGATCACGCCGACCTGCAGAGGAAGAAATAGATAATCGATGAAGACACTCTGCCTGCCATCCACCCACCCATCCATCCATCCATCCCGAATAGTTTATTTTTTTAAATCTACTTTTATGTGAGAGATGATTTAAAGCGACACTATGTAACAATTGTACCTTAAAATAACAGTTTTAAAAAAATTGGGCCGCTACAATGACTTTTAATATGGCGATTTGCGCCTCCGCCACTGCCATCGGGGGTCTGTGGAGGAAAAACTCGACTATGTAACATTTTGTAGCTTGCTTTCTGGCAGTGATTACGCAACGTCATATAGTGCCAGTCCACGCTGCAGGTGACTTTTTATTTGCTCCGCTACGCGACGCTTAGAGACGATCAATAACAGACGTTTAGTTTAATAAAAGAACAAAGACGATAGAGAAAATTAGAGGGGGGCGGGCGGAGATTATTTTTTTTTTGACTCAAACTCAAAAGAGCCATATGCGTCACCGAAAGAGCCATATATGGTGCGAGAGCCAGAGGTTCACGACACCTGATCTATTGTAACTGGGTATTTACGACACTGAAGTAAACGTTAAATACCTGTAGGGGGCGCTACAAGGGACAAACTACATAGTGGGGCTTTGATGGGGAGGTTGAGAACACTTTCACCAAAATATTTTTTACAAATTAAAATGGTTAATCACAAAGAAACTTTGACAAACATTTAAAAAAGACATGATAAAATCAAAGAAATAAATAAAATGTACGTTATTATACGTTTTAAAGTAATTATAATGATTTGGTTGATCAGTTCTGAATAATCAAAACCGACTCTTCTTCTTCTGACAGAGTTTCTCCACCTGGGCATGTGCTAGGATATTTGCACACGGCCCAACAACCCGCCCTTATATGGCGTTTAGGTGGTGTTGGCGGTGCACATCGTGAACACACGCCTCATACTTGTGACCCAGTGGGATTAAATGTTCGATTCAACGTGAGAGCACGTTTGGATTTGCAGCATCTCAGAAAAAGAAGAAAAAAAACATAACATTTAGAAAATGTGATAAAAGTTGGTGTTAAAACCCAGAAGTACGATATATTTCTTTCTGCAGCTCTCGGTGTCCCTAAAGGGTAAATGTGGGATCAACCTGAGAGTCCAGGTCCTCTCCCTTCATACACAGGTTGGCGTCGATGACGTTCAGGCCGACGAGCAGCCCGGCGATGACGGCGCCCTCCTCCTCCATCATCAGCGCGTTCGCCTCGTAGAATTCACTGCGGAGGCGAGACAGGAGAATTTAACCTTTACTTTACATCTATATATATATATATATATAATATATATATATTAGATACATTTATAGTGCTGGCCGACGACAACATTCCCGTTTCACGTTAATGCAGAAATAACTTCAATAAATAACCGTCACAGGAAACACTTGACTACGGTCTAATAGGAGCTAATGAAAGATGCTATTCTGTTGCATTATGGGGAATGTAGGCTCCAGTGCATTTGGAGCTCGAGTCATAATCGGGGCTACAATTCAAACTCTGCTTCTTCGATTTGGACCACAGGCAAAGAAACTGTCTTGTTTTACGAGGACTACACATGGCCGTAAAACAATATTACGCATTGAAATGTCATTTCTACGGAGCCAAACCCACCTGAGCAGGTCCTTCCTGTTGATGATGGTCTTCATGTAGTCGGACAGTTTTTTCTGCATCAGCGCCAGCCGCAGCCAGGCACGTCCTCGGCCCAGAGGAGTTCTGGAACCAAGAAAATACAATCTTTAACTCAATTTGAAAAGCGTCATGTAACCAGGTAGATAATTTGAAGCCCTAATATTTGTATTTAGATATAATCATTTGTATTAATTAATTAATTAATTAATTTCATTAATTTCATTCATTTTATTTATTATTGTTGTTGCGATGTAACCAAACTTGATTTAAGTATTTAATTTGGTTTAATTTAAGTATTTAATGTAGTTGTAGATTAGTGTATTTCTGGTTGTCAATTAAATCAGTTTTTCCTAAATATGCTTCTCATTGGTTGGTTAGGGCAATGCAGACTCCCGATTGGGTTAAGGACAATAAGTGCCGCCCTCCTACGAGGAAGAAGAATTGATGTTGAAGTCAGGAGATCTGTTAGAGAGCACTCACAATTCTTTTCTCGTTCTTACTTATAACTAAACTAATTAAAAAAAAAAAAAGGCAAAAACATTAATTCTTCTTCGTAGGAGGACGGGACTTATGGTCTTTAACCCAATCGGGAGTCTGCATTTCCCCAACCAACCAATGAGAAGCATATTGAGGAAAGAACTGATTTTATTGACACCCTGCTCTACAAACAGAAATACATTAATCTACAACTACATGAAATACTTGAATTAAACTAAACTAAATACATAAAAACAGTTTGTTACACACATATAAAACAAAAATCGTGAGGCATCTTCTCACTTGAGGCCAGGCAAGTCTTTCACGCTGGCGGTGATTTCTCCGGCTTCCGGCGTTAACTTCTCCACCAGCTCCAGCGCCCCCCAGAAGGACTTGTTCTGCCCCAGGAACGTCTTCTTGGCTGATGGTTGAGAGACAAGGTGCTTTTATTAGTAGCAATACGGGGGTGGGGCGATTTGTGTCACAAGAGTAGTCACACTAACTCTGGAAACCACCCAGGGGTCATCGGGGAAATGTGCCTCAAAACCACGTAGATCATTTTCACAGTTCAGGGACATAAAAAAAACGTCCCGGTATGATTATATTTAATATTTATTTAATAAAACAAATAAAAAAAAAAATTTTTAAAAGGGCAGTAAGATGGGGAACTTTTCCCAACGTTGCCGAGGACATACTCTTCAGGCCGTGCTTCAGGCAGTGCTCCATGACCACGAAGAACTGTTGCAGCGGCGCGTAGTCTGAGTCCAGCGTGCGGCCGAGATTCAGCGCCGACTCGATCAGACCCTTGATGCTCAGCTTGGCCATGTTCATCAGGTTCAGCCTCTCGATCGCAATGGGGTCCTTGGGATCTGGAGGAGGAGAAGCTTTATTGGCATGTGCGTGTGTGTGTGTGTGTGTACACTCTCGTTGTACCTACATGGAATTTACTAACAAAAAGATAAATATAAGAAAGACATTGGAGACAACAGAATAGCAACTTGTATGTACAATATAAAACAACAACAGGAACAATGAGTGAAGAAGAAGGAAGGAAAGAAGAAAGAACAACAAGGAAAGGAAGAACAAGGAGGAAGAGAAGAAGGAAGAACAACAAGGAAAGAAGGAAGGGAAGAAGAAGAAAATTAAGAAGAAGGAAGAGAAGAAGGAAAAACAAGAAGGAAAGGAAGAACAAGGAAGATAAGGAAAGGAAGAACAAGAAGGAAAAGAATAAAATAAGGAACAAGAATAGGAAGGGAAGAACAAGGAAATGAAGAAGAAGAAAGAAGAGAAGAAGGAAATGAACAAGAAGGAAAGGAAGAAAAAGAGGAGAGAACAAGAAGGAAAGGAAAAACAAGAAAGAATAAGAACAACACAACAAAAGAAGAAGGTCAACTTGACAAATGAATAACTGAGTCTTTTGTTCAACGAGTAAAAACTAAATAAAGTCGATCACTTGATGTTTGTTATTCTTTTGTTTCTCAGAGACACAAACACTGAAGAGCTTTTAGCTTTGTTTACTTTATTTATACCGTCTTACAGTCGGACTTCATCATGTCCACGTGAATTGGGGCATTTTAGAGCATGAAATTCTCGATTTTCAACACAACATGAAGGCAACACACACACACACACACACTCATTATTATTGCTAGAATGGCATCTCATCTTTGCTCAATACAAGTTATGTTAAGTACAAACTATGTTATTAAATACTGGGAACAAGTTCTCTTTACTTTGTAGAGAAAACGCAAACACTATTTTTTTTTTTTTACTTTTCACAATATTTATTTGACACCCTCAGTGTCTGAAGACTCGGATGATTAATGCAACATATACAATCAACTAATAAGTTATGATATTATTATAGATGTATATAGAGCTTGCTACACAGCAATATATAGAGTCATTAAAAACCAGCTGCAGCGTTAAAGTGATGAACACAACAACACCAATAATTAGAAACCAAAAATATAATGAACAATCATCTGAATAAAGGGCCAGTATACATAACGCACTCCTCTTACTTTTGGTATTTATAGTGTATTTTAAAGCTAATATTTGTACTTTTCACTCTAACAGACTGATGTTGTTTACTCACGAGGACACATGGAAAGACCAACAGGTCCACTTCATAGGTGGAAGTGAACATGTTAGAATATTCCAAATATATAAATATAAATGACAGCAGCTGGAACTACATGACCAGATTATTAAATGCACATCAGCATTGTATATAATAAACAGAGGGATGAAAAAACACCCGTCATCGTTTGTTAAAGCTGCTGTGTAACAATGTTACATCAATAATATCACCACAGAGGAGCTGAAGGGTTGAGAGATACAGAGAGAGAGAGAGAGAGAGATACAGAGTGATAGAAAGATACAGAGAGAGAGATACAGAGAGAGAGAGAGATACAGAGTGATAGAGAGATACAGAGAGAGAGAGAGATACAGAGAGAGAGATAGATACAGAGTGATAGAGAGATACAGAGAGAGAGATATACAGAGTGATAGAGAGATACAGAGAGAGAGAAATATGTATATATATATATATATATATACATATATACATACATACAGAGAGATAGATACATATATATCTATATTTATATATATATATACAGAGAGATAGATACATATATATATATATCTATATTTATATATATATATATATATATATATGAGAGAGATACAGAGATGAATAGAGATATACAGAGAGCAAGATAGAGAGAGAATGAGAGAGATAGAGATATATACAGAGAGAGAGAGAGAGAAAGAGAGAAAGAGAGAGAGGTGTGGCAAGAGATGAGTAAGAGGAGAAGCTGATATTCCGTCTCCCGTCATATTCAAAACCGTAAACCACATTCGGCATCACCGACTGACCAACAGCGTACAGACTGAGTGTGCATCAGTAAACACACATCAGGCCACATCGTTCAGCTGCTGCGGGACGACAACAACAAGCGCCACTTCCTGGTTGTCTGTGCCGCGCGGCCATGTCTGATGCCATCCTGCCGCCCGCTGCCATCGGGACGCCGGCTCAAACGGCTTCACGCCACCACGTGCCACCACGTGCCCCCGGTGCCACCACCACGCCCCAAACGTGGAGAGCACACACGCTGTGATCTCTCCCCCCCCCCTCACTACCTTCATGGGTGGGCTCCGGGTCCGGCGTCAGCGAGATGTCGTTGAGCTCGCGCAGGCAGAGCCACTCGCCGTCGACGGACACGCGGAAGTTGCAGAGATAGATGGTCTCCCGGGCGGCTTGCGTGATCTTGTCGCTGGTGGGGGTGGGGGTCTCGCTCTGAGGCGTCAGGTCAGACATGATGACTCAGCGGGATGCACAAAACAAACCACCGAGGGGGAGAGAGGGAGTAAAGGGGCGAGTAGCTTTTTGTCCCGCGAGCCCCACAGAAGACGACAAGTCGAGAGAAGAGAATGAAAACAAAAGAGGATGAAAAGGCCCAAAGACGAGGGAAGGCCCACAGCAGGTGTTAGAAAGGCTTCTCCTCCTCCTCCTTCTCTATGCCTGCATCCTCCTCCTCTTCTCCTCACCGAGTGAAATACACTGCCCTTCCCTCTCCGCACCTCCCTCCTCCTTCTTGTAATCCCTCTTTTTCTTTTGCACAGACAGGGGGGGGGGAACTTAAAATGCAGGAGAGCAGCAACAAAAAAAAGAAGAAGAGAGGAAATCAAAGCCCTCCTCCTCCTCCGGTGGGCTCAGCGCTGGTTCACTCTCTCTTGGCTTTGACTGCCCGTGTGCGCCGCGGTGAATGCACTGGGGGTGGGTGTCGACCAAAAGATGGCCGCCGGTAGCGCTGGGTACAGCAACACAGGAGTCACGTGAGCAGATGGTGCATGCGTAAAAAAAAAAAGAGGGAGGGAGGGAGGGAGGATGGGGTCCCCAGAGTAGCCAACCAGACCTAATGATGCAGCAGAGATCTCATCTGCCTCTCAAGCATCCACAGATTTCATCCGGCCTGAACTAGACGGCTGTTTGAGTGACGATGTGATCCCGGTGAGGACGTCCAGCTCCAGCCTCATTCACACTTAATGAAAGCAGAGCGACGCTCGTCTGACAGAGATAGTTTCTAGAAGGATATACATTGTTTTAGGGGATGACGTACCCCTTATTTTCATGAAAAACTACTGCGACGAATCTGAGGCCAAAAAAACAACAACGCAAACCAACGTCACAACATTTAGTTTTAAGCCATCAGAGACTCCTGCTCACGTCACACGGCTTCAACGCCACGCTCTTGGAGGAGAAATGGTGCAGATTTGCCTCAATAACCCGGGAAAAGTTAAATGTTTCAGCTCAATCGTGTTATATTTATTCTATAAATGTATGTTTGAGAAGATCGGATAAGTTTCTTAAACTAATTAGCAGATTTTTTTTTAAAGTACTATAAAGTACTTTATGTCATCAGAATTATTGTTCCATCACCAAAAGAAATAAGTGACATTTTTCTTTCTTGATAATCTTGATAATAGATAATCTTCAGATGTATTTCAAGAGCTAGGCCAATACATTGATAACAATTATTATTATTTGTACAGTTAACACTTGAAATGACAGGAATACAAAACATAAACCACTCTGTCGTGTGTCATTTTTACTTTAAATGTTTTCGGTCATAGACAAACATTGTCACCGTTATAGTTTGTCCATCACAGAGCACGGACACATCTTTAAAGTCTTTAAATAAATACCTCTACGGGATGAGCATTAAGAATACAGTTTGTACGCTTTAAAAAAAAAATGTCCACCAATAAAAAGGCAATCTGTCATATTGTAATTTCTCTCATCCGTTCAGGTGAATAACTGCTGTAATAAAAGAAGCTTGGGTTTGTTCATGTGCAATATGAGGTGAATATGCAATGGATCACAGACACAGAGAGCTTTGATTGAAAATAAATAGTAAATAATATTCATATTACAGCAACCAGTGGAGATAGAGAGCAATTAAACCAAGTGTAGAAATACTGAAACAAAATTTGAGGACTATAAAACAACAAAGCCAGGTCACACATTTTGTTATTGTGTTCATATCAAATTATTGTTCATTGCAGATTAACTTATTACATTATTTCATTTGGTTGCTATTTGTGAACTTTGTTAGCTAAATGACTATTTCACGGTGTTCATAAAACATAAGCAGGTAGGAAGTTGTTTGTTTCCTTAAACACCTGCGAACATCTTTTCAATATTAAAATACTTATTTATTTTATTATATATACTTATTTTAACGTAATGTTACCCATTTGTTTGTTTGCCATATATATATATCTTTAAATTGGTCTCAATTACATCACTGTTTATTATTATTATAATGTTTTTATTCTGTCCATGTTTGTATCCTTTGCATTGTTGTATTATACATTTATTATTTGTATTCGGTTTTGTTTTTATTCTGTCTATTCATTTTATTATTTGTATAATTGTAACCTATGTCTATTTTCATTTTATGTTTATTGTTTTTATTATTAGTATTATTTTATTATGTCTGTTTATTGTTGTATTCCAACCTAGATGTTTAATGTTTTATTCTATATCTGTTTTTTTTTTTTATTATATCTTTATTTGTTTTATTAGTTTGTATTATTTTATTATGTATATGTTTATTGTTTTATTCTGACCTAGATATATCATTATATTCTATGTGTGTGTTAATTGTTATGCACCTTTCAACAGTACTGTAATCTAATCATTACCTACTGTAAATCATTCTGATTCATCAGAATTATCCCACACAGACCAACACCAAATTAATTATTTAATTTGATTGCCATGTATGAACTTTGTGAGCTCAACTGATTATTTGACAGTGTCGTTAAAAAGAAGAAGCAGGTATGGAGTTTAAAAGTCCGCTAACACCAAAACAAGCTAGCAGCGCTCGCTGTGAATAAGCTTAACGTGGAGGATTCAGTTAGCTAGCTAGTTCAGAGAATATCTGGACTTACTGCGGCGCTTTGACTCGACTCGCTCGATCCTGAAGTCATACTGTCGCGGCGGAGCGGGCGACGGCGACCCGGGCTTCCCAAATCTCAAGTTTGAGGAGCTCAACGCCTCCTGGAAGTAGATGACCGACGTCGGCGACAGAGTCTCGTCCGGACTCTCCGCGTAACCGTTTTCGGTGAAGGGGTTTCGTCTCCCGGCTGAAACCCCCATAGATGACCGCGTAGGTGGGTCCCCCGACATGTCCCGCTCCGCCATCCTCCTCCTCTTCTCCGGGTTAAATTCAGTTCATGTGACCCGGAGTAATCACTCCGCCTTTTCGTCCCCGTCCTCCACAGCTTCCACCTGACCTGGTGTTCCGGTTTAACAGTCGACCCGGTTAACTGGAGACTGCCTGTCGAGCTGTCCTCGTGAATGCCGCTTAGTTTAATTGTGTGATGAAGTGTTAACCACTTATATACATAATAGTATATACTATACACATTAAACAATGCGGCATTTACGAGGGAAGCTTCGTGTTCGCTTCATATTTTCAACAGCTGTCTGTAACGACGATATCAACGGACAAGTTCGGTTTCAAGTAGCCAGTTAACACGGTTGCTTCATAAACCGTAACACCGGAAATAGCTCTGCGCGAGCTGTAGTCCAAAGCGAGCCGTTGACGCAACCAGAGACTTTATTGAGTAGAGATGGCCGAGATGACACACTTAGTAGTAGCCTTATGACTGAGCGTGAATATGTGGATACTCCAATGAATCACTGCGAGGCACGTCGGCGCGCTTGTGCCTTTCCTCCTTTCAAGACTCTCTGATGAACTATTTTAAATACTAATTTGACACTTAAAACAATCAGAAATAACGTGGCTTGCTGTATGAAAATACAGATTATTATACTAGGAACATTTTAATAAAACATACGCCTTATGTTTGGGCTACTTTTAGACTGCTTATATTTATTAATGTGTTTTTATAATGGTATAATGGCATATCCAAGTGGAACATTTTACCATTACACCAGCTTACAACAAAAAAAAATACTATTTATACAATATGAATACAATAAAGAAAAAAAGCTTAATTTTCATCAATGCGCTATACTTACTTAAGAACAACAACTTAAATAGTATATATATATATATATATATATATATATATATATATATATATATATATATATATATACAAATGAGCATATATATATATGTGTGTGTATCTATCTATATATATATATATGCATATACAAATATTTACAAATGACAATTAAAAAAGAATAAAAGGATATATAAATATTTGTTTAAATGTTACAACATATTTTGGATATAAATGGAACATTCCAGCTGTACTAAGGTGTGAAGCTATTAAACCCAAATGTTCATGGTGACTAGGGTGATTTAATTCAGTTTAGATACCAAATTAAGGTCCAATAAATGTATTAAACCCCACACAGGATTAAATTAAGGTTAATTCTGGTTTAAACTGTATTAATATAAACATTGTCACCATTTATTTCTCCACTTCATACTCTCCTCTGTCACGAAAGTAATACCCCAACTGGCCCATAGAAGGAGATGTAGGACTAATCTAAAATAAATAAATCCCAGCAAACCAATGCCCCACTGTGTCTTGGTGGTTCAATGTTACACTCTTTCTCAGTGTGTACCTGAAGGGGCCACAAAGGGTTCAGATCTCTTCTGTCACAGATTAACAGTCACATGAAAACTATACAGCACCGACTAGAGTTAGTCGGTCCACAAATTGCGAGGAATGCACCTCAAGCATCCTCCTTTATTAACATACAATATAAAAAACAACTCGCGGGACAAACAAATCACATTTTGAAAATATCTTTTCTCATATTTTTTGTATTTTACACTGAAATATCTCAACAAGTACGGAATAGACTTCCGTGACATTTTGGACTCAGACATTCATGGTTCACTCGTCCTAAGGATGAACTGTAATAACCTTCGTGACCCCCTGACCGTTGACCCAATGCCATGATCAGGTAAACAAATGCGTTCAATGGGGCAGAATGTATTTAAATTGAAAAGATGTATACATTTTGCCATGTGGACAAAAAGCCTTCTAATCTTACACAAAGCATACTGTTTGTTTGGGATTATTTTGAGATAGACAGTTGCATTTCAAACTTTTTTGAGGCTGTATTCTACTGATGCAACAAGAATAAATCAGCGCGTGTGTCTGAAAGATTCAAAGGTGCATGAATGTGATCACCATGAAGACCCAGCGGTGCTTCTAATCCAATGGATACTCCTAGTTTTTCCAATATTACAACAACAAATAAGAAGCTGACTTTCTATTAGTATTATTATGTGATAAAGAAAAATAACACAACAGAAAATGTTGTGAATAGAAATTAAACAATTATTAGTCTTAAAACATATAGCCTAAAACAAGTTCCCCATATACAGTATATATACATTCTGTATATATAAGTTTATATATATATATATATATATATATGGCATCGAGCCAGTACAGGTCACATTATTAGAATATATATATATATATATATATATATATATATATATATATATATATATATATCTCCAAAGCGAGCCGTTGACGCAACCAGAGACTTTATTGAGTAGAGATGTATATATATATATATATATATATATATATATATATAAATATATATTTTTATATAATGTTTCTATAAGGTTTTTTGTGTATATATATATATATATATATATATATATATATATATATATATACATATATATATATATTATTACATTTATTTGTTTTAAGTCAGTCAGCGTTTGGCCCGATAATCAGGCCGGTCCAGATCCCAGTCGCAGCTCAGAGGAGGTTTTAGTGTTTCTCCTCACAGACGTCTGCCACATAACTTACTGTACACTGAAACCTCACATCTGTGTGAGACCATTTGCCCAGCAGCGAATTTACACATTAAAACACACCACTATGTGTTCTCTCTGTCACTATGTAAACATGTAGAACAGATCAGCACAGTGGTACTTTCATGGTTATAATTCACTGTCAAATTGTACCAAGTCTATTTCTTTGAAAGTCATGGAATTCAGTTTTCTTCTGCGGACATAAATCCAGCACTCGTGTTGTCATTCATGTTTATGTCCTGCTCCCGCATCATCCATCTCCATTTCCTTTGGCCTGACGTCTGGCCTCCTCTTTGGTTTATAATTTTGGTTTATTGATGGTTATCCGTCACAGAATGTTCTCCCAAATGTTCTTGCTTAAAACCCCTAAATGTACTGCTTTAGTGTGTTACGGCCAACTGGAAAAGGAAATATTAGAGCATATCTTATCTGAATATGGAGATTGCCAGCATGTCAGAAAGAGGTCACAAAGGTCAGCAGTTACACTTATTCCTGTTTTTCGTGTGAAACAGTGTTTTACGACGATGTTGGGGTTGGTTTTATTAAGTCTTTGCCCCACTGGGTTGCTAATAACAGGTAGTAACGGCCCACATCACCAATGTACAGGGTTCATGATACACATGTTGACCAATGAACAGGGTTCATACACATGGTGACCAATGAACAGGGTTCATCCACATCTTGACCAATGAACAGGGTTCATACACATGGTGACCAATGAACAGTGTTCATCCACATGGTGACCAATAAAAAGGGTTCATCCACATGTTGACTAATGAACAGGGTTCATCCACATGGTGACCAATGAACAGGGTTCATACACATGGTGACCAATGAACAGGGTTCATCCACATGACCAATGAACAGGGTTCATACACATGGTGACCAATGAACAGGGTTCATCCACATGGTGACCAATGAACAGGGTTCATACACATGGTGACCAATGAACAGGGTTCATCCACATCTTGACTAATGAACAGGGTTCATCCACATGGTGACCAATGAACAGGGTTCATCCACATGGTGACCAATGAAAAGGGTTCATACACATGGTGACCAATGGATGTCCATGACTTTAAACCAAATTCCCATGACCAAACATTTGGTGAAATCTCTGTGTATATACACAAATGAATGAAACACAATAGTTTGATTAAAATAATAAATATTTATACAAATGTTTTTTTTCTTCTTTTTAATCAAACTGCGTAAATGAACAGATTAATCTAACACATTTTCCAGGACTTTTCCAAAACCTTTGGAAACACATTTTTTAAGGACTTTTCCAGGCCCGGAACTAAGCATTTTAAAATTCCCTGACTTTTCCAGGTTTTCCATGACCGTACCTGTTGGAAACAATATTTTTAAATGTACCGGTAACTCTCAAAAGACTCACAATCCTTACTTTTGATTACACGAAACTGATGATAAATATTAAAATTAGTTAACTCCACAAATAAGAAAGAAAGTTGTTGAGTTGCTAACGTAAAAATTAATGAATTAGTTACGATAGAATTTGGCCCATTCTTATTGTGCTGATGTGGCCTGAGGATTTCCAGAGAAAAGGTTCAATGGTGTAAAACTTTGTTTCCTGGAACAATTTAACATCAAAGGCACGAGCTGGCAATAAAATCCAGTGGAAAAACAAGAGAGATTTAAACAGCAGCATCAGGTAGTCACGTTGAATAGTTTTCAAACTACAAAGGGCCAACGGAGGCGATGCTGGTACCTTTTTAAATCCGCGCTCGAAGGGGAAATCAAGTCAAGTACTTTAATGTTTCTAGAAAAACGAATTTGAAGTAAAGCCGAAAGAACTGTGAGCTGAAGGGGCATCACGTCCTGTTAGCTTCTCCCTCAGCTCTGCAGCCTTTTATTTCCACTATTAAAACGTTGTCTTCCATTGTGGAAAAACATCGAACTGCTGACGCGCTTTGGGTTGAATGTGTAAAACAGCAGCTGTTTTGCATTATACACTCTCGTATGAGGGAACAATCCCTTTCATGCATTAACTTGTCTCAGACATGTCGTCGTCATGTTAGCTTTAACAATATTTTGTGTTATGAATAAAAACATAAAACAATGTTTTGAGAACAAATTTCCACTCAAGTATCGTGAAGGCAAAAGCACATGACGTGCAATATTTTACTTTTGACTATGCCATGCTCTTCAAGTAAAAGTGTTGTTTCCCTTTAAATAGCTTTAGGAGGTCTTGTCTGACAAACAGTGTTAAAATGGCCTTGGTTACCACACACTTTACTTAATTAATATTACATTGTATAATCTTCTGTGAGAAAGATATCATATTGAGTTATTGTCTAATAATAATAATAATAAAAAACTGTTTGATTTAACTGATTATCATTTATTTTTTGGGACGCCGACTAAATGTTTGCACCGCTGGTGGACAAAGTCTATAAAAGACATCATGACGGCAGCAGGTGAAACACAGTTTTTCTACAGTGAGAACATAAGACCGTATGAAAGTAGGATAGAGTTTATTTATTTTGTGTGTATAGTTAATGTGTATCTTTGTTTACATCAAATAAAGACAAAAAGAAAGGAACGATATGATGTCACGTTATTTTGTGTAAGGAAGCAGGAAGTCAATGTGTCTGCAGCTCATTTGCGGCTTAACAAAAAACATGCAGACTGAATGCCGCTACAGCTGGTTTTGTTACATGAACGTATTTGAGTTTTTCACTGTTGCCATTGTTAGCGTTCTTGCCGTTGTTAGCACTGTTTTGCCATTTTCAGCGCTGTTGCTGTTGTTAGAGCTGCTGCTGTTTTTAGCGCTGTTGCTATTTTTAGCGCTGTAACTATTTTTGTGCAGTTACTGTTGTTAGCACTGTTGCTGTTTTTACCGCTGTTGCTATTCTTAGTACTGTTGCTATTTTTAGCACTGTTGCTATTTTTAATACTGTTGCCTTTGTTGGCGCTGTTGTTGGCACATTTTATTTTTGTACTGTTGCTGTGTTAGCTCTGTAGCTGTTTTTAGCGCTGTTGTTGTTGTTGAAAGCACTGTTGTTAGCCCTGTCATTGTTGTTACCACTGTTCTTTGCACTGTTAGCACTGTTAGATTTTAAAGTGGCGTAGAAGCAATAGCAATGCTCAGAATTTCACATTTACCACCTAAGTCAACGCTGACGTTTTGGAAACATCAGTGCAAATACAGCAAATCTAGCTCAAGGGCTTTAGACAGAACAGACTCAACACTTTATAGCTACTTACATCCTCATCTGTGATCCTTACTGGTGTGACCAGATAAAGAGATAAGATCCAGAACACGTTGAAGCTAAAATGCTTGATATAAAAATCATTGTTAAGGTCATGATGTTGAGGAATTTCCGGGGAAAAAGTTTGGAGGTGAAACTATGTTTCCTGGAATAATTTCACAACAATTTGACATTGTGGCTCTTAATTAGTTCTTATTATGGTACTGTTGTAGTTTGACTATGTTGAGGAAATGTTACTACTTTCTGTATTCTTGTTGTTCTTAGTTCTAGGTTGAAATGCACTTATTGTAAGTCACTTTGGATAAAAGCGTCTGCTAAATGACATATAACATCAAAGCATGAGCTGGCACAACGTGTTGTTTATCTGATTGTCTTGAAGGTCTTGAACTAACAAAATTGTTAAAACCACTAGCACGATGAATGGATTCATTTTTGTCAAGCTTGAAGTTTAAAGATGCTCAGGCCAAATGGTTTGAAATACACAAAGAACTTTGGGTAATAGATATATTAACTTATAATCGTTCTGTTTAAAATAAATCATATCGTGCTATTATTAGTAATATTAATCATTTTAGATACTGATTTGTTACATGAACATGTTTATATCTTTATGGATAGGGAATAATTTATATATTATATATCTATGTATTATAATATATATAATATCATATTACTCCCATCTGTGATGTCTTTGAATACAAATATAAAAGTTAATTTCCCATCAGACATATGAAGAAACACTTAGGTTTGAAATACAGAACTTTTCCATTTTTTTTTTTACAAAAACAAAGTATTTAAATCAGTATTAGATCAGGTTACAACCTGCAGACAATACAATTCCATGACGGCAGGAGTCTGTCTGAGGCCTATGTTTTGGCAATAGCCCCTAATTTTCCAATATGTGTCAGGTATAGGCACGCATCTAACTCTAGAATACACCTTACACATTAAAAATCCCAAGCAAGAAACGTTGATACTTCATTTTCATACAAGTTCAATATCGCTGTCCATTGTATTGAATATAATCCAGTATAAATTTGACAAACATAAGCTTAGTTCTGTGGTAAAATAAAATGTTACACAGCAACCAATGTTCAGTCTGTAGGCCTTCAAAGAGCTGCCAAGAATTGTCAATTGAGCGACGATAACATGTCACGTCTCTGTGTCACGGAACATGAAATACAAGGTTCCTGCCTTCGAACAACCGAACAATAATGGCGTCTCTGTGTCACGTAACACGAAAAACGAGATTTCTTGCCTTCTAACAACCGAACAATAATGGCATCTGTGTCACGTAACACAAAAAACAAGGTTTATTGCCTTCTAACACCGAACAATAATGGCGTCTCCGTGTCACGTAACACACACAAAAAGGTTTCTTGCCTTCCGAACAATAATGGCGTCTCCGTGTCACGTAACACCGAAGAGGTTTCCTACCTTCCTACCTTCGAACAACCGAACAATAATGGCGTCTCCGTGTCACGTGACACCAAAAATAATGTTTCTTTCCTAATAACAACTGTACAATAATGGCGTCACTGCTTGCTTCTTTCAAAGGGAAGCCTTTCTTATTTTAAAAAGTGATTTTCTGAACTCAACTCTATGAGTTTGGTTGAAAAAACAATAGCGAGAGACGCAAAGGAGACACAAAAAAGTGTTTAAAATCATCATAAAAAGTAAAATTTCTGCTCCGACCTGTGTTCCAGCTGCCGCGCATTACAAATAAACTATTCAAGATTTGCAACCATAAAGCCATTTATTTTAAGCATTTTTAAAACACGATCAAGCATTTTGCCCCCGTTAGCTCATTGATATTACAACTCATTTACTCTACGCTGTCACCAGGCAGCTTGTTTAAGCAAATGAGCTTGGATAAAATCATTAATCCGGGTTCAGTGTGGTTTATCGGAGCCAAATAGCAACTGGCTGGTGGATGAAGTTCAACAGCTAGCTAGCATCTAATGAAATATCGTTGTGAAGACCAAACCAGAGCTATAAGAAAATAAGCCTACGTGATTAGTTTGTTTCATTTGTCACACCTTCATTCTCTGGCAGCAGTGGTTGAGGAACAAGTCAGATATTTTCTTTACAAGTAAAAAATAAATAATCCTGCATTGAAAATGTAGCTTAAATAAACATATAATTAAGCAAATGTACATAAAGTATTAAGTAAAATAACTCTTACTTACTTCTTAGAGCTCACTAACTTCAACTTAATATTTATATTCTAACTTTAGTTTTTTAAGTCATGATTATTATTGCTCTTGCATTACAGCAAGCGGTTGAGCTATTTTGCAAACTACAATGATTGTTTCTATTATGGTATTAATCTTTATTAATTTCTAAAACTTCGAAAGACCATAACCAATTCCAGGGCTCTCAAGCCTCACGCATTGAGCGTGAGACTCACGCATTTCGGTCTTAACTCACGCACTCCTGCCACACATCGTATTTCTCACGCTTAAAAAAACTCTCGGCTTTTTAATGTTTTAATGTGCCGCTGCGCGCAGACATGAGCCGCTCACCGTGGAGGAATCAAGCGCCTGGAGTTCTGCCGTGAGATGTCACTTATCAGCCAATCAAAAAGAAGAAATGCCCCCCAAGTCGCCAGTTAACAGAGCTGCCTGTTAAACCGTAACACCGGTGAGCTAGATAGCTTTGATGCTACCAATGTTTAGTCACTGCTCTGGTAAACGTGAGAGGTTACCATGTTTGTGTTATGGTTGTTGTGTTCATGATTTCCAAGAAGTAAAGATTAAACCTTCCCACGCCACATCCCTTGTGCAGAAGATTATTATTGTTATTAAGAAAAACATGTAATATTACCATATTTAGAATATTTATTTTCTTGACAACATGGTGGCTGTCACCTGGTTGGTTTTCACCTGGTTAGTTTTCACCTGGTTGATTTCATCTGGTTCATTTTCATCTGGTTCATTTTCATCTGGTTCATTTTCCTGTTTTACTCTAGGTTAACTTTTGCCTGAAAGACCAGAGTTAATAAGTGTTTTCTACTCATGTTGAACCTGTTATGGATTGATAATCTCACAGGGACATGGCGGAGCTACAGACACCGCCATTCATTTCTTAATAAATATGCTTTTAGCATTAATTGAGGAATCATTT
Organism: Liparis tanakae; assembly: GCA_036178185.1. NCBI lineage: Eukaryota > Metazoa > Chordata > Actinopteri > Perciformes > Liparidae > Liparis > Liparis tanakae. Next base: position 12,089,746 of record CM070094.1, on the reverse strand, counting down.
AAGTCACTTAAGGTCAGCCGGTTGCTGTTTTAGAGTATATACACAGGGGTGCGCGAGACGTAGAGACAGAATAACATGTTTTAATGACGTGCTGCTGTAGAGACGATCAACATCAGATCGTCAGGTACGCAATGGCGCGGAGCAACACAAGTGGCATTACGCATTGTTGATTATTTTCGCGCATGCATATCTGCATATAGGAATAAATAAATAAATGCTTAAATAAATGTTTAAATAAATAAATAAATAAATACAGAAATAAATGTATAAATAAATACAGAAATTAATAAATATAAGTTATAACTCAACAGGACATAATTAAATAAATGTATTTCTACATTTCTGTATTTCTTGTGACGTCACCACATCAACTGTTCTTGCTCATGAATTTAATCCAATTATTCACTGTAAAATACTTTGATAAAGTCCTGCCAAGATCAGGCTGCTCTCGGCGGCCACACAGTGCACTGATCGCCCGGAGCTCAGTGGTCCCGCGAGCAGGACCTCAAATGTCTGTCGCATATCCTTATTAGGCTGAATCTTGAAAAACCGACCACAGATTTGTTGCTTAAACTACTGACTTCTTGGCTGAAAACATCCTTAAATTACATTCCATGATTCAACAATAGTAGTATTTAGAATGTACAGACAAGAACGCATAATAAACGCTGTTCGTCTACAGGTCCAATTGCTAGGGATCGATTGCTTCCGTTTTGCTCCCCGACTTGACCAAACCTGTTTAACAATGAGGTTCGGACCGCCCCAGCTCATTTGAATATCCGGACACATAAATGGCACACATAAATAAATGAAGAAATATGTGTGCAAAGCTAATCTCAAGGACTGCATTCTTTCATTTACGTAATATTTAAAAAATCAGGCACATCTTGTCTCCAAACGATGCAGAAAAATTGGTTCACGCGTTTGTTACTTCGCGACTAGACTGGATTACTGCAACTCCTTATTATGAGGCTGCCCTAATAAGTCTCTTAGGTCCCTCCAGTTGATCCAGAATGCTGCAGCTCATGTTCTCACTAAAACTAAGAAAAGAGATCACATCGCTCCTGCATTAGCTGCTCTGCACTGGCTCCCTGTAAAATCAAGAATCACTTTTAAAATTCTTCTCTTAACCTACAAAGCCTTAATTGGCGATGCACCATCATATCTTAAGGAGCTTGTAGTACCGTATTGCCCCACTAGAGAGCTGCGCTCACTAAATGCGGGGCTACTTGTAGTTCCTAGAGAGAGTCTTAAAAAGTAGAATGGGAGCCAGAGCCTTTAGTTATCAAGCTCCTCTTTTATGGAACCACCTTCTAATTTCAGTCCGGGAGGCAGACACAGTCACCACATTCAAGAGTAGACTTAAGACTTTCCTCTTTGACAGAGCTTATAGTCAGGGCTGAATCAGGTTCACCTGGTCCAGCCCCTGGATATGCTGGTATAGGCTTATAGCTGCTGGGGGACGTTTTAGGATGCACTGAGCACCTCTCTCCTCTTTTCTTTCTCCTTATGGATGAATTTTCATTTCTCCATCACACATTACTAACTCTGCTTTCTCCCCGGAGTCCTTTTGACTTCACGTCTCATAGGGTCACCTATGAGACGTGAAGTCAAAAGGATAGATCCTATCTGCCTGATGGATCATCGAGGTCTGGGTTGTGAATTCCTGCTACCAGCTGGCAAATTGTGAAATTGGGCTATACAAATAAACTGAATTGAATTGAATAAATAGAGATATAAATAAATGAAGAAATACAGAAATGTAGAAATACATGTATTTAATGATGTCCTGTTGAGTTATAACTTATTTTTATTAATTTCTGTATTTATGTATACATTTATTCATGTATTTATTTATTTATACATTTATTTAATCATTTAATTATTCCTGTATTTATTTATACATTTATTTAAGCATTTATTTATTTATTCTTGTATTTATTCATGCATTTATTTATTTATACTTAAGTCATTTCAAGTCCTCCATAACTATTGCGTGTATGTGTGTGTGTTGGTGTTGACAGGCTAATATTTCCACGTTACCTCCAACAGATGGTGCTGTAGATTCAAAATACATAATAATTCCGTATTGTCTGGGAGTTTTTCCTGAGGTCCTGGTCCAGGGGGATGTCATGTGTACAGATTGTAAAGCCCTATGAGGCAAAATCATAATTTTTGATATTGGGCTATATAAAATAAACTCAATTAAAAATTCACAAAACAAATCTCAGCAAGTGTTTTATGAAAAGTACCCCAGAGTGATCCTGCAGAACATCCTAGAGAGGAACTACGAGAGTAGACACAAGTCAAAAATCCCCCCAAAATTCTATAAACAATAGATTTTCATAAATATTGTTGTACTATTTTTTTTTTTATAACAATTCCCATTTATTTTTTTAAAATATAGTGACTTATTAGTGACTTTACGTTGAAACAATTACCTGGTTCAACACCGGGTGGAGGTGGTGGTGGTGGAGGTGTTGTTGGAAAAGTGATGATGGTGCAGCAATGGAGCAGCTTGACCTCCCACCGGAGGAGTGGCGTTGACAGAAGGATGGCCCAGCAGATAGAGGAGGAGGAGGAGGAGGAGGGGGAAGAGGAGGGGGAGGAGAAGACGGCCACGTGCTGAGGCGCAGTCGGCGCGCGACGCCTCACAACACCCCCCACCCTCCCCCCACGCCCGCGCGCAGTGGAAGTGGACTTCTTCACGTCAGACACACGGGACCCACACACAGCGGTGAGTTCCTTCACTCTCTCTGCTCCACCTTTTTGTTTGACAGGCATTTCTCCCTCCGCGCCCTCGTCCGCGCGTGCGCGCGCCTCAAGCATTACAACCACCTTCATAACACTGCGGCTCATTTCCCTGCAGCGTTTTCTCCGGTACCGGCTTTATGTCACTTTATTTAGTTTGTTATGCTTCTTGGAGTCCTGCTCTAGCTGCGCGGCGTAACGTTGTTTTGAGAACAATTTAACGTCGCTGTGCGTAAATGCGCAGCGCGAGGAGCGCGTTATGTTTTGTTTAAGCGGCTCATTGGTGACAGTTATATGATTTTATGATTATTGTTTAGCAGCTAAAACAACTGCAGTAGGTTATTAAGTCAATTTAGTCCTGACATTGATCAAGAGATTAGTTTTTTGTGAGTGTTTGTATTATATTATATACTTTAATTTTTTTTTTAATTATCTGTTTCTCCTGTGATCATATTTGTCTGCTTTGTGTTTTATAAATCAAATCATATATTTGTAAAAACCTTCTATATGACCCATATTAAGTCTTATTGTGAGAACATCCTTCATTATTCTTTCACTGTTTTTTTGTTGTACTTTGGTTGTAAAAAAGGAAAAGAAGATATATGACTTCTCCATTTGTTTTTCTTTTTATCAGGTCAAGCATCAGCAGCCGCTCCAGTGACCCGCTCGGCACATTCCTCCAGGAGATTTATCACGCGCGACCCGAAGAGATGAGCAGCAACAAGAAGTAAGTGATTTCCACAAGCGTCTTGCCAGAGTCTTCTTCTTCTTCTTCTTCTTCTTCTTCTTCTTCTTCTTCTTCTTCTTCTTCTTCTTCTTCTTCTTCTTGCTTTCGGGTGCATTACCACCACCCTCTAATCTAGAGTGAAGACTTAATGAAAGTAAATCTCTTATCCTAAAAAAAACATATCCAAAATCAAATTTAAAATGAACTCTCTGACTCATTAACCATCTTGCCTCTAAATATTCCAGGAGTGATTTTCACTCTACGCAGCTTGACCCCCGAATGCATTGAGTTTAAACGCAGCTGTGTGTAGGTGAGGCTCAATACGAGGGTTATTAATCGCGTGGCATTCAGGTGCACTTCAGGGACTGGTGGTTCTGTAATGACAAGTTACAACACACGCTGACAAGAAGGGGACATTTATGTTTTCAAACACCTGTTTCACACCGTGTGTGTGTGTGTGTGTGTGTGTGTGTGTGTGTGAGTGTGCCGTATCACGTCTGATTTTAAAATGTGCTCCTACACACAGGGCTGGATGTTACCACACTCCTCAAAGGTCAACTCAAAGTGTGACTATGTTAAAGTGTAAGTGCGGCGCCGAGCCCACCGGAGTCAAACGTACTCAGATAAGACGGTGTGTGTATACGTGTGTGTGTGTGTGTGTGTGTGTGTGTGTGTGTGGACCAGCTCTACACACACACACAGACCGCCATGTGTTGCTCCCACGCTGCGTCATTGATTTATCGATATTTTTAAAAGGACCAATGTGGTCTTGTAACGTAGAGGGCGATCGGAGGCCGAGGTGACGCCGCATCATCAAAACCTCTGGAAGCAAAATGAACTCGCCTACAAGTGTTAAAAACATTAATTCAGTCATCGAACGGGCTCTTATTGTGGAATCTGTAAATCTGTTCAGGCTGATGTCCTTCAAAGTGAAGGGCTGCAAAGAAATAAAAGAAATACATATTGTTATGTTGTTGAAAACTAAATTTAAAAAAAGTGAGTACATTTTTTTATTTTAAAATAACAAATAAAAAGGATGTAAAGTGACTTTTTTTGAAAATCACTCAAAAAGGCTAATTAAATTATTGAGTTAGAGAAAAAAAAGTCTGTTTGACATGTTTCATGATGAGAGAGAGAGAGAGAGAGAGAGAGAGAGAGAGAGAGAGAGAGAGAGAGAGAGAGAGAGAGAGAGAGAGAGAGAGAGAGAGAGAGAGAGAGAGAGAGAGAGAGAGAGAGAGAGAGAGAGAGAGAGAGAGAGAGAGAGAGAGAGTTATCTGTGAAGTCACAGCAGATTGCGGCTAACATACGACATGGAGAGTGCAAAGTAACAGCACTCCTGCAGTTGATCGAAGGTTTTAGATATTAGTAATCAATATGGGCATTGTTTAAAATACTGATGTTATGGATCAAATCCATCTTGAAATACTGTTTTTCTCTCGACCGCTCAGGTGCTGCTGGTCCTTACTTCTTATTCCTGTTAAACAACGACTTTGTTGTGCTGCTTGAAGATTGATTGTAGAAGTTCTTTCAGTAAATCTAAAATCACACACAAGGCAGACGTGAGACCCCAAAATACATCAAACCTCAAACTTTTGGCATCAAATTCTAAACCAGTAATATTATCTAGTCGACTTGCGTAGTCGTATAAAGTCAAAATGTCACCAGAAATGTGTCTTAACTTTATTACTCTTTATGAAGTGACTCTTCAAACCTTCCCCCTTCTTCTGGGGTAAATAATAAAGAAGATGCACAACCTCATCACCCGACACTCTGCAGGGGGAAATGAAAAGGGAAACCAGCTTTTAAATGTATTATTAAGGGGTGAAAAGCTTTCTGGGAAATGTAGGAAATGAAGTTCTCAAGAACAAAAGGGAACGACTCGACTCCCGAATGCATCACACGCAATACACAAAGCATAAACCTTCTTCTTCCCTACTTCTTCACATAAACACATCGTCGTGCCCTCGTCCTCTGACGGAGTAGAAGAACAACTTGTCAGAGTGCCTGTTATGTCCTCAATCGCTCCATAGGGGGCGATGGAGGGAGCAGGAAAGTCCAGGCCTGGAGAGAGGCTTTTAAAATTGGTTGGTTGAGTCCTGGTGTTTTATTTTGAAAAGTTGAACCGGAGCTGACGGAGTTACACGTCAAAGCTAGAATAAAGCTTTAGAGCAAAACATCAATCATTTAATCAATCAGTCATTTAATTAATCAATCAGCCTGCTGTGTTTAGTTTGAAGTGAACATGAGTCTTTCCAGAATCTATAATTGTGGCATTTTTAATATAATGTGCCTTTTTATTTATATTTTTTCAGATTGTTATTTATTTATGTATTTATTTAGATTTTACAAATTAATTTCTCTGCGATTCCATTAAAATAAGGCTCAAGTGTTTCCAGAATTACTGTGTGCTTGTGCTTGTGCATGTGTGTTTTATTTAGAAAAACGCTTCACTAGTTGAACTGGAGCGGACGGAGTTACAAGTCAGAGCTTGATTAGATGCTAGAGCAATCAATCAATATGGCCGTAGATTTTATCACCGTAATATATATATATATATATATATATATATATATATATATATATATATATTTATTCTTGTTTCCGAAAAATATCAATATAAATAAATAATATAATTTATTTGTTGCCCATTTTTACTTCATATGACAAGTGATTTTATTAATATATATATATATATATATATATATATATATATATATATATATATATTTCTTTAAGGATGATTGAACCATTCTATGAAAAAAACAATAAGAACATTTAGCGATTTTTCTTTTTACAAAACAAATCAATTTATCTGTGATTCTATGCGTGTGTGTTTTTAACACCTTGATTGACAGCGGCTGAATGCTGACAAACATTAACATGTTTGTCAATTTGCGGTTCTAGTGAAAGACCAAAACAGTAAGTAGCCGACAAACAAACAAACAAACAAAAGAAGCGTCTCGTTGTGGGCCTCCTCGAGTGTTGTCATTTAAGTAAAGCCGGCGTAATCCTGTAAGGGCGGATGAGTAGACGGACATGTGACGCCCCACTTGAGGGAGGCAAGGCATTACCGACCAGATGGAGAGGCTTTGGTGTGTGTGTGTGTGTGTGTGTGTGTGTGTGTGTGCGTGTGTGTGTGTGTGTGTGTGTGTGTGTGTGTGTGTGTGTGTGTGTGTGTGTGTGTGTGTGTGTGTGTGGGCATTTGACTGATTAGAGACACTGACTGATACCTTTACAGTAATTTAAAAATCACCTGATTCAGTTTCCAGGCGGAGGCGGAGCTCGTGGGTTCGATTCACGGCCCGTCTGAGTTTTATTAAACTTCACTCAATTAGCAGAGACTCCCCCTACCCCCCCCCCCCCCCCCCCCCACCCCCACCCTCCGCCAGATTTAAATCCGTCGCTTGCGATCCTACCTATCCTGTTGCCTGTGCACTCGAGGGGTTGTTCACTGTAGACGCGGAGCTCCCGGCGCCCGCTGATGGGTCGGGTATGAGCGCCGCCACCAGCAGCACGCGGCTGAGCCCCGGCGCCCACCTGCTGTCAGCCAACGAGCCGCCGCCGAGGCGCTACGGCTCCATGTTGACCCTGGAGGAGAAGTGTGAGCAGTCTTTCTTCCTCTTCTATTACTACAGGATGGAGGACGAGGCGGTGCTGGACCGCGGCGCGTCCCTGCTCAAGCACGTCTGCGATGAGGAGGAGGCGGAGGGTAAGTTCATTTTAGTATCTGTGTGTGTGTGTTTGTGTGTGACAAGAATAATGAAAATAGAAGTCTTTATTTATCTTCTACGTGATGTCCTCTCCGAGGCTTCACTCAGCGGGTCAAATTACTTAAAACTCTAAAAGACCCTTTTTTTCATTCTTTTTTTATCTCTTCCTCTGAATTGATTTTTTTAAGGGCCCTTAGTGAGAGAAACAGGAAGTACCTCGTTCAGTCTATCAGAGAGCACCAAATGTCACACATCCGGTGACACTCACCTGAGAGAGCGAGAGAGCGTGTCACTCTGTGTGTACCTCACTAATCCACTCAAAGACAACAAAGAGAAAAGGGGGGGGGGAATCCATAGATGACTGCTGTAAAACTAGAGGAGTAAATATTACTTTTTATATATTTTATCGGCACGTCTATAAATTAATCAAATAATAAATTAATAAACGATTAAATGTATCATCGTGAACTGCAGACTTTTATTCTAAAAAATTAAAATAAAATCTAGTTCGTAGGGTTGATTGAGTGTTCTTCTTTTTTTTTACGAATCAATATAATCAAGTAAGTAAGTAGGTAAAGTTTATTTATTTTGCATTTCTCACAGACAACGTTTTACAAAGTGTACAGCAGTCATCTAAAACTATGTGTCAACAACAACAGCAAAAACATCAACAGTTCAAAGATTAAAGTAGATTACACTGTAAAAGATGGAGAGGTTTTATATTCCAGCTTTTTTGTTCTGCTTCCTGTCCTTTGGGACCAATCAGCTGCTGGCGAAGCAGCTGATTGGTCGGTTTGAATGTGGCGCGACCTCTGGCTGCACCCGGTGGCGTCACAAGGCTCCTTGGTTCCAGTCCAGCAGATTAAAGAGATCTGGGCTGGAGCCGGTTTTACCCGTCCAGGACCCTCATGTTACCCGTCCAGGACCCTCATGTTACCCGTCCAGGACCCTCATGTTACCCGTCCACCCGTCCAGGACCCTCATGTTACCCGTCCAGGACCCTCATGTTACCCGTCCAGGACCCTCATGTTACCCGTCCAGGACCCTCATGTTACCCGTCCACCCGTCCAGGACCCTCATGTTACCCGTCCAGGACCCTCATGTTACCCGTCCAGGACCCTCATGTTACCCGTCCAGGACCCTCATGTTACCCGTCCACCTGTCCAGGACCCTCATGTTACCCGTCCAGGACCCTCATGTTACCCGTCCACCTGTCCAGGACCCTCATGTTACCCGTCCACCTGTCCAGGACCCTCATGTTACCCGTCCAGGACCCTCATGTTACCCGTCCAGGACCCTCATGTTACCCGTCCAGGACCCTCATGTTACCCGTCCAGGACCCTCATGTTACCACAAGTAATATCACGAGTAATACCACAAGTAATATCACGAGTAATACCACAAGTAATATCACAAGTAATACATGAGTAATATCATAAGTAATACCACGAGAAATACCACGAGTACCATAAGTAAACAACAAGGAACGCTACAGGAGAACATTCCTGCCAACGGCTATGAGGCTTTACAACAAAGCACCTCTTGCCAGAAACTTACAATAACTGCAATAACTATCACTGTACATATTCACATTCATACTTACAATGTGTTGATCTGCACTTTACACATTTCATTTACACTACACACATACACACACTTTTCATTTTGCACATCTAAAAGTGACATTCTTTGGTGTTTAATAACTCAATATTGATGTTTTTGAATTGTGCAAATTGACATAAAGATACACAAAACTATAAATTGTGCAGCGCTAACGCAACTTAAATATACGTGTATAGAGTAACCTGCTGTAAAGACGGGCTGTGAACACTGTGTCACGGTCCGTTAACTCTTATGTAACGAACACTGTAATGTTCATAGTGGATGTGAATGAGGTGTAGACCAGATGAAGAACACGGTCCACACGGAGGAGCTGGAGGTCAACGCTCGACCTTCAATCTGTCCAACTTCCTGTCTGCAACGGGCTAAATCTCCCTTTTTAGAGGCTCACAAATTGACCTACAAATTCTTTTTTTATATATACATATAAGTACAGAAATTGACCTCCAAAAGTAAAACAAGATATAAAACAGAAATTGACCTCCAAAAAAAGAGATATAAAAACACATATCGACCAGCGCCTCAAAAGACCGATAAGAAAAGATGAGGTCACTCAATGCACAAGATAAAAGTCTGGAAGAGGAGCGTAATCATTTTTTGTCTGACACAAAAAAGCTAAAACTATTTGGCATCTGAACTCTGGTGGCAGCTCTTGATGGACTCTCTCTTCTTGAGTGACCTTCGTATTTTTCTGTGACGAAATTCACAAGAGTCCAAATATTGGTAAGAAGTAAAAGGAACGAGTTGAGATTTATTCTGACAAGAAGCTGTCTTTACCCGCACTAATCTAGGTATATATATATATTTACTTTTTAAAGCTGTTTTGTATGAGCGTGCTGTTGGTACTGTGTGGCGCGGTGCCATCTCCCCCCCTCCCCCCCCTACACACACACACACTCACACACTGGTCTTGGACGCGGTTACTGGGGGAACTGGCGGCGGCAGTTGCCTCTCCTCAAAAATCTAGCGAGCTCCCAACCAAAAGAAAAATCCCCAGCTAACGACAACAACAGCGATTCTATTCGCGCTCTCGCCTTTCTGGGCAGCTCCGAAAATAAAAAGAAGAAGGGGAAGAAGACGAGGAAGTCGTTACGCAACTATTGGCAGTGTGCAAATCTCTCCTTTGCAGCTCGTTGACTCGACTACTTTTCACTCCTCTTCCTCCTCCTTGTCTTGAACGTCTTCTGGCTCTGTTTTATGGCTCGTCCATCGTCCCGTAACGGCGTCTTCGTTTCTTTCCTCCGTCCACGTCTCCGTTGTCTTTCATCGCCGCCGTCCGGCCATCTGCTCCCGGGGGCTCGTTGTCCTGCTTAATGTTTGTTAATGAACCAGCGTTGCCAGTAAGACGGCCACACAATGACACTGGGCGTCTATGTAGAGCTCTACGGTACTTAACAACAGGGTATCTGATTACAATACAATTTAATTTAACACAGGGTTCAGACAATCCTGGAAAACCTGGAAAAGTCCTGGAATTTTTTTTTTTTTTTTCCCAGACCTGAAAATGTGGGCGGTGTGGGTCTGGCACTAAAACAGACCGGTGGCCTGAAGGAATTGTACAAATTTTGTTTTTTCATTTCGAAGCTGGCGCACAAACGACACATAAAAACACAAATTGACCTCCAAAAATATAAAATGATATAAAAACACAAATGTACCTTCAAAAGTGAAAAAAGAGAGACATAAAGACACAAATTGACCTCCAGTGAACGCACCTTAACTGAAAAGTTTGGTGCCCATGGCAACAGTAGCTCAGGGATTATCCACTATATTATGTGTATATACACCGAGATTTCACAACATGTTTGGTCATGGAAATTTGGTTTAAAGAAAATCCATTGGTCAACACGTGGATAAACCCTGTAGCTGTTTCCACAGAGTTAAGCCCCGCCCCCTCTAAGGCGTGAATGACATGAATGAAGCGCAACTTGTCAGGGGAGTACACTCACGGGCGCTTCTGGTGTAAACGCAGCATGAGGCGAATAAAGTCATCTGGAGAGCGTCACATTTAGTGTACACCTTTTAAAACATGCTCAACTATTACTCTTTGTGTTATTATTATTTATTGTGTAGAATTTAGTGGCGTCTAGAGATCATACCGCTACGTTACCCTCTATCCCTCCGGTGGCCCTTAAAGTAATATAGACGTGTAAAAAGGCTCCCACGTGTTTGGCTTGTCCCTTCTGGGCCACTGTAGAAACACAAAGTCTGGGATTCAGGTGACGGTTCTGAAGTTTCAAAGGCCTTTTCTCTTGTTTGTAATGTATAAATATTGAGATGTTCAATGGAAAGAAATTACATGTATTCAGCCAGTAATCCCTTAATTTTATCTGCTCTTTGCTTCCAAGAGAACAATACGTTTTTCTCTTCTTCTTCCCGGCCCGACAAGGCCATCATTTTTTTGAGAGTGGTATATTGATCTCACCCCATAAACATGGGAAGTCTTTGTTGAACCACAAGTAGGGAGGGAGGGAGGGAGGGAGGGAGGGAGGGAGGGAGCGAGCGAGCTCCTGGTGTAGGCGATGTGGGCTGGATGTCACTTTTACCTTTTTAATTAGCCAAGATAATCCCGCTGAGGTTTGTGAATCTCAATTCGAAGCTGGAGCACAAACGACATAAAAGCACAAATAAAAAAAAAGAGATTCTAAAATGACAAATTGATCTTCAAAAAATAAAATCTATATAAAAACACACATTTACATCCGAAAGTTAAAATGTATACAAAAACAAAAATGTAACTCCAAAAAAATAAAAAAAATAAAATCTACCTCCAAAGATATAACGACACTAATTGACATCCCCTCCAAAAAGTTATAAAAACACAAATTTACCTCCAAAAGTTACAAAAATATATAAAAACAGGAATTGACATCCAAAAGAAAAAAAAGATTTAAAAACTCAAATGTACCTTCAAAAGTAAAAAAGATATAAAAACACATTTATCTCCAAAGTAAAAAATAACAAAGATATAAAAACACAAATTGACCTCCAAAAGTAAAATGTATTTTTATATATATATATAACATTTTTTACCTCAAAGTCAAAAAATTATATATATATATATATATATATATATATATATATATATATATATATATATATATGTAAAGCCTCTTATTTACAGTATCCTTCCCTGTTGGATCTCCCTCGGCTCTGAAGCTCAGCAGTAGCTCGGATGTATGTATGCAACAGTGAATTTAGATGAACCCCTAATAGCCAAAACAAGGCCTCGTGGTACGAGTGAATACTGAGCGGCGTTGTGCTTCAAGAGGGGTCATTGTTGGCCGTGTTCAGGCGTTCTTCGGCAACTTCCTGGTCGGGTCATGTGCCGCGCTCGGCTCAACGCTACCCGACACTGATCGCATTGAGCCTCTTTGTGGCAGCATGACTTTTGATTTTTTTTATCTTCACAGTGTTCCTCGGATGAGCAACATAAGCATTCAGGTGTTAGAATAGTTATTATTTAGTTGAAATAAAGATATTAAGACATTAAAATCATTCTTCTAAATATCAAACACTCACTTATAGACATTGGCCAGATTATTAGCTACAGATAACAATAACTAAAGCAAAACCATTGAAAACCCTTTTTATGTGAGCGCAGCTGAAAACAGTTATGCTGGTGAGAGAAGCTATAAAACTGCCCTAAAAAAAGTCTTCGATGAAAAAAATGTGAGGTGCGGCGAATAGACAGAGCGGCCAGTTGCTGATTACGGTGAACTTTTTTTTTCTCGCGCGGCAGAGCTCGCGCAAGAAGGTGGACCGTAAGGGAGATACCATTTCCAAAACGTGTAAGGGGTAAATACTAGTTTGTGAAAACCCTTGTGAGAAGACCCTCTGGTCACCCTAACTTATGGCTCCAGACGTTAGGGTGGTCAGGGTGACCAGACGTTCTCTTTTACCCGAACGTGTAATGTTTTTGAGACCTAAACAATGCGTCCGGCAGGGATTCCAAAAACGTCCGGAATTTTGCTTCGACGGTTATTTGTGTTTCTATGGGTTTTCACAAACTAGTATTTACCCCTTACACATTTTGGAAATGGTATCTCCCGAGCTCTGGCGGGAGGTCTGACGGTATAGAGAGCAGTCATTGGTCAACCGATCTCAGGGTTGCCAGAAACACGATAATTACCCAAATAATACAACCATTTTGAGCCTTTGGTACGATACTTCACCATCTCCAATCTGGCAACACGGAGCACCTCGCCAAAACAGGTCAATCTGTGGGGAGGTGTTTTTGACAGGGTAAAAAGGCTGTTTGAAATGATTCCTGTGGTATTTTGACCAAAATAAGTTACAAACATTACATTAAGACCCCAAGGAACCATATCAACCTGTGGAAAGATGGCATCATATGTCCTCTTTAATACCTGATGCCAAAGACGTCCCTGCTGTAGGTCGGGCTGGTTTTCACATATCGATTTCGGTGTCAAAAGTTCGGATGATCTCCCAAACGAGATAATAAAGACAGTTCTGAGGTTCATATAAACCTTTTTGTAAAACATGAATGTACAAGCTAACGTGTACCGTTCTTTTTCTAAATTCGTCCGGACACCTCTGTTATCAAAGAACCGGGGTTACGTTAATAACTGCAAAGTTTACGCCGCTCTCGAGCAGTGTGTGTGCAGTACGCAACTTTTCCGTTGCCGAGTAGTTTTGAGAGTTTAAAAAGTAAAGATAATAGCTAACATGTACTAATTGGCTCAGACAAAAAGAGCTGCATGTTTTAATATGGTTATGGTTTTAACTAGATGACCAGCAGTTTAAAAATAAGAAGTTGGCATGAACTCCACGTTGTTCGCTAACACTCGGCGTCGTTGACCCTCAGCCTGATAATGTGCCAACGAGCATAACAAGGATGCAGTCATGCAAACAGTTATATCTCCTCTGCTATGTCCTACCTCCTTTTTTTATGTCCAGATATTTGTTTTGACAGTGCACTGCAACCTCCGTGACACCCCCTCTCCTCTCCACTAAGAATGTGAGACTTTGAGCTGAGAGGTGTTCAGGGTCTCGTTGCATTCGCCGTGTTTCTCAGCGCTGTAGAAGTGTCACATGCATGTTGCGTTGTGTTCAGGTTCGAATTTGTCTCATGCTGAATATACAGTATAACCGAATTGAACGTGTGTTGACCAGTTTAGGTTTTCCTAAAGTATCCTACTATTGTTCTGCATACCTGTGTCCTATTCTAGTCAATGGCCTTGGTGTTTGGCCTTTATCATCTTGGTGTTTGGCCTTCTGAATGTGTTTCAACCCGTTCCCCCCCCACACACCTCTCTCTCTTCAGGCCACCACACCGTCTACATCGGCGTGCACGTGCCCAAGAGTTACCGGCGGCGGCGGCGCCACCGTCGGAAAGCCGGCCACAAAGAGCGAAAGGAGCGGTCGCCGGAGAACACCTCCGACAAGTCTGACGCGGAGACCACCGACGAGCCAAGCAACAGCATCCTCAAACCTCTCAGTAAGTGACGGCTCCCCGCGTGTCTGCGCGGGTCAGGCCTCCTGTCTGTCTTTACCAGAACAAATCAATAATAAAAGAGGCTGTAACTCCTCCGTGACCCCAAAGACAAGTTGCTGAGTCCACGTTGTGGCTAGAAATAGCTCCACGTGTCACATCTTGGTGTTTGGCCTTCATCATTTTGGTTTTCAGCCTTTTATCATCTTTGTTTTTGGCCTTTATCATCTTGCTATTTAGCCTTTTATAATCTTTGTTTTTGTCATTTGTCATCTTGGTATTTGGCCTTTATCATCTTGGTGTTTGACCTTTATCATCTTGGTGTTTGACCTTTATCATCTTGGTATTTGGCCTTTTATAATCTTGGTATTTGGCCTTTTATAATCTTTGTTTTTGTCATTTATCATCTTGGCATTTGGCCTTTATCATCTTGGTTTTTGGCCTTTATCATCTTGGTGTTTGGCCTCTATCATCTTGGTAGATTAATAATAGAGGACACTGTAACTCCTCCGTGACCCCTAAGAGAAGTTGCTGAGTCGACGTTGTGGCTCGTAATGGCTCTGCGTGTCCCACTGAGTGTCGAGTCCGGTTTCTGGACTGTGAGTAATGGCCAGTGGAGGTGGTGGTGCTGATCCGAGGGTCCTGAGTGCATCTTTGTCCTTGGCGGTGAACATCAGCGCGTCTTGTCTTTTGTGTGCGTCTCTACGTGTTAATGGTCGCCCTCCACGACCCCGTGAATACGCCCTCCGGCGTCTCACTCTATCCTGATAAATAGTATCATGTGGTGACGGAGCGTTCTGACTCCTGTCTCTCCAGAGCGCCTCCGTGCAGGTGATGGTAAACACTCCCGTCTGTTGTGTGTCAACAGCGTTGCGGTTACTCTTCGGCCTCTGGCGGTTCGTTTGCTCGCACTCGGTTTAATAAGATGAGTTTTTTTAAATCAGAGATGTTGCCGCCTCTGCACTTTTGCTTTTTTTCCCGCTTTGACACATCCTCCTCCTCCTCCTCCTCCTCCTCCTCCTCCTCCTCCTCCTCCTCCTCCTCCTCCTCTTCCTCCTCTCTCTCCCCCTCCTCTACCTCCTTTATTTATGTGTAAAAAAGGTGGAGAAGCTGGAGAAGTAATGTAATCAGAGGATAGCCGAACACTGTGTAATATTAATATATTAATACATATAATATTATTACAGCGGTAGGCCTGGTTGGGGTCTTTCATTTCGTGCATTTAATGTACAGATGCAAGATTATCCAGTAAATAACAGCTTGATTGTTTCCGGTTATTTAATGATGTTGAATGTTATTTAAAATCTAAGTAAACCAAAATCTTTACATGTGAATATATATATATATATATATATATATATATATATATATATATATATATATATATGTGTGTGTATATATAAATGTATATCTAAATATGAATAGACATGTATATAATATATTCAAATGTACTTCTATATATATATATACAAATATATCTTTATATAATATATAGAAATATATCTTTAAATATTAAAAAAAAATCTATTTAAATATATATATGTTTGTATATATAAATAAATATACATATATATATATATATATATATATATGTATACATATATTTATATATATATATTTATGTGTGCATATATATGCTTGTGTGTCAAAGGGGAAAGGAGTCAGATGAAGAAACATGAACCCCCCCCCCACACACACACAAACACACGCACCTGTGTGTCTTGATGTCGTCATCTGTAATCCTCTCGTGAGATGCTGGCAGTAGCGTGTGACGTTGACGTGACGTTGATGTGTCGTTGACAGTCAACACGGCGGCGCTCTGCTAGCTCGTGCGGGCGAGCGAGCGTAAACGCTGTTGATGTTCTGGGAACGTCGTCATGTGCCGGACGGTAAACAGTAAATGTGTTCCTTTTGATGTCTGCCATTCGGCTGGAAGATGTTGATGTTTGAGTTAAAAAAAAAACAGTGATGCACGCACACGTTGTTTTATTAAACACATATGAGACATAATCAGTTCCTTACGCTGAACACCGGACTCCAGAGTTATGTTTGTCCCATGCAAACATAAAGTTCACAATTTTAAATGTTTGAGTTATTTTACCGTCATTGAGAAATAAAAATCTCCTATAACAAGAGTGTCCTGGCCAAAAGAAGCAGGAGCACATTAAACAACATTCAGACATACAGCATGGAAACGGTGACGCACATTACATTTATATTTTTATTAAAAATAAATAAATAAATAATTTTAAATGAATATTTTTTTAAACACATTTCTAAAAATATTCTTTTAAAAATAAAAACATATATATTTGTTTAAAAAAATTAATATATTTGTTTTCAAAATAAAAAAAAACACTCCTCCTTCAGCCAGAACCAGGATTCTCATCTCGCAGCTGCAGGTCTCAGACCCAAAGCGCCCAGCTGACCTCTCGGGGTCAAACCGGCCGCATTGGCCTGTAGTCATCCATTTGGGACGGCTTGTCATCGGGAATTTAACATTACATTTAAAAACGTTGACATTCATTTATTTTTTTCAATTCTCTTACTCGGCTATTTCTGAATCTAAAGCCGCTCCGTGTTTTTGGAGAAATGTGACTAAAATCGTCAGGCAAGCCAACAGAATGGCCAGGCCCCCCCCCCCCCCCCCCCACAGGCCCTCGCCTGTTGTCTGGACTCTTGTTTGGTCAGGTGGACGCTGCGGGGGGGTAGGAGAGGAGCTCTTCCTCCTGGGGACACGCGTATCCACTGCACGGCCAGCAGGTTGACCTCCACTCAGTTTGATGATGAGCATATTGTTCTTTGCAAAGCCCCCCCCCCTCTCCTTTTTCATGGGATCAAATGAAAGTGGATCGTATAGATTGCTCATAAACTTGGTGTTTTATATTTTTGTGTGAATGCGTCTTGAATGTGATGTTTTTACTGCATCGCTGGACATCTTCTATATATATATATATATATATGAAGTACTTTGTAAAATTATTTTGATACAAAATGTGCAAAAGGTAAAGGTACACACAGAAAAATAATGGTTCTTAAAAAGGCTTTGTGGTTCTACAAAGAATCATCACCTACTAAAGAACCAGGAAATGGTTCTTTAAGGAACCCTGGTTTTAAAGGTTATTTGAGGAACCAGAAAAGGTGCCTTCAAGAACCATTTTGAAGGTTCTTTGAGACACCTTTATAGGTTATTTGAAGAACTCTTTAAAGAAATGGTTCTGTAATGGTTCTGTAAAGAACCTTGGTTTGAATGGTTCTTCTCTGGCATCATCCTGAAGAACCATGTTTGGTTCCAGAAGGTTCCTTCATGGTTCCGTGTGTAGGAGTCCGGCTGCTTCCCAACATTCGCAGACATGAATTTTCTCCATTTTGGTGCCAAATATTTCTTCCAGTGAGAGAAAAGAGGAAAAGATCCGGAGTGTTTTCAGTGGAGACGCGAAAGTAAAGTACACATTCAGGATACACACTTTATCGGTCTTTCAGTTATGAGTTCAAAACAATTATGGATATATTTGTCCACGCATCACAAAGGTTTGTGAGGGCGTCTGGAGACGTTCTCCAGCGTCTCAGGAGGAATAAATTGCATCAGGAGGAAAGGTCTGCGGTATTAATCGGGTAAACTGGGTAAAGGCCATCGTTCTGTTTCATATTGTCATTGATCGAGTCTTCAGATCAACAACAACCAAACATCCACAGTCTCCTCTTTATCCCTCCTCTTGTGTACGTGTTCATCTTCTCGCTTTTATAACAAACCGAGATGAGACAATTTAGGAGTAAGAAAAAGAGAAAAATCACCATTATCTCTCTTTCCAGACAGTGCACCTAGAATAGAATAGAATAGAATTATACTTCATTAATCCCCAAGGGGAAATTTGCGGACAAAGTAGCACCAATAAACATTAAACTAAAACACAATAATAAAACATACATATAAGAAAGAACAACAAGTGTGCATAAACTATACAAGCGAGATATAAAATAAAATAAAATATATGCAAATATGTATATATACACACAACATATGTGAAGAGAATAACAATTAAATAAAATGTGCAAAATGCAA
Organism: Liparis tanakae; assembly: GCA_036178185.1. NCBI lineage: Eukaryota > Metazoa > Chordata > Actinopteri > Perciformes > Liparidae > Liparis > Liparis tanakae. The sequence goes on along the minus strand of CM070094.1, from coordinate 12,071,420 downwards.
AGTGCAGGTGTGTTATTGCACTAGTTTCTGGCAGGAGGTGGGGCTTTGTTGTAAAGCCTCATGGCCGTGGGCAGGAATGTTCTCCTGTAGCGTTCCTTATGGCAGCGGAGCGAGAGGAAGCGGTTGGAGAACGTGCTCCTCTGTCCCTGGAGGAGGTGGTGGAGAGGGTGGTCCGGTTGTCCAATATGGACAAAAGTTTCTTCAGCATCCTCCTCTCCACCACCTGCTCCAGGTGCTCCAGCTTGCAGCCGGTGATGGAGCCAGCCCTCCTAACCAGTTTATTAAGACGGCTGGCGTCCCCGGCCCCGTTGCTGCTCCCCCAGCAGACGATGGCGAAGTGCAGCACACTGGCCACAACCGACTGGTAGAAGATCTCCAACATCTTGCTGCACACGTTGAAGGATCGGAGCTTCCTCAGGAAAAAGAGTCGACTCATCCCCTTCTTGTACACAGCGTTGATGTTGGCCTACCTAGGATCTGAACAAAAGCTCACATGTGTAATTTTTAAATATATCTATATATTTCTATGTTTTTATCTCTATACATACAGTACATACAAATTTATTATATTTATATTTTATATATATATATATATATATATATATATATATATATATATATGTTTTTATATATATATATAATATATTTTTTTAATATTTGTATATCTCTATATACAGTGGGGAAAAAAAGTATTTAGTCAGCCACCAATTGTGCAAGTTCTCCCACTTAAAAAGATGAGAGAGGCCTGTAATTTTCATCATAGGTAGACCTCAACTATGAGAGACAACATGAGAAAAGAAAATCTCGAAAATCTCTTTGTCTGATTTTTAAAGAATTAATTGGTCAATTCTTGGGTAAAATAATTATAGAGGATAGAGGAGCCTCTTAAAGAAGAAGTTACAGGTCTGTGAGAGCCAGACATCTTGCTTGTTGGTTATTGACCAAATACTTATTGTACCGAGGAATTTACCAATAAATTCTTTAAAAATCTGACAAAGTTATTTTCTAGATTTTTTTTTTTCCCTCATGTTGTCTCTCATAGTTGAGGTCTACCTATGATGAACCTTACAGGCCTCTCATCTTTTTAAGTGGGAGAACTTGCACAATTGGTGGCTGACTAAATACTTTTTTCCCACTGTATGTATACATAACATGTAGAAGAATACCATTAAAAAAAAAATACATATATATATATATATATATATATATATATATGTTGTTGTTGTAATAGTAGGCCTTAGAGTGAGTGACTTATTTAAATCTTGGTAAATCCCATCTTCTCGTTACGTTGTCGTCGCCTCGTGTTTTCCTACTAAAGTCCAGTAGCACGCGTTCCGCTCGTTACAAGCCAACAGTATTTTCTAAATAAAGTTCTGTCCTCACAGGAAACAATTCAGTTCGGTTGATACAGCAAAGCGACTCGCTTAGGAGCAGATCAAACACAGAAGTTACAAATACATTGAGTTGTTGTTTCATACGGGGAACGAGCATCAGTCAGGGACAGCAAAGAGACACCTGACCGCGGCCTCCAGGCTCCCTGCAGACAGCACCGAGGGCTTACAACACCCCGACGACACCACCTGGTATTGAGTGCATTCTTATCAGAACCAGAGCCGGAGGGTCTGAGTCTAAATACCGATACCGATCCTGAATACTATGCATTCAGCCCCAACCTCGTCCTCTACTTCTCCCTCTGTGATTGGCTGCCCTGCATACTGAGCGTCAGCCTCCACAACACACTTCCTGTGCTCTCTCTCTCTCTCTCTCTCTCTCTCTCTCTCTCTCTCTCTCTGCATTATGATTGTACAGTCGCACACAATAAACGTGCTATTGGAGTTTTTACTAAAAAAATTCAAATAAACAAAGGCTCAGATGGTCTGGGAGGTATTTGTGTCGGATGTCCAGAGTCGGACTAAACAGCCTTTTGGTGGCAGTCACTTTATTTATTTATTTCTTCTTCTTTCTGCCGGGCAGCGGGCATTCTCCCTCTGTCCCGTATCCCATGAGCCTCTGCTTCGGGGACAAAGTCCTCCTTTGTGTGCCCCGTGGCTCTTGGCTGCAGCGCACACAGCTTTGAAATTGCGTTTGAACGATGGGATTTTTATTTCTATCCCTCCCTTCTTTTTTCCCGTTCTCTCTCTCTCTCTCTCTCTCTTTTCCTCCCTGTTTGCTTCCACTCTGCCCCGAGCTCTGACCCCTTCCCACCCACCTTCCTCCTCGTCACCATCACCAAGCTCTCTTTTAGATGCAGACGTTGTGTTACAAAGAAATGTCGGAGTGTTCATTTTTTATTTCAAATTTTTCATTATTTAGGGGGTCAAAGTTGCTCCCCCCCACACACAGAATGACCGATGTTCACGTCTGCCCTCCACGCCCATTCCTCTCTCAGGAAATATTGCGATCGCTAACGTTATTAGTATTATTAAGCTGTTATTAGTCTATTAGTGTTATTTATAACATAAAGGTGGACACTGGGTGTCGGGTGGCTTTTCCCTGAACTTACGATTTATGCTAAGATAATGGTGTTCCTTCAGCATGATGATAATAATAATTCATAATAATAATACCTTCAATTTATAGATGCATATAGCGCTTTTCAAGGTACTCAAAGACACGTTACATCATTAAAACGTCCTAAAAATCTATACCATAAAAATAACTAGAATTTCTAGAACACAAAGTCCTTACATTGATTTATTGGGGATGAAAAATAAGTATTTGTGGAATAATTAATTTTTGAAAGTGAAGGTTTATTAATTAAAATACTTATAATTAAAGGTAAATTTGAATTTCGGCCGTTTTTTTTAAGAACGCATAGAAACAGACAAACCGAGACAAAGACGAATGACCCGTGTGGCGGGTTGTGTTTAATACAGTTGGATTTATTGTTGCTCTGAAGAAAGAAAACACCTTCTGCTGAGTTGACCACTTGTTTGTGTTCAACTGGATGCACATGTCAGAACCCCCCCCCCCCCATTACACATTATTGTGTGCATGCGTTTTCTTTGTGTCCGTCTATGTATTTAAAGCTCGTCTCACTGTTGACTGTAATCAGCCTGAAGCGTCGCAGGCGAGAGCGTCAGCTGATCGCTGCGACGCACGTGGGAATTACTCCACCTGAGGGGTCATTACCCACGCTGCGTGACTTAGGCTAGTTGCAGCTTGTGGTCGTGTGTGTGTGTGTGTGTGTGTGTGGTATTTGTGTGTGTGTGTGTGTGGTATGTGTGTGTGTGTGTGCCACCACCTAGTAATCTCACAGCTGCTTGTGTGGAAAACACAATCAGGGGAAACTGCAAGCTTTCGCCTCATTTACTGTTTGACCGCCGGCCCGATGAATGAGTGACTCGGCGTGGTCATGCTCGTGGTCATGCTCGTGGTCGTGCTCGTGGTCGTGGTCGTGCTCATGGTCGTGCTCGTGGTCGTGGTCATGTTCATGGTCGCTGTGATGACATAACGTCACGTGCAGGCATGCTCGTTTACATACGTGTCGATGTTTCACCTGCAAAGAGAAGTCCGGTGAAATACCAGAAACACAGGACTCAGGAGGGATTTCCTTTTTCTCTGTGGGTGAATTATTCGTACGAGAGCTTAATGTTTGAGAAGAGACTTATTTCTTACTTTTTCACCTGGTGGGTCAGAGCCTGAGAACCATTTATTTATTTATGGATTTCTAGTCCAAGGACTATGCACCTACTTAAAGGGGCATGCTCCCCCGGAAAAATAGAGGGGGAGATGGGGAAGGGGGAGATAGAGAGAGATGGAGGAGGAAGAGAAGGAGATGGGGAGAGAGAGCGGAAGTGTGAAAATATTGTTGGTCCGTTCTGAAATGCTGGTGGAGTAATAAATGGACGTCACTCATGTGTTCAGTGTCTGTTCAGCTCTCTGCTGCCTCCATTATTTTGGCGAGTTATGTAATCAGATCAGCCAGCTTTGTTACGAACACACACACACACACACACACACATACACACAGAGACACTTGCACCCCTGTGCTTGTGGGGACCCTCACTGACATAATGCATTCCTAAACCTTGACCTCAACCAACACACAACTACAGTCCCTCAGTTAATAACCACCAAATCAACCTGCTGAAGATGAGGAACACACACACACACACAGACACCAAACACACACACAGACACCAAACACACACAGACACCAAACACACACACAGACACCAAACACACACAACAACAAGCCTCCAACAATTAAATGAACTCTTGTGCAGTGAGTATATTCAGCCTTTTATAATTCTTTAACTTCAACTTTTAGAAGAAGAGACCGACTCATCTGTCCAGGAGCAGGTTGCTCCAGCTCTTATATAATATATGCTAACACAAGACCTGCTCAGATATCAATCGGCGGTCCGATCCCCTCGAGCCGAGAGGCCGCCGGGCCGCGCGGCTCTCGTGATGCGTCACACACTCGTCTTGTGTGGCGGTCCGCGGATGACGGCGATCTTTGTGTGCGTTGATCTACATATGCACGCGTCTGGAAAAGGGGGAGGGGCTTGTTATTGTTTTGCTCTCCATTAATGATCAAATATCGTAATCCATATATCAATCCTGTTGAACTCCTCTGTTTGTGTTGCTCTCTCTGTAAAGTATTCAAACAAGAAGCCGAGGGGGGCGAGGGAGAGCCTGAGCCAGTTTGTGGAACCATTTCCTAATTGTTAATGAGGGGGTCCGGGGGCAGCGTGCCAAGGCCTGAAGGGGCCAATGGCGAAGGGGGACGGGTGGCGGAGGAGGGGGACGGGACACTGTCACCGAGGGGACCCCCTAAACCCCCATCGGCCCCCTCCGACCTGGTCCACAAAGTGCTGGGGCAGCTGAGAGCCGCTGTCACTTCCACCCCAGACTCTAATGAGGCTCTAAGCTTGCGGAGCAGAACCATACCCGGGTCGGACGGGTTCTTGAAGATGTCCAATAACAACAATAACCAAGAGGATGAGAAGGGGGAAGAGGACGGAGAGGGGTTCACGGTGGTGATCCCACCACCTCCACCTGCGCTGGAGCACAACGGGAAGGTTCCCTCCTCAGAGGAGGAAGAGGAGGGCGGGAAGCCGGGGCCCGAACCCGACGGCGGGAACCAGTCCCGCTGCAGCCAGCCGATGAACCGCAGCATCTTCCCTCTCTCCGCAGTCTCCTCAGCGGCCGAGAGGATCCGCTTCATCCTGGGCGAGGAGGATGACGGGCCGGCGCCACCACAGCTCTTCACCGAGCTGGACGAGCTGCTGTCGGTGGACGGGCAGGAGATGGAGTGGAAGGAGACGGCCAGGTGAGGACCGCGGCCTCTCGGGCTCAGGGGGCTTCCTGTCGGAAACAATCAAAACATTCTTGCCGTTTAAAAAGTTTCCTTTTTTATTTTAGTTTCTCAGAGTCAAGTACTGACCGTGCGTTGAAAGGGGAGCTTCACAGGGGTCTCTCAGGGTCTCTTGTGTGGCCCACTAGAGGGCTGGACCTGGGCCGGTTGTTTGTGCATCATTAGCGACGGATGAGTGAAGCTCTCTGAGGGGGAAACGGGATCCCTGTTGATCTGCTATCTTGACCTTTGACCCCATCGTACTGCAGATAGACGTTGCATTCAATGACTCTCCAGAGGAACTCGTCTGAAGAACAAAAAAAGACTTTCAGAATTATTGACGGATTCACTTCTCAAGGCCAAGTTCTGACGATGCGTCTGACCGAAAGTGGGAAATCAGATTGGTGGAAAATAAGACCAGATGGGATTTATGTAAAAGATTCAAAAATGTGACAAGCTTGACAGTTTAACTTTGTTTTGGGCCAAATGCCAATCAAAAAAGCTAATTTAAATGGAAATTAGAGCTTGGGAATTACATTTCAATGCCATGTCCACCATTTGGAGAAAAACAAACCCGAGTAATCAAACACAACAATCCTCTTAATATGCAGCATGAAAATGAAGAAACCTTCATTGCTATTTAAAGTCCTGGAATTAAAAAAATGTTACATGAATATGATAATGCAGCGTTCTCTGCTGTGTATCAGGATAACATCTTAATTATGAGACACTAGAGGGCTAGCAAGGTTGGAAGAGGTTAGAAGAGGCTAGACGAGGTTAGAAGATATTAGAAGAGGTTAGAATCGAACTATTGGTGAAATAAATCAGCCCTCCATCTTTAAAGTACAACTTATTATTCTGCAGATAACTGCAGAGATTAGGAGCCGGTCCAAAGTCTCCCCGAGTGCACTCAGTGGACCCCGAAGGGAAGAAAAGATCTCAGGAGTGTCGGGTAGAGCTGGCTGTCCGCCAGGAGCCGCTTTGGCAGAGAAGAGGAGGAATAAAACCTCGAGAAGCTTGTGATGTTCAGTTCTCCTCTCTGACTAAGAGAGGGAGAGTTATTAAAACGATACACGAGGGAGGGATGGAAAACACTGAGTGAAGAACTGAACTTCTTCTTCTTCTTCTTCTTCTTCTTCTTCTTCTTCTTCTTCTTCTTCTTCTACATATTCTTATTCTTCTTCTCTTTTCTCCTCCTTTCTTTTCTCCCTTCTTCTTCAACTTATTTGTCTTCTCCTTCTCTTTATGTTTATTCTTCTCCCTTCTTATTCATTCTTCTTCCATCTCTTCCCTCCTTATTCTTCTTCATTTATTCTTCTTATTCTTCTACGTCTTCTTCTTCTCCTCCGTGAACAAAACAAAGGACTTGAATTCTCTCGCTTTGCGAGTATTAGAGAAGTAATTAAAAAAGGCGAAATGTTTAGAACAAACTAAGGAGCCTAAAGAACATGTGGATGGAGCTGATAGGGATGCGGTTTCAATCATATTATTTACACTAATATAAAATATGTGTAAAGAGCTTAATATAATAATGAATATAAAATCGTGCAAGAGTCGATGTAACATATTAACATAACACGGTGTAGGAGACTAGTCATATCATATGAAGTGTTATACAACAATAAGACATATTATAAATTTATAATATAATTTAAGGTATTACACACAACTTATATATATTCTGAGACGTGTGAAGCCACAACCCCTCTGTTCATGGACATCATGTGCATTGTCATATTTAATCATATCTTCACTTCTGTTGCCATTGTTTGCTCCTGTAATATAACGTTGATGTTATATTCCTCTTCCCTCCCTCCTCCAGGTGGATCAAGTTCGAGGAGAAGGTGGAGAAAGGAGGCGAGCGGTGGAGTAAACCCCACGTGGCCACGCTGTCCCTGCACAGCCTGTTTGAGCTGCGCACCTGCATCGAGAAGGGCACCATCATGCTGGACATGGAGGCCTCCACACTGCCGCAGGTGGTCGGTGAGTCGCACTGCATCCTGGGAAACGGTGGTCATTTAATCTGCACATTAAAACCTGGATGGGTTTCAGGTTGAGGTACTTTTTTTACGTAGAGAAAAGTTATTTTCATGATGCACATTCTTTTTTACGGTGTAGTCTGGTGTGAGGTTATGTGTGAGGTTAGTGTTTTACGATAATTGACCGTAATGATTTAAGGCGCTTTCACGCCTGTAGTTCAGTTCATCTGGTACATTTCTTTTTTTGTAGGAAAGAAAACACATTTAAAATGACATGATCATAAAGTTACATTTAAAATGACATGATCATAAAGTTACATTTAAAATGACATGATCATAAAGTTACATTTAAAATGACATCATGATCATAAAGTTGGAGAGGGGGACTTTTCAAAGTTGGTGATTCTCTACCAAAACTTCCTTCCTTCCTTCCTTCCTTCCTTCCTTCCTTCCTTCCTTCCTTCCTTCCTTCCTTTTTTTTATTAATTAGGAAAATCACAATATATGCTAACAGTATTACAATGCATTGACCTGTAGCTCCTATCATGATCATCATGATACATATTGTATTGCCAGATTATTGTCAATAATGTTGTTTACCTTCCTTCCCTCTTCTCTTCCTCTCTCACTTTCTCTCCCTCTCCCCTCCCCCCCCTCTCCAGAGATGATCACCGACAACCAGATCGAGATCGGCCAGCTGAAGGCGGAGCTGAAGGACAAGGTGATGTACACGTTGCTACGGCGACACCGGCACCAGACCAAGAAGTCCAACCTGCGCTCCCTGGCGGACATCGGCAAGACGGTCTCCAGTGCAAGTAGGCTGTTTTCCAACCAGGAGAACGGTAATACTGATTTGACCAGTTTGGTGCAGTCTTTTGTTTTATAGATTTTTGGGGAATATACAGGAAAAAAATTATAAATCCACCACTTTAGATTGAGCCATACATTCCTACATTAATGGATTTAATTTGGCACTTCCTGGTCCTAAATGCGTACCAGCTTGTCCTTACTGGTTTAATTGGAGACTTTATTCTAACTGCGGGACCTTGTGCTTTTATTTTGAAGGTGCAAACCTTTTTTGTAACTTGTGACTACAGTACTACTACTCGTTACTCCTAACTTAACTCACGTAGATGTCTTCTGCTAATCACTCTGAACACTTTTTGATTAACTCACTGTAAAATAATAATAATAATAATAATAATAATAATAATAATAATAATCACCTGTAAGAGCAGATGGAACTAATTTTAAATTGAGGTGTAAATGGGGGGGGGGGGGCTCCTTTTGCTCAAGAAAATTCTGTTTCACAGCTGATGATGGATTTACATTTTTGTACTCCTTAATTCTGTGATTTTGTTGTTCTTTTCATCTCACGGGGCTGTCACTTTGCTTCACTCACAAAAAACAGAGCTGCATTCAAACTCATGCAAACATTATTTAATTAGAAGGGAAAAAGGCGTAATTAGCTATTTTTAATAGAATTGTCATTTCAATATCAAACATATTTATCATTGTTTTAACTTACGCCAATTAAACCTAATTATGTGACAACATATTTCATCCAATGAAATTGACATGATGAATACTTTCCTCACACCTTATCACAGCTTATAAATCAGAATACTCGCTGAGATTTAAAGTGACAGCCCCTCATTTGACCGATGTTAACGCTTCCTGTAAGAAGTCCTTTCCATTGTTAACGCACTGAGTCATTAATGTGTTGCCAGCCACGGGTCTCTGGAAAGTTATTTATTACCCCGCTGCTTATGAAACGGGTTTATGATTCAAGATTCACATGAAACACTCTTCATCAACAACAACATACGAATACACCGATAATAATGAATTTATATTGACTAAACAAGGATAAAATACATCCTCCAGTTTCTTAAAATACACATGTATTTGCAGTCTTCCTGTCCATTGACCCGTGCTGCCTCTCATGTAATTAACACGGCTATATCCTGTCTTTTATAATCTTTAACCACCTTGATTTGTATTCTCCCAATGAATGTCTCTCTTTGGGCTCAGTGGGCTTCTCTATCATCTCTTTTGTTTCCTTCCCTTTTTTTCCCGCCGCTCTGGATTTTTGGGGGTTTGATAACCACTAACAGCTCGTAGTCCTCTGGGGAACTCAGTGACTTGCCTGTCGGGTCACATTTCAATGGAGGACTTGCAGTCCCAGAGGAGCACCAGCATGGACTGGCTCAGTAAGTTCCTCTGGACCTGGTCTACGTTCACACTGCAGATCGCCGCCGGAATCACGGCTCGCTTTTATAATTTCTCATATTATTTTGTATAAATAACTCCGGAATTGGAAAATGTGTCACATGTGAGTGAAAATCATCAAAACTGGAGAACTTTCTCTGCAGTTTGAACGTAGTCATGAAAGTAGTTGTAGTAGTCAGGGGTCGTACGGTTATGGAAAACCTGGAAAACTCCTTGAAAAAAATGTAATCCCAAAAGTTTTGGAAAAGTCATGGACATGTGTTATATTCACATGTTCATGTACACCGCTTAAATAAAAGAACATATTTATATCTTTATTCAAACTTGTTCATGGGAATTTGGTTTAAAATCATGAAAGGTCATGGAAAGGTCATGGAAAGCTATTGGTCAACATATGTATGAACCCGTAGTAGTAGTAGTAGTCGTAGTCGTAGTAGTAGTAGTCATTTTCATTGCATTATGGCATTCAATAACATTTGACATTTGTCTTAAGATTTTATACTTGATCCCCTATGTATTCCCTCTTTTTTTAATAGTCTAAATAAGTAATGTTATTTTTATTTTTTTTATATATATATATATATATATATACTGGCTGCATCATACTGTCAAGCATGTTATTACCCATAATCCTCATGGGGTCAGATGCATGAAAGGCTAAATACAGTGGCATCAGAATTTTCTCCGGGACATCAAGTAAGGTCACGTTGTAGACCCTCGTTAGTCGATGGAAGTTATCCGTACCGAAACCTCTCCGTGCTTCTCCGTGTTCCTGTTTTCTATTGTCGGCGCTGCTTTTGGTGGAGCGAACCATCTGGCGCCACTGTCTTGTCCCTTCTCGTTCCTCTGTCATCCCCCTTTTTCTTGGGAGCGGGCCGGTCTAAGCGACACCATGGGGGGTGGTTGACGTGCCTCTCTTTTTTCTCCAGGTAGTCCCACCACGGCTCACCGGAACCTGACATCGAGCAGCCTCAACGACATCTCTGACAAACCCGAAAAAGACCAGGTGAGACGGAGTTGAGGGGTTTCTGTAGGCGACCCTTTATTATTATTAAATACATTTAGTTATGACTGTTTTTAAATGCTAAGTATATATTACATGACATGTCATTTAGCTAACGCTTTAATCCAAAGAGATTTACAATCATGTTGTATTCATACACCGTAGACTCATTTTCACCGTGGGCCACATCAGTATCATGGCTGCCTCTTAAAGGGCCGGCGTAACTGAAACACTGTATGAACTACACCCTAGCATATTATTTAATAACTCTCTTTGCATTTGATTATTGTTTGAGTGTAGAAATATCGTAGAACATTTCTCTAATATTATCACATAAAACCATTTAATTTGAAACCGTCAAAATAAAAGCATAGGCTATTTTTCTTAAATTTCTTGAAGAAAAGGTGATCACCTGTCTTTCAAGCCATCAGGGGCCGCATAAAATGACATGGTGGGCCGGATTAGGTTCGCGGGCCTTGTGTTTGACACCTGTGCCGTAGATTACAGGGAGCAACTCATGGTTAAGTGTCTTGCTCAAGGACACATCGACTAGGGCGGGGATCTAACCGCCAACCCCCTGATCGAAAGACGGACCTGCTGACCCAGTTCGAAAAGAGGAATATGAAGATTTAGTGTAAGAGTGAGAAACACATCAGATAAAATGGTCAACTATCAAGATCATGACGAAACAATGTTTGAACTTAATTAGGTTTTAGTTTTATTATAGTAAGTTGTATATATATATATATATATATATATATATATATATATATAAACTTGTTTTAATAGATAATCTGGAATGAAAAGTGTATAAGAGTCAACAGTCCACTTGAAGCTTGTCTAAAGTACAATGGTCCAACCAGCCGGCTGCAACCAAGACTGAGCAACAGTACCCACGTTGCTTATGTAATAAATCTCTCCTCAGACATTTATGGAGAGTCCGTCGAAAATCTGCACAAACTTCTCCTTCCATGGTCAGTGTGGAGATTTTTGTTATTCGGCCAAGAATCTTTTGGTCCGAGGAGTAACATAAAGAAAGAAAATTGACAATCAATCAATGATTTAAAGGAAGAATGTAAGTTACACAAATACAACTCACACATTTGAACTTCCCGCTACAACCTTTTGTTCCAGGGAGATTACCCGTCAGCCCTCCAGGAGATACCGGAGAGATTTTCTCTATCAATTAGTTTTTCCGCCGCCGTTCACGCAACTCGTAGTAATAATATTAATGGATTCCATTTGTAAGGCACTCTTCATCCAAGAATCTCAGAGTGCCACATCTGATTGGGTGTGGAAGTGGGTGGTGTTTCAGAATGTGATGACGAGGTCACGTCCGGTGGCCTTCGCGTCTCAAATCTTTTCCGGATCTGAGACGATTTAGGAGGAAATGAGGAGATAGCTAGACCTGTGGGACAACTGGGAAGTGGGACAGGAAGCACGTCTTCTTCCACACCCACTCAGATGTTTCCTCTGTGGGCCAACATGCAGCGACCGGTTCCACCAACATCGCGTTATCTACTCAACAATGCCGCTAATGACATGTAGTCACGCAGATGGTTTCACCAAAGAAAAGGTTCCTATGAAAACTGCTGACACATTGGAAAGGAGGTTAAACGTGTCCGACACATGGTTGGAGATATTTGATCAATATTCTGTGCGGCCCTCACACCCCACGTGATTTTCTTATTCGGCCCACTTGCTACTGAAGTTGAATAGCCCTGCCGTAGATGATAACTTAAAGAGATTTGTAGACGTAGTTCATGAAGGAGGTGTGCGTCGGCGGTGGCGGCGGTTGGACTCGGGATCAGGGTGTGAAGTTACACAGGTTTTAACTCCTCAATCATTTACAGACGAATCTCAACGGCCTCTAATGGGATCGGTCTGGATCCCGCCAGAGGGAGGTCACAGGTTCATGGGATTCGGAGGTCACATGATGACGAGCGAGAGGCGGCCATTAATGTTCTTTTAGCTAGTTATGCTAAAACCGATCTTAAAGATTCTCTTTTTTAATTTGTACATAATCCGTATTTATTAAGTTAAATACATTTTAGAATTACAGTTTGCGTTGTTTACTGGCAAACTAATTGATAGGAGGACATGTCGGTGTTCTTTGAGGTCAAATCCAATGAAAATCCTGAACTAAACAGACTTTGCAGAAAACTGAACTGAAACTTCCACTTTGAATAGTTTTATATGAATAAGAGACGATGTTGTTGGAGGTGCTCCTGGTCTGAGGAAACGGTTCCTAAGTTAATATACAACGCGGTAGTTTTCCACGACAATCTTATCTGGATGTTTATAGTTCTTTTGTCTTAAGTTTTTATCTATTAGAGATCTCGAGCTGCTCGTAAACATGACGCTATTTGTTTTATCATACGGAACATCTTGTGATTGCGGCATTAATAATTCTGTGTGATCTGAACTCTGTGTGCAGCTCCTGGTTACAGAGAAACACGATTTATGTTCCATCCCGACAGGAAACAACATCTCCTGGGGTTTTATTACGAAATGGGACAATCAAACAAATTTGAACCTCAAATCCTGAAACGTGACTTCAATTCATTTAACATTAATTCAAATTCTCAGGCGTCTGACATGTCTGACTGTCCACCTGACTGCCTGTCCACATTTCTGTCCCCCTGCCTGTCCCCCTGTCTGTCCACCTGTCTGTCTTCCTGACTCTCCACACATATTCTGCCTGTTCACATTTACTCATCACTGGATTCTTCTATAATTGGGTGGCACATATAATCTCCACGTTTCTTGTTTAAGTTCATAAAGATCGTTTTGTGGGCGGGGCTTAGGACCTGAAGGTAAGCCGTGCGTCAGCGTGGGTGATGGCAACTCTTTTCTGGGTTCTTAAGCTCCTGACTCGTTTCTCAAGATTATAAACCGAGCTTTAATAAAGTGGGTCTTCCATATAGACATACATCTTCAGGAAGATGTTGGTGCGTTGCTTCTCGAGTTGCTCGCGTTGCTCGTGTTGCTCGGCTGCAGGACTTTAAGGTCCTCGTGAAGGTGAAGCGCTGAACCTGCGGAGCTCAGCGGGCCGTCTGACCTTCATCTCCACACAGCTCAGCGTCCTCGTGATGGACAGGAGCACAACCCCCACAAGCTGAATGGGATTGTCCCGGGGGATTGATATAGGTTTGTTTTAATTGCGGTCGGGCCGCTGTGAACTCGACCTTCACCGCCTCTCCTCTCCCTTTGTGCTCTTCAGCTGAGGAACAAGTTCATGAAGAAGTTGCCAAGAGACGCCGAGGCCTCCAATGTGCTGGTGGGGGAGGTGGACTTCCTGGACGCGCCCTTCGTGGCGTTCGTCCGCCTGCAGCAGGCCGTGATGCTGGGGGCGCTGACGGAGGTGCCGGTTCCCACCAGGTAGACGGAGACTGAGTTTTCTGTGGAGAGGACTGTCCCTTTAGGATTATGTGGTCCTGATTATTAATTTAACTTTAAACAAACAAACAAACAAAAGAACTCTGAGGAACTTTGGTAAAAATCATAGGCCTACCCAGGTGCATGCTGGTCCTGGACCTACATATAAACCACAGTGTTACCCAATTAGGGAACAAATGAATAATCAAAAAACTAAATATATCCAGACAAGAACAACAAATTAAACTAAACCAAAAAAACGATTCGATACGTTTCATATATTTGAAAACAAAGTGTGTGTGTGTGTGTGTGTGTGTGTGTGTGTGTGTGTGTGTGTGTGTGTGTGTGTGCGTGTGCGCTTCCGTTTGTTCTCTGGCTGTTTGAGTGAGTAGTAAAACTAAAGGAACTGGTTTCTGTTCTGTTGCTGTAAGCATTTTTGTGTGTGTGTGTGTGTGTGTGTGGCAATGCCCTTCAGGAATCTCTCTGCTATGGTTATGTATCAGTGTATCACTTTTATGGCGATACTCGCAGTAAACACGCATAAAGTAAATATGACAAGGCTGCTACTAACAATACAAAATTATTAAAAAGACATCTGGATTTAAACTCTTCTTTATTTTAAAGTTTATCCGTTACAGAGAAGTAAAAAAGATATGGTAGCGGCATTATAAATATAATACATTTTAAGAAACAGTAGCAGCATTATTAATTCAAATAATTTTAAGATACAGTAGCGGTATTATTAATACAAATAATTGTGCTCCCCCTGCAGATTCCTGTTCATCTTGCTGGGACCGAAAGGAAAAGCCAAGTCGTACCACGAGATCGGCCGAGCCATCGCCACGCTGATGTCGGACGAGGTTCGGATGTATTTGAATGTTTACGGAGAGGAGTGTGTATATATTTATATGTATATATATTTATATGTATACATATATATATTTATAAATATATACACATACATATAAATATATGTATTTCTATATATGTATATTTGTAAATATATATATATATAATTATGTATATTGAATGTATATATATGTGTATATATACATATATTTATGTATATATGTTTATATACACATGTTTATGTATATATAGATTTTATATATATATATATATATATATACATTTGTATGTGTATATATATATATATATATATATATTAACTGTCCACATATAAATATATATAAATATCTCTTAATAATTCCTGAACAAAATGCTGCAACTGCATTTAATTAACAATGCAATATTTATTTTGATTTTGATATTACAATAACTAATCTAATAAGGATTTATTTAATCAATATTTTTAGTTTGTATTTACCAATTTGTATACAAGCGTACATTTATTCAGTTGTATTTTAAATTAGTAAGTTAACCAGATCTGTTCAAACTCAAACCCAAACTATGCAAATACTTTAATGTAGAATTTAAGTAGAAAGCAGTACAAAATAATTAATAATATATTTCCATCCATCAGGTGTTTCACGACATCGCCTACAAGGCCAAAGACCGAGAGGACCTACTGGCCGGCATCGACGAGTTCCTGGACGAGGTCATCGTGCTCCCTCCTGGGGAGTGGGACCCGGCCATCAGGATAGAGCCCCCCAAGTCCCTGCCCTCCTCTGACAAGAGGTCCGCCATGTTGGACTTAGTCTTAGCGCCGTGTCTTTTTCTCTCTCCATTTTTTATAAAACCTTTATTTAAACAGCGGAAACCCATTGAGATTAAAAATCTCTTTTGCGAGCGTGTTTAATGTCCTCGTTAGTTTTTATCAGATTGATTCTGTTAAATTAAAAAAAAATTGAATACACTTAGTGTGAGTACCGTCATGGAGGAGAAGTAAAAAAAAAGAAAAGATTTAAGTAAATACAATATAAGAATTATCATGTAAGATTGGCACAATGTGGCTATTTTATAATTATTACCTTAATAAAGATTGTTTCGTAGTTCGTTTTTTTCACTAAAAAGGGACGTTAACTAAAAAAATCATATCTGGAATCGCAGTTATTTTTTTATTTTTAATAATTGTGACATGTAAAGTTCATCTAAAAAAAAATACATTGAATTAAAAATAAAAAATACAATATAGGAATTGTCATGTAAGAATGGCACAATGTGGCTATATTATCATTATTACCTTAATTAAGATTAGAAAGGACAACAACATCTTCTTTGGAAATGCAGTTATTTTGGATATTTTTAATAATTGTGTACCTGTATACAATTATTAAAAAACCTGTAATGTTCATATAAAAAAATACATTAATTACAAAAATAAGATAAAAAAAATACAATATAGGAATTATCATGTAAGACTGGTACAATGTGGCTATTTTTTTATTAATATTTTAATTAAGATTTAAAAATCCTCTCAGGAATCTCAGTTATTTTGGTTATTTTTAATAATTGTGACATTTAATGTCTGCACGTTGTGTTTGGGGTAAACGTTGAACAATGAGTAAATGATTTCACTTTCTGGCCACGGCATCCTCACAACTAGACGGTTATATAAAGTAACCCAGCAGTGAACCTCCAGAGACATTTCTCCTTGTTATCTTATCTAAAATCACAATTGTTCTACAAGGTCCTTGGGCCGCGTTATTAGTCCGCTGGTCATTCATTAAACATGTTACGACACCTCGTAGTACGTGTAACACTAGTAATTGTATTACCGGTGGTGCGGCGTTGAGCCTCAGAAGCAAATCCGACATTTATAACACTTAAAAAAAAATCAAGTCTGCTGTAAAGAACACCGCCGTCAGCGACCTCGAGGCCACGTTGTGTTATAGGAGAGTAATCATTGCAAAGCCACCGGAGTGCATCCAGACGCACGGTGTCCAATTACTCGCGCTGTTAATGATCAACGCAGGACCACATGCCGACTCCTAAAGAGGCAGTTTGTAGTATGTAGTGCCCTCTAGTGGCCGGTTTTCAGATTGCAACCAACTGAAACTTCTCCCGCGTGGAGTGAAATTGTGGCGGACGGCGCCTGAATGGCCCCGTTTGTCTATTCTGGGCTCCCGTAGAAAGAGTTTTATTCTCCTAAATGCAGCACACGGTTCTTTATAGCAGCTGCAATGTAGGTCCAGAATGAACACAACTGTGTGTGTTTCTTTGTGTGTTTTTAGGAAAAACATGTACGCAGGGGGGGACGCTCAGATGAACGGAGACATGCATCATGATGGAGGTCACGGAGGAGGGGGACACGCTGCCGGGGACGAGCTGCAGAAGACTGGAAGGTATGAAATGATGGGGGGGGGGTGTATGATGAGCCTATTAGTAGTTGTTTTGTGTCTCTTTGTTGTCACTTTGTTTATTTGTAGTTTTGTGTTTGGATTTGTTGTAGTCCTCTGTGTCTCTTTGTAGTCATAAGTCTTTTCTTGGTTTTGTGCACGACATTTAGTAGATGAAGGCCACATGGAGCGTCCTGGTCCTGGTCCTGGTCCTGGTCCCGGTCCCGGGTAGACCAGTATTCTCTCTGTGGTTTTTAGAATTCCATATTGTGGGAACCAACTT